>VWZV01004339.1:243765-384846 GCA_013397155.1 Irena cyanogastra
GCTCGGCGCCCGCGGGAGCGGCGAGCGGGGGGCGCGGTGCTGGGGGCGCGGTGCTGGGGGCCACCCCCGGGCCGCCCGTGGCGCCGGGGCCGCGTCGCAGCGGGGCTGAGAAATGTTTGAAGGAGTTTTGTCTCTGCTTTCAGCTGGAAAAGGAAAGGCATCGGCGGCGGCAGCAGCGCGCACGTGTGATGCAAAGAAAGAGGGACTTTATGATGCTGGCTGGTTGCAGCTCAGTAGGATACCGGGAAAGGCGGACAGAATCAACAGGGCGTTTGTTGAGTGGTGTACGGAACCGCTTCGGCCCAGGGCCCCCGAGCTGGTTTGGGGAGACTGAGTGCTCACCTTGGCTTAAACGGTTCAGCAGTGGGGTTCCGGCTTGCCCCGACTTGTCCAAACTCCAGAAGACAATATGACGTTTAGAAAGGGGGAAACAATGTGGTATTGTGATTAATAGGAGAAAAATGAGTAGGGTATGCTGATGCTTATCAGTGCAGTCTTGTAGGGGTTTACATAGAGCATGGATACCTAATGCTGCAGAGCTGACTACTTAATTACACCTTTTCATCCATTCTACTAATAACTATTCTTGAAGTGTGATCGATCATGATCATGGATTCTGACTCTTTTAAGAGAGACTTAAGTGGTCTTTCGAAGACTGAGTGTACTCAAGTTTATTACTTGGCAGGGGGCAGCAGCATGAAGCCTGGGAATGAAAGTAGGAAGTGAACATTACTCATTTAGTTTTGATATTGTGTCTTTGACGGTTATAAGTGTCATCATAGACCGATCCTAGCTCAGATAACATCTCATGCTCTGAAAGATATTACTCTTGTCCTGGTTGGTACCTAGTTCTTCTAGCTGTGCAGCCAGTCCCTCTGATATGGAATATGTTCTGAACAAGTCTGGTTATTTTTATAATAGGCAAATGTGTTTCTGGAAAAGTAAACCAAACTGTATCATACTGAAGAATGTCCTCAGCCTGTAATATCTTAATCTCGTGTGTTCAAAATGAAAACAACAGCCACTAGAAAACTGAAACCGCTGTTGACTGATGCACGTGGCTGATGAGGTTATGACAACAGAACTGTGTGCAGTGTTGCTACATTGAGGTGGTGCTGCCTCAGAGCTAGAAGTGCGGTTCGAGAGGAGGATGGGCTGTCTGCTGGCCCTGTGTAACCAGCAGTGGCAGAGGTCCACAGCGTGAGTTTTCAGAGAAAGAGTCCTGGTTTCTTTATGGTCCTTTTGGAGCCTTCATGAGATAGAAGTGCTTGTTCTGGAGACTGGGAAGGAATAGTGGTAATGTGCCCCGCTCCTGAAACACAGGCTTGCTGGCTGTTCTTGCTAAGAGATGTTCTTCCCTGGTGGAACATTGAGAGGCTTGAGATGTCACCCTGTTTTCCTCTGCCCTGAGGCTGCAATAAAAGGGTTTTGGCCTGGTCCTTAAATGCATTTGGCCGTAGGTAACTGCATGGTGAGGTGCACTACAGCAGTTAGCTCAGTTTCTGTTCTGCTTTGTTTATCTGTCTGAAGGCTTTGTTATATGTAACTGTGTTAAGTGAGATGCAGTTAAAATTTTGATTTGCTATCCTGATAGGAAATATGCTTCAGCTTTCACTTTAAAGTAGTTAATTGTAATGCTTAAAGAGTTGTATCCTAGCATGGATGTGCCTGCCTGTAAGTTTACCTGGCCATGGTATCATTACAAACCTCTCTGATACAGGCAGGACCAAAGTGTCTGTCCTGTGTAGAAACTTCTGCAGTCACCATAGGAAAGTTGTGGGTTTTTTCATAAAGCTCTGAACAAAATTCCTGTCTTCAGGTGAGTGTTAGCTCCTGCTAGGTGCGGCCTTACTGTATTCCCCTGGGGGAATCATTTCACACCCTTTGTTTCCTCAGAAAATTTATAGTTCCCAACTGCACTGCTCGGTTCTGAGTGGATGCAAACCGTGCTGACTCATATGCTGAACTGCAGCCTTGCTCCATGTAAACACAGGCACACTTCTAAAATATTTAATTTGTAATGTCCTCTGTGGAGAGCTATCCCACAGCTCCTGGCATAATTCCCAGACGCAGCAGATTCTGGGGTTCTGGGAGTTTCAAAGGCCATTGGTGCCCAGCAGGATAATCATCTGAACTAGTTTAGTGTAGTTTATCCTGGCACTGGGACAGTTCAAACTGAACAGGTATTTAATCTTGCTTAAAGCAAGTCTGCTTTGAACAATACGTGGTATGTGCATGAACGATCTGGAGCCTGTTGGGACATGGCTGTCAGGAGATCTACATGGAGGGAAATCTTCGTTATGGCAAGTACACTTTGGTGTAGATATACCTCCCAACAATTTCTAAAACAACCTCTGTGGGCAGTTAGAGTAAAATCAGGTATAAGCTATTAGAATATTTGTTTTCTTAGTTCCTCTCTGGCGAATACCAGTGGTAATTAATTGTCTCGTGAAATACCCAAGTTTATATCCACAGGTAAAATGCATGTTAAAAAAATTTCTCAGAAATACGGAAACTCACGCCCATTCATGCACACAAAAATTGTCATTCTTTTAAGTGAAAATAAGTTACAGTATCTGATTTGGCTACAAAGGAGGAGAGTGGAACCAAAGAATGATTTCTAAGCACACTTATTTTGTCTGTACCTGCTAAGTACAGTATTGGAGTTTTAAGATAAATATCTTCTCCTTTAAAGCAATAATTAGTTCAGTGGAGACTAGTTAATAAGAAACTAGAGTTCTTTGGTTCTTTCGTGGGTTTTAAAATTTGGGTTTGTTTCCTTGGTTATTATTGTGAGCTTGGTTGAAAGAGTGATCCATTACGATAAGTACAGAGAGTAATTTGGGAGCGGTTCAGTGGATCTTGTGGGTGGTCTAGATGAATCCTGTATCACTTGCTCAGGTGGGCTGACTGTCAGTGCATTACCTGTAATAGTTAAACATCTGTTTGCTGAACTGTGTTCAGCTTCACTGATGTCATAACTCATCCCAACATCCTGCAATGTTTTAAACTTCCATTCTTAATTTTTTATTTTGAGAACAAGATTCTAGAGACACTAGAGTAGTGGGGTGTGCTCAAAACTGGGTACGTCTGGGTTGCACAAGTGGTTCCAAACCCAGGAGAAAAGCCTCTGGTGCAAATGGGGCTCTGGAGCTCACTGAGGTCCCTTGGGGATACAAGCCATGGCTCCCAATGCCACAGCATGGCAGCACTTGTATCCCTGCACTGTCAGTGCAGCAGGAAAAGCAAATCTGTGCTCTTACCTTTACAGATGGTAGGATTTGAAGGTAGTGTGCCTGTCAATTCTTTGAATGCAGGAAGGGTACCTGGCATAGTACTGGTTTGGTAAAGGAAGCCTCTTTTCTGTGAACATGGTTCAAGGCTCAGCTTATTTTCCTTCTTTATTAATATGGGGGATTTCCTTACAAATGTGGCTTAATTCACAAATTAATTTCACTAGAAAGAGTTCTTTATATGAAGTCTGAAATTGAAGTGTGGAGATGTGGCATTTTGTTGCTTAAGTGTGCTGAGAGATAACGTTTGCCATTAGCAGAGTTCCATTAGCTACGAGGTAGTCTTACAACCTGTATTTCAAAATCCTGCTTTCTATGGTGGCTGTTAGTGGCATTTTTTTTTGCAAAAGCAGGAGAAGTTAAAAATTGTATCTGCATCTGTTATTGTTGCTATGACAGCTGTCTTTGTCCAGTTTTAACCATCCTATTCTGAGTAGCTCCTAACTGGGGTTGTAACTTCAATGGCTGTTGCAGAGGAAGTAGAAGTGGAGGTCTTTCAATGCTGTCTCCTTCACTCAGTCAAAAAATATTTCTTTTGAGTTAGACTAGTTTTAATCAAGATACCATGAGTAGAAACATTGCATTACTAACTCTGTTTTGGTGCTGGCGTAATTAGGACTGATATGGTAACGATATAAATTAGTAGCCAGTTCCTTAGCACTATTTAATCGTGGTTTGTCTTCAGCAAGACAGATGGTGCCACTGATACTGTGCTTCTGAGACTCTAAAACTGGGAAGATCACTTGAAATAAGGTGATGCAATTTTTGTACGAGGTCACGTACAAAATTGTGTCTTCTTCAGATGGCAGTTGTGAAACAAGTGCTCCTTGCAACATGCTATCAGTTACTGCACAAGCAGGCACGAAATAAGGGCCACCCCTCTGTCTAGGTGAGCAGTGGGCTGTGCTGTCTTCAGGTGCCAACTTACTTTAACACCGATGTGCAACACCAGTGTAAAATAGTATGTAAAATAGTCCATGTTTATTCAAACCCTCCTTCCTAGCATACTCAACCTCTTCCTCTGAAATGGAAAGCTAACTTGTGTGTAGTCTGTATTAAGAGTTTGTAAATGGCTGTCTTCCTAACTCCAGCTGTAAAATACTGTCATGAGAGAAGTGTTTTTGTAAGTTAGATGGCAGCCTGTTAGTTTGAGTAACACGTTGTTGGAAACTGTTGGTGGTAAAGTAGTAGCAGCTTGGAAAGCTCTGTGACCCTAACCCAGACTTGTTTTAGAGGGTTATTTCTAATACAGAATCTTGTACAGTTTAGTCCAGTCGAAGGGTCAGCTGTCTATTTTGGAGCTCAAACTGCTGCTTTTTAAGATGAAAGTCATATTTTGTGAATATGAACTCCTTTTTATCTGCTTGCTGTGCCTTGTGTGAGGGAAGGAGCAGCTGTAGTCCATTCGCCAGACCTGCATTTGGCTGTTGCTGCCATTGTGTTGTGTGTAAACATGTACCATTATTTTGGATCATATAGCAGCCTGTTCAAAAGGGTCTTGCATTCCCCAGCTGTTCTGCAACTTTTCCATCTCTGAGCTTGCCAGCTGCTTAATACAGGCAACTGTAGCTGCATTTGTTTCTCTGGTGTTAAGTATTAGTGGAGATAAAATTGACTTGTTAAATGTTAGATGCTGCGAGCCCTTCTCCTGCTTCGAGTGGACTTAAAACAAAAGCAGGCTGTTCTTATCACATCGAAGTTGTTAGAAGTTTTCTTTGTCACTAGTTGAACAGTTTGCATAAAAATCTGTTTTGTAGATTTGAAACAAACACGAAATACAATTGTGTTTGCATATACATATGCAGCCACAGATTGTAGCAGTAACTAATGCAAAAGAACTGGGTTACAAAAAGGTGTGCCTTAAAGCCATGTCAACAGCTCATTTCTTTAACCACTTCTCTGAACAATGTTCAGTTTGACAAGGCATCCTGTGCTCTCTTGTCAGCCAACCCTTTTGTTTACTGAATCTGGGAGCTTGTTTCGGTGGCAGCACTGCTCAGACTGGATGTCAAGGAAGGAACAGGGGCTCTGCAGTGTCTTGTGTCTGCAGTGAGTGCTCAGTCCAGGTGAGGAACCACAGGCTGAGACCTGCCTTTTCCAGCCTGCTCTCCCTGCCATGAAAGTGATAGGAAATGTCTGGAAAATGTTTTGTGTGAACTGAACTCCTCTTTACTGTGGCTTTGAATCCATAGCTATCTGCCTGGAGATGCAGAAGTTAAAAGTCAGAGTAAATTCAAGCTTGTTTGGAAAAAGGAGATAATTCTATTCATGACTAAAGTTACTATTCTAACCACTTAACCTGTTCTGTAATGTCAGGAGTGTATCCTTGGTTGCTGCAAGAGACTGCTCAAGATAGTGATAAAGCAAAGTTTTCAGGGGCGTGAGCTGGTGCCATTGATTAGTATTCCTTACTCCCATACAAGGGGATAAATCAGGTAATCACTTGAAACAATTTTAATGCAGTTTGTATTAGAAAAATGTAAATCTGTTTTTTCATGGTTTTGCTGTTAGTTTCATGGTGAAGGAGATGGGAAGGGAATGACTTGTGCATTCTTGCTCCTGATAGCAGAAAAGACTGCCTCTGCCTCAGGGCCCAAGTTACCCATTGTAACTGGCCTGAATACCCTATTATTCAAAGAAGAAATTTCCAGGTGACTGTAAATACATTTCTTTTTTTCTACCTCTTTTTTTCCCTACCCTTTCACCAGGCCTGCTCTATCCCTGCTGGTGGTAGCTTTCATGTTCATGTTAAACATCAACACTACCTAACTTATGCTAGGATGACTCTGGCTTCATAATAGAGCCTTGACCTGTAAAAACAAAAGCAAAACCATTAAAAAGTCCCTTGATTTAAGGTGGCATGTTTCAGGATCTGGTTTTCATATCTCCAAATGGCTCAGAGTTTGAACTTTTCCATTCTAATGCAAGTGTCTTAAAAGAAGTTGGAACACTATTTGGCTGGGTGCTTGCACTTGTCTTCTGGAAAGTTAATTTTTCAAAGTCAGTGTTGGAGCACTAAATCATTATTTGTCTGAAATCACAGCAGAAATACAGGCTTATAGTTTGAAGTGATCATACTAGATATAGATACATCGTTATGTTAGCTGAGCATTAGAGTTATGCTAGCTGAGTTATGTTAGCTGAGCATTAGATTAAAATGTCTAGCTAACACAGTAAATGTAGAAATGAACTTGTGGTCTGGATTTAATAATTACATGTATGAACAGTTCTTTAGAAAACAGGTAACAGGGTTTCTCTTTCAGAGAGCAGATTGACCTCGCTTCAAAATTAGAGGAAGACAACCTCTGATACTCGGATACTGAGGGCGTGGAGAGAGAGGTAGGAAATGGAGAAGGAACTTCTGTCGCAGAGAAAGTTAGGGAGAGCATCTTTACATTTTAATTTTTTTAAGTGCTGCTGATTAATTCATAAACCCCTTTGAATTTGTTTAGGGAATGGACATAGAGGAGATTAGGAGAAGTGGATTTTGAGAAGTAAGAAAGGAAGTGTTGGTTTGTCCTCAGTTGAACAGAGGAGGAAGAGAGTATCTGATTAGTGAGTAGTGTTCAATTATTGAAGGCTTTAGGAGAAACAAATATTTCTTTCAGAATGTGATGGGAAGTGAAGTAAAAAGATTTTGAATAGCCTTAAATTGGCTAAACATGTTTAAAATAATAGAGGGAGAAAAAGAAGGGATTACCATCTCACCCACCTCCAAAGACTCTTTCTAATGAACTTGGTGGTTGTTTTGGGAAGGCATAAAAATAAAGCATTTGAGAAAGCTTTTTGTTAGCTGTTTTTCTTTCTTTCTTTCAAGTGAAAGGTTCTGCCAGTGTTTTTAACTTGGTTTAAATTTGCTCCATCCTCTACAGGGGAAAATATTTATTTTAAAGTTTCCTCTAAACTTAAATTGGCTTCCTAGCCAATTTAAAGACATGTCTATGTAATACCTTTTAACTCCAGGACAGCTGAAAACTCTAAGGCTTAATGAAAGAGGAGACCTTGTTGATTGCACAGGAGACCTGCATTTCTATAAGCAGAAAAATTGCTGTTCTGAAAATGTAGCTTGAATTAATCCCTTCCACCTTTGTTTCCTTTTGCTGTTGTTAATGATTTCCTTTGCTCGGCCAGTGGTAAGTGCTGTTGTGCCTGTCTCACTCCACTGATTCTTCCACTGCTCTCTGGGACTAAAAATTATAGTATGTGTCAATTTAAAGACAGAAATAGAGCAGTGGCAGGTAGAGCTTCTTCACTAAGCTGCAAGTTCATGAGAATTATGATCTTTAACTTTGGCACTTAAAGTTATTTCTCTCCAGGGTGGTCATTGCAGCTCTTAGCGTGGGTTGCCCTGCACACTGATGAGTTTGGGATGAATTTGGTTTTCTCATAGGCTGTGTGGCTCAAGTCTCTGCCCTGTGTGTAGCTTATCAGCCATGTGCACAGCTCCCCAGAGACCACACAAAATTATCTCTATCCCTGAAAAAGTTGCAATAATGAACAAAATGACAAAAATCCAATGTATTTACTTAGGTAATATGTGTCAGTGAGGATCTGGCTTAGTTAGGCTCTGTTGTTAGGGTTGCTTGTTACAGCTGCTTGGGTTCTGGATGCTTTGCCTTATTTGTGTGCTGCACATGAGACTGTGCTCTCATCTGTAATCAGCATTTAGGTGTAAACTGCTGAAAGGTGCCAGTACTGCTGCTTCTTCTCCAACCTTACTCCACAAAACTCAGCTGAGGTATTCCTGTTTAGATCACGCTGTTGGCTTTAGGCTTAAACTACTTTAGTCAGTCTTTTGTCCTTTGTGGTTTGAAGTATATGCTGTGACAAATATTACTTCAGAGGAGTTTGTACAAAACTTGACCCTTGCAAAGCTCGGAGAGTAAAGACTCTCCAGAATTTATAAACACCCTGACCATGGGATTTCACCAAACCTCTTCTGGATGCTCCCCCTGGGCCTGTCCTCTTCCTTCCTGTTGTACTGCAGACTGCCAGTAGTTGACAGGCAAAGGATTTGTTTTTCCTGAAATACACTTGTTTGTCTTGTCTCCATAATATTTGTTGCATGCCTGACTCGATAACTGGCAAGCAAATGCCTATTTTTGTCTCTTTTTGTGGGTTGGCAACAAAGTAGTTGTGGCTTCCTACTGCAGGCAAAAGCCTGGTGTATGGAACTGAGTTGTTTATATGGATTCCTGGTATGGAATGCAAGTTTAATTCTTTTAGCTTGAAATTAAATTGTGTTGAGTAAAATTAATTTTGAATTTGAGTGGCACTGAACCCAGCTAAAACAATTTGCTAGGGCTTACATTAATAAAAGCAAACTATGGCATAGCTAACTACTGCTAGGGATGCATTTCAGGTTCTTAAAATTTGTGGTTTAAGAGAGGAATGCTCAGCTTATACTTCTGTAATAAACTTCATGTCTGAAGTGCACTGTGTGGTGTACCCTGCTGGGATAGTACAGCCACAGATAACTTGAAGGGATTTGTGTGGGCAGGGAGAAGGCAGATGAAGCATTCCAGGTGAGGTGTAAATTTCCATGGCCTGGTTTGGGAACCTAAGCTGCCTTACAGTAAGAGATAGCTGTGAAAAAGAAGTTAACAGTGATTTTGTTTCATCTGACCTACTGTTAGAGGACCTAGTAGCCTTTTAAAAGAAATCTTTAAAGCAGTATTTGGTTGAACGTTCTTTTTGTGGACTCCCAGGAGGTGCTTGCCAGCAAGGAGCTGCTGACATCAAAAGCAAAACCCCAAAAGGGCCATATATGTGTGTGAAGTGGAAGCTGGGAATGAGAGTTGTTTTGTGCTGAAATTCAGCTGAAAGATCTTTCCAAATGCAATAAAAAAATGGAGCACCTTCATTACTGGCTTCAAAAATTATGATGACTTGTGAGACTCCTAGAGTAACATACCAATGAAGACAGTATCCTTCCAATAAAACAAATGTTACTTCATTAAATGCTTCTTATGCAAAGGCCAATATTAGAACTTAAAATCATGCCAGTCACCTCGGAAACAAAGCAAGTAATCTTGGTGTTACAGAGGTTTGTTTCTTAAGGAAGTCCTGAAAAAACTTTTTCCATGAACATGTTGGTATGAATTGGCATTCTTCCTTGCACAGGAAACCACAAATTCTTATTGCGGAAAACTCCTAACTCTTGTAAAACAGTCATTAGTTTTGTGTATTAAATGTTCAGAATGTTCTAGGGTTTTTTTTTTCGTGAGGCCTCTGGAGAGCTGCTGTAAGAAATGCTTCTCTTTTGATAAACAGAAGATCACTTGCTCGAATGTTTCCAGTCGCTTGTAGTCCCTGTGCATGCTGCTGGGGCTTGGATGCTTCTCAAATGCCTACGAGCCTGAGACCATCTTTATTGCTCAATTATTTTTACCCCCTCAAGTCTGACAGTTGCAGCAACTGAACATGATCCCTGTATTAAATACAGCAGTGTGTTTGATGAATTGCTTTGTTAGGATTTCTGAAACTGGCACACTTGAAATTGCCTTTGGTGGTGGGGCAGCTCCCGGAGCAGCGTTGCTCAATGCAGACAGACACACAGACAGACAGACACACAGACAGACAGACACACAGACAGACAGACACACGCTGTGCTTGTGTGCACCCCTTGGAACACGCGTGTGCAGTGTCAGCCTGACTTGTACACCTCTAGTATGTGGTGTGTACTACAGGCTGGGAGCTTAAGTTTCAGGTGACTGGGAAAATTACTTCTATGACTTCACTGAGCATCCCTCTTTTTCTTTATGCTAGTCTTTTTCAGCCTTTTCCTCTTTTTATTTTTTTCCAAATCCCTATTCTGGATTTGGTATGCAAGCTCCGATCAAACTGCATGTGAAGTAAAACCGTTTCTTAACTAAGTTTTCCTTAGTTTTTATTCCTTTCAAATACACCATCAAGAGTGGAACTCAAATTACACAGCACATTCTTTTTATTTTTTATTTTTTTAATGACAGAAGAAAGGACTGTGGGTGGGGATGTAGCAAATCACATAAGCTAGCAGTGATAAAAGTGTTTGTTTGTTTGTTTAAGTGCAGGCTACTTGTTTGAAACAGATTTATCATATCTTCATCAATGTTTTATAGTTTCTACTATTTTGGAGTGTTAGCTGGGTTCTCAAGTACTGGAACATTACTGCTGCTATTTAAGGCAGGACATCTGTCATGATGTGTCTAGAGTCTGATTTCCCCAAGCCTGAACAATTCTTGCCTTTATGCTCTACCTATGTAGCCCTATGCTCTTTCTACAACCTAAAAATAAAATAGAAGTTAAACAACTCGTTGAAAGTCTGTAATTTCTGTGAGCAGCAACTTGCCAGTAGCTGTGTCTTGTGTCTTCTGGACAATGCTTTGGAAGAGTTTCAAGAATTTGCTAAACTAGGCCAAATTAACTTTTTTTTCTGGTCAGGTGTAACTTTCTGTATGGAAAGGATGTGCACAAAATAAATGCAAGCTTCTCACAAACAGATTTAACCCTGCCTCATGCTGCACACACGGAGCCTTCTGGGAGCCAGCCCGAGCAGCATCCGCCTGCTGTCCTACCCTTGGTTTCCTGCCTTGCTTCTGGAAGTCATCGACTTCCTTGAGATTTGGGACTTTTTCCCTTCCACTAGCCTCAGTGTTAGCTGCTCTCTCAACTCTGGTTTGTGTCCCAACTGCTCTTCAGTTTGCAGACTTTTATTGTAAATATTTTGTGCAATATTATTACAGTGTTATCAAGTGTTCTGTGCACAGGATAATGAGGCTACTCTGTGTGGCCTGAGAACTCTTCTGTAGAATGGCAGACTCTTTTAATCTAGAGGAATGATTCCCCTTCTCCCACTGAAACCCTACTCTGAAAACTTTGTTCTAGGGACAGTTTTAATGAGCTTTGAAACGTGTATCACAGTTTTCAGAACAACCCCTTTATGTCTGTGGCCTTGAAATAATGCTGGTTTTGGGGATGAAATGTTACTACTCGAACAGCTCTCCTCCCATTTCCCTCTTTCCTTCCTGCTCCCAGCTGTATGCATGTGCTGATTGTTCTGGGGTGGTTCTAGTCCACTCCTTCAACTTTGCAAGCTGCTTTATCTCAGGTTTTGGTTACTGGATCAGTAGATCAGTGTCTGCTGTTAGTGAACCAAGGAAAGTCTCAGTCCTCCAAGGTATATGGGAGCTGGTGCAGTGGGGACAGTGTCAGACTGGACAAAAAGTATGTTCTCTGCACAGTTCAGTTTGCCTAGCATGGATCCGTAGATTAACATGAGTTTTGTGATGGCACCTCTTAGTTCTGATTTGACAAATTAAAAGCTTTCAAATGGAACCCTGAAGTAGTGTTTATTTGAAGCTTAAAATGTTGCAATTGCATTTTTTTCCTTTGTGTTTGTAGCTCCTATACCACACTATGTTTTTATGTGTTGTTTGTTTAAAGGAAACTTTACACTTCCCTGGGAAATTGCAGCTGGGAAAGGCCTGAAACGATTGCAGTTGCTTGGCTTTGTTGGATTGTAACTGTGTATGACTCTTACTAACCTAAAATTGTAGATGCTTTACTGTTTGTCAGATTGTAAAAATGCTATGAGGCCATCCAGCATATTTTAAAATCAGGCTGAGCTACAGCATTTTGGAGTTAGAATGGTCATGGTGACAGCGTGTCTCTTTGTACTGGTGGAGAAAATTAAAGAGTGGGGAATAAATAGTAAGGAGATTTGAAATAACTGTACATGGGTCAATGCAAACAACATAGGAAGTTTTGGGAAGCTTTGTTAAACTCGGGCTGAGTGCTTAAAGGTTTACTGGATAGTAATATATGCTATTGAACCTGATGGCTTTGGCTTGTGATCACCAGTGAAGGCCTGATTTTTTCACCTAGTTTTGCAACTGGGAATTTACTTTGGCACAAGGAAGATAAGTTTCTTATTTGAGTTAGCAGAATACAAGTGTCTGGTTGGAAACATTCCCAGCAATGATCTGATTCCTAGCTTTTTCTGTAACTGCTCAATAGTGCCACCCGTGCATATTTGGCCACAAAATAGTTACAACAACTTGCATAAACTCCAGGATTTTTAATGTCTCAAAACCACTTTAATATAGGGTACAAGCTGGTCATTTATAAACACTGGCTTGAAACAAAGTAATCGTTTAACAGAACAGCTTGGTGGATGATCAGTTCCAGGTGCCCTGGTTTCCTAGGAAGTGCCAGCTGAGTTATCAGAGCTATTGCTTCTGCCTGCTGACTGCATGGCATCCCAGGTGCAGCGTGGTAAACTGCCTGCCAGCCTCTGGCCCTGCACACCTTCCTCACAGGACAAGAGTCTTGTGACTGAACACAGCATCTCCCAGACCAAGATCTCTAGATTATTGCTGGGCTTTGTTTAGAAAGGACACCTGAGCTGGCTCTGTTTCTTGCTGCAGGTGTTGAATTGCTCCAGTGTTTTAGAGGAGGCTGTGCTGTACTATCAGGATATTCTTCAGGCTAATTCATATATGTTTTTGACCAAAACAAAAGAAGGCCTTATCTTCTTTTACATTATAAGAAACCCTTTCCTTGTTATGGAGTATTGAAGTATTTGAGGTAAAGAAGGAAAAAAACCACCAAACAACAAACCACCAAACCAAAACAATTTGATTTCTCGCTTCATTCTGGCAGTAGATGCACATCCAGTGAGTGAAGGGAAGACTCATAGCTGTGGTAAGCTCCAGATGTGAGAGGGTGTTCTGCATTACAGGTAGATGAAGTAAAAAAACCCAGAGCTATCTGGCAATGAGCAGAGTGCAACTGCTTGACTGCTTTGAACTTCACTTGTATAAATGAACTTCTTCACAGGTTTTCTTTTGAGGAGTGTCCTGAAAAGATTCTCATTAGATTTTTTTATTTTTGTTTTTACATTGTTGTCTGGTGATCTTATCATCCAAAATACTGCATAATTCGGATGTGAGATTTAGATTCAAAGTTAGTATATCTCCATAGCAAAGTCCATGTTGTTCAGAGATTTTGCTGTGTTAATTGTTAACAAAGGTGCTCTCGCTGCTCAGCTGAGCTGCGGGGTTTGTTAGCTGAGCACTGCTTGCAGCACTCTGTTGTTTAAGTGCTATTTTTGATGTCTCACAGCACCAACATGTGTAACTTGATTGATGTGACATGGAGGAGCCTTATCCTGAAATGTGATTCTGGAACTTAGCTGGGACTGTTCAGATTATGCTCGAAAGTACTACTTTATATTTTCTCCAGGGCTAATTGCACCATCAATTTGATTAATTCTATTTAATTAATATGCTTACTTTGATCTTTAAGCACAAGATCTGATTTTATTTGGTTGTTCATGGCAACCTGAGTATTGTGTTTTATGTTTGGTTTTTGGTTTGGGTTTTGTTTTTTTTTTTAATCCTCTTAATATCTTCTGTACTCAGTGCTGTTGTTTAGAACAAGGATTTATTTGTGTGTGCACCTGATTAACAAGATTCACTGTTATGTTTCAGGTGTCTTCAGAGTCTTGCTTCATCTTGTCTACTGCCTTTGGTTCATTTCTGTTTCTTTCTTGTGTGGTGCTACCCATTTGCAAGACCTTGGAACTACAGCTCTCTCTCTCATGTATAGGCAAGTCTTCTGTCTTGTTCCATAATTGCTCAGTGAAGACATCTCAGTTGTTGTCAAGGAAGCTTGAGATGCTTTGAGGTGTTGCAGATGAGAAGATCATTGTAGTTCTGTAAGAGTTCCTCTGTTTTCCAGTGTGGTCACTAACAGAGCATTTTTGAAAATTCACATAGGTGAACAGAAATGCAGTGGGCTACATGGATCTAACATGTCCCTCATTATGTTGCTTTGTTTAAATTTTTTAAAAAAACTTTAGGAATTCTTATTGAATTTATTTTTAATGAAATTAGTTCCATTATTAAGGGAGCTGTTTTCAGTCATGCTCTCACAAGATGCTTAAGTCCAGGAGATAAATCTAAACATGGGGGATGTGTTGCATACATTGTACAGAGATGACCTGAATGGACTAGTGCACGACCTAGTGCATGATTAGTCATGTCTTTCTGATGTGTCTGGGGAAACCAAATGTTTAATGTTCCTTCCCTTTCTGAGTCTTTCTAGAGACTGTGGTTAGCAGTGACTGTTGCCTTTGGTAGGAAATTCAACTGTTTCTATTTTGGATTTTGTGGTCTTCTTTCTATTATTAGTAGATTCTTGGGTATTTGGGAAGTTTCTTTGGTGTGTGTTCCTCCTTAACTTGCTCTGAAGACTTCATTGCTAGATACCAGCCACATCCAGTTGATCCAAGTAGTCCCAATAGCTGAGGTGACTTGTTTTCTCTTGGAGTTGGGTGATGTGCTTGTGCATTTCAGGATGATGCATAATAACCTGACCAGGAGAGATGCCTGTGGAAAAAAAGAAGAGGAAAACAGGATTCCTAATTATGTGACCTCTTACCAGCTTTAGGGAAAGGGCTGCTGGGAGGCAGGTATATTTTAAGGGGCTACTTTTTTATTATGAGTCTGCACAGCCTACATTCTCATTTAGCACTTCAACCTTTGCCTGACCTCCACCAAATCTTCTCCTTTGGCAGTATTGGCAGTATCTTTCTTTTCTGGCCAAGAAAAAAGAGTGGCATGCACGTTTTAGCATGCCTTTTTTATTGCACCACTCAATCATTTTGCCAGAGTGGGGAAGCAGTGTGCGTTTGGAAGGAGAGCATGAATTATGTGAGTCATATTGTCTCAACAAATTTTGTCTTTGTAGGTAAAGACCCAATGAGGGTTAAAAAAAACTCCAGCAAAACTCTTTTTGAGAGTTTTGAAAGCAGACTAATTTGGTTTTGAGAGCAGACTAATCTGAAGTACTTGATGTTCGAAACTGTACAGTCATTATATGTAGAACTGTTTTTTTAGAAGTCCCCCCCTTAATTCTTGAACTGCAGAAGTGGACATCTGTCTCTGTTTGGATAAGTGCTGGCAAGTTCAAAACTGTAAGTGGTTTTTGTGATGAACTGGAGTTTCAGAGGTGACACTGCTGTCAGCTCTTGTCTCTGTCCTTGCATGCAGCAACTCTGTTCCTCTGTGGTCCTGCAGAAAGCAGTTGTGATCACTCCACTTCTTGGCATGTGAGAAGTTCAGCATCTTTAAAGCAATGAATACTTCATGCTGCTGTTGGCTTTGGAGTAACTAATTTAAGTGGAAACTGAGCAATTCCTTACTTAAAATGTGCTCCAGATCGTGTTTGTAAACATTCTGAAAATTAATTGATGCATCTGATTTTCAGTAGTTCTTATATATTTCAGGCAGACAGTAAAGTATCAAAATTGATGTGAAATTGATTTGTTTTGGAGAAAGACAACAGACTGGCTTGAAGGAATGACTTTCTAGACCTTAGTGCTTGGTATTAACACTGAAAGTTGTGTACTGGGAATGCCATGGACTTAAGTTACAATAAGGAGATAACATGGCAGAAAAATGAGTCAAGGAAGTGAGGTAGTCTAAGAAAATCAAATAAAATTTACCTTGTAATAATGAATTATTGAATGCATGGGGCTCTTTTGAAGAGGTGGTTAAGAACTGTAATCTGCATAATGGAATGTATGTTCTAAAGGAAAAAACTGCTATTGTTAGGAAGTCAGAACATGCAAATGTGTCTGAATCTGAAAAAAATGTTTCAACAATTCATTTTGAGGACTTGGAAGACAATCTAACAAGTGTATGGAAATCTGCTCTGTAGTACTATTAAGTTGGCAGGAGACATTGGTTTACATGCTAATAAAATATTGCTTTCATGAGTGTTGGTACTCAACAAGAATAAGAATGTTATAATTTGGTTTTGCAGCCCTTTCAGAAGATGTCCTACATAATTGATGCCCCTGCCAAAGGATCTGAGAGTCATTGTAATAGAACCATCTCTGATGTCACATTTTAGTTGTTAAGGAGCTATTAAATAATGAAACCTTTAAATCTTAAGATCATATTTCATTTTGCCTAAAATTGGCATTTAATTACAGTTGTACTCCATTTCTAGGGGGTTTGTGGGGAAATTTTGAAAGTTGTAGTTGTTCTTGCTCAGATAAAACAATTGAGCAGGCAATTGACTGCCAGTCTTATTAGACATTGGAGTTTGCATGTGTTAGGATGGATGATGGTGACTTGAATTAGTGGCTCGTTTACAGGTGTAAAAGGAATCGTCTCTTTGCCAGGTGCATCTTACTCAACTTTGCTGAAGTTATTTGAATGTACAGTCAGGTCTATACATGGATCTGGGTAAAACTTGGACTGTTTATCTCTGGGATACCCACTCCTGTACTGTCTAGAACACGTATCAATTGCAGCACTTTTTAAAAACTGTATTTGTGGGATGAGCTAGTTCATGCAGCTAATGCTTGGCTTTTACTCTGGCATATCTAATTGATATGTAGAAGGAATTCAAGCTGCAGATTAAGGAGTGAGTGTGCCTGTGAAGGCTCAAGCAATGTAATTTGCCCTCTGAACTCATGACTGAAGCTCTAACTATAGTCTGTGTTTCTGGCCACTGTTTCTGTCCCGGGGCACTCTGTCAGGAGAGATTCCCATGCTGTTACTTGCACACTGGCCCGTGTCAGAGGTAACTCTCTGAGAAGGAGTGCAGATAGCACAGCCCCAGTTCCTAACCAAGGCCTGGCTGAGCAGAGCTGTGCAAGTGCAGGTTAGAAGTCACTGAGATAACATAAACACAGCACACTGGGGTCTGCCAGTTGGCTGACACATGAAGTGGGTGTTTTACAGCACATACTCTCTAAACTGCAAGGGAGATACTGAAGACAAGAGTTGATTCCTAGATGTGCTGTAAAGCCTGAAATTTTCATCTGTGTGTTTGTATTGTGCTGCGAGAGTTGGTTTTGGGATTTTTCTTTTTCACTTTTAAGTAGGGAAATTAATTTGAACTTAGATGAATTTCAGCAGTGATGCAAATAGTTAATTTTTGCATTAGCCCAGCAGCTTACCTGGCTGAGAGGGCGCTGCCTTTCTACGCTATGTTTGGCTTTTCAGTGGCTCGTTACTAGCCTTAAAAAACACCTCATTCTTCTTTTAAAGTGAAACACGGTTATCTAAAACTCAATTAAAAAAAAAAAAAAGAAATAAAATGTACTGTTGTGTGTGTTTCAGAGAAAGCACTTGCCTGCTGCTGGCTAGCTGGCAGACTGAACATGTGCCCTAGACAGACAGGTTAGGAATTTCCATGGGGCTAGGGAAAAGCAAGAGGACACCCCCTGTGCAGGGCAGGATGTGCTGATGTTCCTGCTCTGCAGTTTCTCAAGCCTGTGGAGCAGGGAGGGCTGTGCTTGCTGGGATGCCTTCCCAGCTGTGTGGTGAAGGAGAGGAGTGCTGGCTGAGCTTGCCAGAAGTGATAAGACTCCAGGTGGGGATCACAGTAAACGTGCTGTGAGAATCAGCTTTCCCAGGAGTTACATGATGCAAAGATGTTCTTCTGTCACTTGTTCTGCTGGAAGCTTCTCGCTGCTAACAAGTAAATATGCAAATCAAACTGTGGCTCTTCCAGCCTTCCTGGTGTTCTAACTTATGGTACTTGCTTCTGTTTCCAAAGCTGAATTTGTCAGCACAGACTATTTCACTCTGAAAATGTAAAATCTTACCATAAGTGCTTCTTGTGTTGTAATGAACATACAGAACTTTCCTTTACAACATCTGCCTATCATGCTTGCTTTTTCTTTACAGTGTTTATTCACTACACTGCCAACAGCATAGGTATCTTCTGAACAGGTTTATGCAAAATTGGCAAGTTGAATGGTAATGTCATTGTTTGCAGTGAATTCCACCTATTGTGTTCTACATAGAGTATTCACAGCTCTCTTACTGACTGACAAGGCTGCTGTTGGCTACAATGAAGTGCACCACAGAATTTCTCTGATCTAAGGCTTAGGTTATAATTTGAGACAGTTATCTTAAACCAAAAGAACCTGAGTCCATGAATAAACTGTTAAGCAATGTAAACTTTTTAACAGCAGAGACAGTTAGCAAGGAGCTATGCAAACCCCCCAGGCCAACATAATCTTTACCATAATTACGTAGACTACTAAGTGAGAAAAATTCCAGGGCTTTACTCATGAATAAGACTGGATTATTTGTGATGTGATTTCATAAAATAAACAAGGAGACTAAAGGCTCCAGAGGCTACTTAAGGTTTTGCAGAGGGGTAAATGTTAATACTTAATTGTTTAAAGTATGTGTGAGGCGATACATGGCAAAGTTGTACAAAGTATGCCTTAAGAAATAAACTTATTGTTAGATATGTGCTGGATTTCTTTACCCATATAGCTGTGTTTCCAACAGGTCACTTTACTAATCCATTCAAAATAGCCTTTAAATGTTCAGTGAGCTTTTTGCTGCTTGTTCTGCTCGATAATATATATTGCTAAATACTTTCTCTCTGCTGTATTCTAATTGTGGTAATAAAGTGAGCATTGCTGTGACCTTTTTTGTTCTGCTTTGGTACTATTAACACATCTCTGTTCTGATCCCATTTATCCTATCTAATTGTCCCCCTAAGACAGCTGTGCTAACAGAAGCACAAGGAAGAATACAACAGTTGCACTAGGGAAAAATGCTCCCCAGAGCATGGGTATTGGAGGAGAGGGGTAGCTGAGGTGTTCAGCCATGGAACTGATGGACTTCATCCTCATGGCTTCTCCTGCCAGGTCTCTGAGACAGCCACAGAGATACAGCCAGCACTCTGGACATCATAGGAAACTGTAGCTTCCTTTTGGGGTGCTTTAAGAATGGACTGTGTCTCCTACATTTTCTGAGAGAGGAGAAACGAGTTCCATCTTTTGGGGGCACCTTATCTAGGGAACATCCTCCAGACTGTCTTATCTTTTTTTTGTTTGTTCGTGCTAGGTGTTTGTCCAGTTGAGATAAAGCACTATGCATACTTCTGATACAGGAATTTTTACTTGTTCAGATAAATCTGTGTAATGCTCCACACCCAGATACAGCAGGAATCACACAAAGAAACAGCAGCAACTGGTGATCTTGTATGGGAAGGCCCTTCTGTGCCTTTTCCCTTTTCCATCCCTTGTACTGGAGCTTCCTGCAAAACAGACCTGTCCTGGAGTCTCTGCATCAGCATGGATCCCTCTGTAAGCTTTATTTTACTTCACTAAGTTCTACAGAGCTTAGAAATTTGAGTGATGGAAGCCAAAGACTTAGACCAAAATGGGTGTTCTGTAGAAAAAAATTCCCTTCCTTAGACAAATAATCTAAAAAATTACTCCATGAGTCTCAGTGCTTTTTTAACCTTTTGTTATTTATGCTCAGCAGACCCCTGTGAAATTGAAGAGTTCCCTTTATCTTGAGTGATGGCCTGGGAGCTGGGTTGTGGGGGCTGGCTACCGTGTTCTCACCCACATGAGCCGCTTCCCCCCTGCCCGCTCTGCTCTCCTGACCCTGCACTGACTCAGCTGTGGTTAATATGAACGAGAGCAATTGAATTATTTTTATGGTTGCTGGTCTGAAATGAGTCAGTGCAGGGTCAAACGTTGTGGAGCAGGGAAGGCAGAGGAGTGGGAATCTGGCAGCCAGCAGCTGGCTGAGATATTGCCATGGAGCAGCCCTGGTGACTTCGCCAAGGTCACACAAGCTTCTGTCAGCAAGAAATTGAAACCTCTCCTGTGTTATACAGGGTGCTGGCCACAGGTCTGTCAAATGCAGTAACTGGTAGGAAGTGGTTTTAGATTTATTCTACTTGAATTTATTGTTTGTTTGCAAATATTGATGTATGAATTAATAGTTGCTTTCTATTGTGTGTTTTCTATTAATAGATGCTTTCTAGTGTATGCCAAAATCCAGACATACTGAACTGGTCATAACTGTAGATCTTCAGGTGTAAGCTGGGTGCATTCCATGAGGAATTCATAATTAACTCAAGCTAACTTTCCTTTAGAAATGTGATTTTTGTACGCGGAGTGATCTGTCAACTACAGCACATTTCTGTATAAGGACTACTGGCCTTTATTAAAGATAGCTCAGGTGTTAGTGCCTGAAACAAATCATTGCATGGTGTTATATTGCCAGTTTGGTAAAAAAATCAGTTGGTCACAGTTGCATGATAACTCACACAGTCTGCAGCTGATACTTTATCAGTGGGCTAATACAGAATTTAGAATGGAGCATTTCACCAATCCTGGGCACACAAATTTCTGGATGCACATGAATTTCTGGGTGCACACCATTTTGAGCTATGTTCATGATGAAAGCAGTGCTGAAAGTAAGGGTGTGAGGGCTTGGGTCATGTATTGTGGCATCAATTTCTATGCTCTATTTTTCTGTTTGAATTAATTTAGGAAGAAGGAAGCTCAGAAACTTCTTTGAGTGAAGATTTTGGAGCTCTGTGCTGGTTATAAAGCTGTCTGTGTTGCTTTCTGTCTTTTTTAAGTTTCTTTAGAAAAAGGGCTAGCCAAAAATATTCTGGATGTGATTGTATGTAATATATGTGCATTTTCTTTACACAATACACTAAAGTTAATTCAATTTCAAGGGCTTTCTTCTAGCTGTGACAAATCTTGTCAACCTACCACTTGACTTAATTTCTACGTATGGTTATGCTTTTTTGGTTTATGTCTGGTTATTTTTTTTTGTTTTATTTGTTTGAGGGTTTTTAAGCTTCTTGAAATCAAAGAAAGCTTGTTGCAGGTGGATTTTTTGGTTTGGTTTTGTTTTGTTTTTTACTAAGGATAATATTGGAAAAACCTATCTCCAGCAATGGAGATATCTAATGTATTGTCTGGTGTTCTTCTAGGAACAAATATATCATATGGATTTTTATGTAGGAGGCTTTTTAGACTTTTAAGGGTTGGGTGTTAGCCACAAGGTTCATGTGACATGACAAATGTGGAACATCTGTGTACTGGTGCACATCACTGTTCTGAAAGTCATTCCCCTCACCACATGCATTGAATTAAACACAAGAATTTAGGGAAAAAATAGTTGGAAGGACACATTCTGTCAAATACAATGGGAAGGATCTGTTGTGAAGCTGTTGGAGCTCGCCCACACAGTTCTCCAGTCACTAATTCAGGGGTCTGGTTTGCTCTGTGCCTCAGCTCTTCCTTCCTTGGAGCTGGGAGAGTGGTATTGTGCTTTCCTAGTTGGTGGTAAACTGTTTTCTGGATAGAAGTTAGAGTTGAGCATAAGGCTAAACTCTAAAGGGATTTCTAATAAACTAAAGGGATTTCTCAGTGAAGTTTCTTGTTTGAGTGATGTTTGGGCTGCAAGTGAGGTAAGTAGGTGGCTGAGTTGGCTTCCTTGTAGTGCAAACAAAGTGTGGCTGAGTGGCTTAAAGCAGGAGCTCTCCTATTAAAACATGAATCTTATTCATTACTGTGCCTGAAGTGATCT
Source organism: Irena cyanogastra (assembly GCA_013397155.1). Lineage (NCBI taxonomy): Eukaryota > Metazoa > Chordata > Aves > Passeriformes > Irenidae > Irena > Irena cyanogastra. Next base: position 265,427 of record VWZV01004339.1, read on the forward strand.
GACTTGGTGACCAGTGTCATTGTAAATCCTGAGTGCTTCTGTTTGTTTCCATGCTGTAGCTGCAGTGAGAGTTCTTGCTTATGAAATAAATGTGATAAACAAAAGCAATTCTTATGGGTAAGATTTGACCTGGAGCACTCTGGGCCAGAAGCTAGAAGTCCTCATTCTCCTAGAGTGATTACCAAATTGCATGAAGATGTTGTACCTCATTAAAGCCTGCATACTTTGGTGCCATCACCTTGTTCTGACAGAGAGGTTGCCAGTTTCAGACTGCAGGGTACAGTATGTCCAAAAATCCGAGTCAGGACGCAGGTCACAACTTAAGGTGAGGTGGAACTCAAGTGTTGGTGTGGTAAAAAGCTCACTGCTGTGCAGGAGACAAGTGGCAGATGGGAATAGTTGTCTTCCTAGTGACTTGCATGTATTTCAGAAGTGGTCTGAAACTGTAGGTTTGAACACATCATTAAACAGTGGGGTTTTTAAAGTCATTTAAAGCTATCTTCTAGATATTGTTATTACAGATAAGGGTTTATTGAGTTCTGATACTCACAGCTAGAAATCAATATTAAAAATTTGGTCCTCACTTCCTAGTTTATCTTCACAGACTCGAGTCTGGGACTGTAAATGTAAAAGACCTCCTCTAGTTGTTCTGAGCTTATTTTCAAACATTTGCCTCTGAGATGACATCTGAATACTGCCTTCATACATTATGATGACTGCTTTCATGCTGTGCTTAACTCTTTCTGAATTTAATATTTCTGAGGCTTTTAAAATCTTGTTCAGAAGATAGTTTATAGGAGCTCCTACTCTAGAGTGCATGTAAAAGCTCTTGTTCCAACATAGCCACATATGCCAGACTTGGGAAACCTTGCTCATATTGAAAATATCACTTCACTTGGAAACAGCCTCTGAACGATTCCTTGCTTTTAAAGGAGGTATGAGAAGTGGTCTGAAGTAAAGGAAGCATCTCTGGGATTTGTAGTCCAGAGGCAGTGGACAGAAGTGGCATACATGCATAAATAATTTGGGCATCCATTTCAATTGTTCTGTTCTCTTAGAATTGGCTATGCTCTAATTAAGTAATTCTTGTCATAAAACTAGTTAGCTCATAAGAAAATGCAGATTCATTAATTCTAAAAGTTGTGGGGAAACCATTTTTGTTTGAAACAGTTTTTGAAACTAACTTAATTTTTTTGTTTGTTTTTTTTGTTTGGTGTTGGTGGGCTGTGTTTTTACCATCTTAAAAAGCTGCTAACCCAAACCAGGCATCTCCTCTCTCACCCCAGTCTGCCTGGGCTCAGAGGCCACCTACACAAACCTCTGTGAGCCCTGTGTCTTCAGGGAGGGAGGACTCCTGCAGGTTTCTATATTGCATTTCCAGCAAACTTCGTGCCTTCAGTGCTGGCTGCAGGAAGTGCCTCTGAGTCAGCCTGCCTGTCCACAGGCACTTGGAGAGTCTTGTGCAGAATCTGGGGTGGTCTAATTGTGATCTGTCTGATACAGGGCTTGCCCAAGCTGAGTGTTCCTACTTTAAATGTTTTTTAATTTAGCTGTGTAAAACTGTAGTTAGGAAACAAATCTACATGTTCAGAATGTGTAGGTGTTAAATTCAGCTGCGTTCAAAGAAGTTAAATGCAGCTTTGATGTAAATTACTTTATGTAAACACAGCAGGAACTTCACATCCGTTGGACAATTTAAGTCCTGTAGCTTCTTTAACCCATGCTCCAGTTTTCTTAAACAATTCAGAGTATTCCTGGGAGGCCCTTCTGACTTGAGTCTGTTTTCGTGCATGAAAATATTCTTCAGAGTGCTGGGGAAAAAAATGATAATTTTTCTAAGTCTTTGGAGAGACTTCTGATGTTTTGAGTCTTTATTACACTAGAGGTCAGTGTATGATGGGAGCTCTGTGCAGTGGTATAGAGTTTCTTGCAGAATCCTATTTCATCAGCTTTGAAACCAGATTCTAAGAGAAACTGTAGCCTGTTACTATGGAAAAAAACTTAACATTAAAGTATCTTGTGACTTTCTTGGCTAAAGGACTTTTTTCAGCTTCCTACTTTTAATTCTCCTTGCCTAGCAGATTTAAGGCAAATATCAGTAAGAGTACTTTGGTGTGCTAAGCATGAATGTGCACAGTCAGTTGCTCCAGTGTGCACTTCAGGCATTCATCTTTCATTGCAATGCCATGACTTTTTGGTTCATATTTCTGTATGCCAGGGTATTTACAGGAGTCACCCTTAGCTTGTACACTTAAGAGCATGGTGAGAGAATTGCACATGCATTTATTGTTTTTAGAGTAGGTGTCAGCTTCCTGAACAGTGAGCTGGTAACTTCCAGGTGGGCAGCTACACTTTGAGGTGTTGAGGGAAGCACAGTCAAGTGTGATTCTGTCGTGCTGCTTGCAGAGATTCTTTCCTCAGAAGGGCTTCTTCAGTTCTCCAGATCAGTAATTTCTTTAAGCATCTGGAGTGTGCAGAAGCAGTTTGTTCCTGCAGACATCATTGGGCAGGGGCAGCAGAGGAGCAGAAGGGTGAACTCCAGCAGTGTTCTGTGCTGTGAGAGGAGAGGGAAATGCACTGCAGGAGAGTCCTGCTGCCTGGGGCAGCCTGCATCACAAATGGCAATTTAAGTGAGATGGTGGAAATACCCCACTGGGGTGGATCTGAGCTCTTGGGTGTTTTCTGTGAGAGCTGACTACAAGCAGAAGTGCCTGTATCCTGTTACTCTTGTGTAGAGTTCTTCTGAAATGCCTCAGAAAAATAAAACATGAGATGTTAAGGGTTTACAGGCTTGCAGCAATGTAGAGGGTAAGTGCAGGCACAGAGCAGAATTTTGCTGTTCTTAAGTGATAATTCTGAGTGTTCAAGAGACTTGGACTGATGAACATCTTTGTGGCCTTTCTTTTTGGTGAGATGGAAGGAGACATAGTAAAAGGAAAACCAGCAGTCTGAAAATCTCCTTTGCACCTGGCTGCTGCCCAGTGTGTTGTGTTACATGCCCCTGGAGCATTCAGAGGGATAACACCTCAGCTGAGATAGTGTGAAGGAGCTGCTAGACTCTGGTTTAATTGAGCCCTCTGTGAGGATTCCTGGCTTCAAAGGAAAGATATTGCACTCTTCTACCTCTTTCCCAAGTTTTTCCAGGTTGCATTTTTATTTCCTGTAAGAAATGAAAATGTAACAAGGGTTTGCAGAATGGGGCTTTATCAAAACATCTCTGTGGTGTTAGGTTTCATTTGGTTAGGCAAGAGCCTGAAAAGGTGGTGGCTTTGCAAAACTGATGTGATACAAGTCATCAAGCAACAAATAAAGCATCCAAAAATTGCTTTCCTTTTCCTGTCCTTTTCTGGTTGGAGGCATGCAACCTTAATTTGTTTCAGTGGAACTCATCAAAATCTGTTCTGCATGCAAGAGCTCAGGAACCAGGAGGCTTATCTTGGAGAAGAGAAGGTGGTGTAGGTGTCCTGTAGCCAACCTAGTGAACAACCTGATGGATCACTGCAGATTCTTGCAGAGCAGCTATTTGTCTGTTGCACATGGTGGCAGTCTTTCTTGGTTCAGCTGTCAAGTGTTAAATCAGTACAAGTGTTGATGCTCTCTGCACCTAGAAGAATATTTGTCTAGAAGAAATGTAAGTTTGATTATTCTCTTGGATCAAAAATGATGGATCTTTGTGGCCAAACAGAGATTATTACCCACTAGCCCCTCTTTCTAGTTCATAATAGGAAGTATCCTAATGATATTTTCATGTCTCTTTCCTTCACGATGTACTGACTTAAGTCTGGAGTCTGTCTGTTGCGTAATAAAGAGTCCATCAAAATGCCAAAAATTAGTATTTGGAGTGTCTTTTCCTGCTTTTGTTCTAAACTCTCAAAATGCAAGGGTCATCAGACATACAGTTCAAGTGGCTTGCCAGGAATTTCTCAGATGAACTGCAGAGAGAGTGCAAAAAGTTGCAGCCAAGGCCAGTCTTGAAAGGATTAGAATTCAATTGCCAGCCCTCACATTCTGATTTCAATCTCAAATGTTTCCTGATAGGTGCTCTGTATTTGTTAGGTCTTCTGTTTGTGTTGTCCTGTGTTCCTGCCAAAACTTCTCATAAGACTCCTGACACTATCAAAGATCTGTAGAATGTAGTGACATCGGCAAATATATGTATATATAAAAACCCCCAAACCACTCTGTCAAGATATTTCAACTCACACCAGTTATTCAAGGTTCATTTAAAAGGGTAGACTTCAAAGCTGCAGGCCTTCAAAACTGTAGCCCCCTTGTCTTCTCTCTTGTTCCAATACACAGATGTAGCATTTGCCAAAGAAAGGAGGAATAAATAAAATGTAGTAGTGGGACAGTGGCAGTGTGCACCAGGTTTAATGTGTCCTGTGCATTATAAATGTCCCCTCTTCCCACCTGACAATTGCTTCCAGGAACTCTTTGAAGGAGTTGACCAAAATGATAGCTGGATTTCAAGTCTTTTCTTTTCTGTTTTTTATTTTTAAAATACCGATACATGAAGAAAGTAGGAACAGCAGCAGTAATCAGGCAACTCTACGGTTAACTAGCACGAAGGAATGTGGAACCAAGAATTATGTGATGGTGGAAAAACTAGTTAATCTTTCTTCCAACTATCCATTGTTAACCGTCATTTTTCTTCACCTTTCCTACCACACTGAAGTGCCCACTCATTTACCCTTCTGAAGTGCAGGAGTGCTCATTTGAGGGGAATGGAAGCTGGAAATGCAGAAACAATAGCATGTGGTTTACCAAATTCTTGGAATTTTAAGCTAGTTTTCTCCCTGAAATACAGAGATAAATGTGAGTAGATCTTAAAAGCTGTCTCACTTTGATTGTTGTGAACAGTTACATAACACTGGGGACAAGACTGATTTTCTGCCTTACCTGTCCCTATGCATTCTAAGGTAGTCTGTGTTTGGGGGTCTACTTGTCTTCCAAAATCAGAATTTTTCCCAACTCAGGCAAAATTTCTGTCTTATCTGTCTTTTCAATGAATTATTTTTGTTTTGACCTCTTCTCTAGATGCTGTTATTAGAGTCTGACATGTTCAGCAGCTGCAGAAAGCAGAGCATTGACCTGAGTGCTCTTGAAAGTTGTTGCTCTAGTCACATAGGATATCATGACTTCATTTTGTACTTCCTAATAGATTAAAAAAAAAAAGTTGAATAAAGCAGTTGTGAAAGTGAAAAAACAGTATAATTGGCACCTAAACATACACAGGTGAGCTGAGCCTGAGCTGAGCAAGAGTAAAAATGTTATTTCAGTTACCAGCTGTAAGAGGAGGGAGACAATAACCTGTGCAATAGCACAGAATGCTTCAGGTGGTTTGGGTCTGCATTGCAGAACTCTTCACTGTCTGTGGAAAGAAGCAACTGCATATGGTACAGAATAGAGTAAGAAGCCTAGAGCAGCTGGTTATTTTAAGTTTTTATGCGTTCAGGGGATTAGGGAGTATGGGGCTGGGATAATTCAGCTAGTTTGAAACAATCTAACTTGAACACTTGATCAACATGAGTATCCACATGGGCTGGATCACCCCGCAAATAATGTTACAGGCACAGCCAGAGGTGTTTTGTATTTGCCAAAGAATAAAATAAAACCAGTTGTGGTTCAAGGTGTGGGGATCAGAAATCAGGCCATGTGGCAGTGTTGTTTGCAGAACTGCTTGACAGGTCAAGTGTTCTACACTAGGAGAAGCCTTGGGTCTGTCTCCTGGTTGCTGTGGTTCTAGAAAGAGAATTGGCTTTTTCAGTTGCATCCAGTGATGTTTAAAATATAGGATTTTGAGGGTAATAGTATTTTGGTAGATGCTTCTGGTTTTGTTACTATCTCCAGTGCTGCTTGACCTTATTGAAAGACTGAATATATAATAATAAAGACTTCCTGTGGGGTGGCTGAGGGAAAGTTCAGTTCTTTCTGTAAGAATGGGCAAGGTAGCAATGTGCTCTAAGCCACCTCAGCCCTTGCAGTCAATCAGTTCATCCCCTTTGTGCATCTGCCTGCTGGCTCTGAAATGGTTGCCATAGTCTGGGACGCCCTGTGGCTCTTACCATGCTCTGTTGTGTTTGTTTCTTACAGGAGGACTGCCTTTGGACTGTGAGCCACCTGGAGAAGGTGATGCAGTTGTACCTAGAGGGCCAGGCCTGGATGGCTGGGATTTAAGGTAAACCTTTGCTGAAAAATACATGCAGACCTGAACCAAGTACTATCAGTTGTTGTTTTACTTTTTTTTTCTTTTTTTTTTTGGTGATGTTTGTATCAAACATTTAAAGAAGGATCTGTGTGTGCCTTCTAGTGCATATGTACTATAATAAAATGCAGTGATGTAATACTTAAGATTCCAGAGTAGCCCATAGGACCTTCAGAAAAGCTGATTGGTATTTAAATACCTAGGAGATGCTAATGCTGCCTTGGGAAGAAATATTATTCAATAAGGAAGTAGAATAAGAGTTCCTGAAACTTCTTCTGAGAATTCACTGGGAGGAAGCAGGCAGCTAAGATGGACCTCCTGTTCCAGCCTTTCTATTATTCCTTCTTCCAAATATTGTATAACAGAGTAGCTTCAACCATTCTAGATCATGTATGATTCCTTCAAATGTAATATTTTAAAATTAATTACAGATCTGTACTTTCCTTCATGTTGCCCACTCTTCAGGTTGCAGACTTTTGATTAAGTATTTGCAGTTTAGATTTGATTTAGGATTTTTTTTAGCTCTTAGCTGTGGAAAGGATTTCCCTATGTGAACACAAACCAAGAACAAAAGGGACCTTTTTGTGTGTGGAAGTGCATAGCAGGTTCTGTTGGTCCCACAAAGGCAAAGTATGCAAAATTTCTGTCAAGTGTGGGATTAATCTCGCTCTTGGAGAATTGTGTAATTTTGGTTACTGGAGAGATGTGATTTCTTGAATGTGATCAGTAGTGTCTTAGTGGTTTTGAATCAGCAAAATTAATATGTAGATGATCTATCTTTTAACCTTCCTTAAAAATAATTGATGTCTAATTCTGGTCATACTGCCAGGCAAGAGCTGTCATGCTATTGGTTCTTTTGCCACGTGTAGCCCAAGTTTTCTCTCAGAGGTGTGGAAGGCACCATCTCAGAATTATGTAAGAGCTGTTTTCCTTGCAACTTGTCATAGCTGCTGAAGTCTGGGAGAACACTGTGTAAAGAGTGGAAGTCTGGATGAAATTATCTTCTGCTGGTTTTAACATCTTACTTAAAAAGAAGGAAAGTGAGGGGCTGGGAACATTGCTTACTCTTACACATGCTAGAAAGCCTGAAAAGTTGTAAGGCCTTGCAGTAGAAAAGCAAAACCTAACCTTGATTCCTGAAGATTTGAGCTTGGAGCATGGCCATGGAAAAGATGAACTGAATCTTGAAAATTCAGGATTAAAGCATATTAATGAAGTCTCCTCCAAAAATGTTAGAGCAAGCACATCACATCACAGTTATTAGTTGCATACTTTATGTGCAGTGAATAATTTAATGGAGGTGAGCAGAAGTAGTGTGTTCTTGCAAGACCAATGCAGGTACTGAAAATTATGTGAGCAGTTATGAGACTTTAGTTTTTTAAGGGTAATATGGACTTAACTTCTTTCAACAAAGGCTCAAATCAAGCCTTCAGAGAATTTATTGCTGAACCTGTTTCTAAGTATATACCATCATAAAATGATTGTAAGCTTCAGAAGATGATGCTATTAGACCATGTGAATGAGTATTCTGCTGTATTTTTAAAAAATCAGCAACAAATAAGAGATTTATTTTAGTAGAGAATTTACAGAACTAGAGTTTGTTAGCAGTATGGAATTTACACACTTGATGTGACATAGCTGGACCATGTCAGGTAACTAAGCCATGGGCCATTTGGATATTGTCTTCAGATGAACGTGTTCATGTTTTTCCACAGCATCTTGGAATTCTGTGCAGTATTTACTGTACCTTATAACATATATTCATTGAGCAATTACATGGACTTCAGATTATCAGTCTGAAAAATTATGGGAAAAAATTGGTGATTTCTGGAGGTCATGACCAGCTTTCTGCTTCATTGCTGGAGTTGCATCTAGGACTGGCCAGTTGACTTTAGAGGCTGGGAAGTGTGCACAGTCAGATGAGTCACTTGTACCCTCTTTTCATAACATTACAATAGAAACAGATAATGGACAGGTATTTGTTTTTTTTAATTTATAGTATGCTAGCTTTGCTAGCAGCATACCATTTATCATGTGCTGTCTGTATTGCATAGCTTCCACGAAGTCAACAAAGCCAAGGCTTCATGTACAAATTCATGTGTTCTCTTGCTGGACACTTTAGCAGCCTTGCTTATATGTGAAGAAACACACAGTGTTCCTTCTAATACTGGTCTATTTATAATTACAGAAATTTCAGCCAACTTCTGATGGCTAATATAGCTTGAAAAACAGTGAACAGGTTAATTTTTGCCATCTAGAATAGAATTGGAACACTGGAGATGCCCAGCTTTTGTAAATCCTATGTCTGTGCAGCAGTACCCTTCAGGTTAATGTTCTTGCTAGCCTAACTGAAAACTTTATACTCTCCCTTCTGAAAATAAAGGCAAATAGATGTATGTCCTTTATTTTCTAGAATATCAGTAAGATTGTTCCTCTCTAGTATGGTTTCAATTTGGCTGCTTTTCCAAATGCTTTGTAAGCTGAATTATTAATGCTTGCACTATTTTAAAAAAATGGTGCATGCAGTACCTCACAATCCATTGCTGACCCAGAAGTTGGGGTTTTTTTTGGTTTTGTTTTTTTTTTTTTTCTGTTTTGGAAAAAGTTTGCTTGAACTTCTGCATTTTACTGTTCCAGGACAATGGTACTGGACTTCTTGCGAAAGTCAAGCTTACAGGAAATATCATCCTGTCAAAAGTGGTTTGTACTTACACAGCTTATGATAATGCTTTTCTTAAAATATATTTGTTTGGCATAAGACCTGTTGTGCCTGGTATTCTTTGACAGTGTTACTCACTCTCAGTTTACCTGAGGATGGGAGTGTTAATGTTGGATTTTCCTCGTGTCTCATGCAGAGAGTTGAGGTCTTTAGTTGTACTTAAAGCTCTTCTTCCCTCTACCAACTCTTCCCCTTCTACCCTGTTGGTAAGGACAAGTGTTGTACTATTTTCTCCATAAATTCCTCCCAGTCTTTAGGATTGCATGCCTTGAAGGCATCCTCAAGACTGATTTTTGTTGTCCTGAATTTTATTTAGACCGTTGAAAGTTTTTAATGAAGATGTCAGGTGAAAAAGGGTGGAATAGGATGAGTGCAAAAGTGTCTTCCTTACTGCTGCGTTTTTCTTCAGACTAATAATTACTGGTAAGAAAGAAGCTATGCCTGATATCAAGCCCAGAAGTTACCATGTATCTCTGCATGGCTGTTGCCAAATGTCCTTAGCTATTTATTGTGGTCAGAACAGTGTCCTGACTGTTTTGTAAGTTTACTAATTGTAAACTTTGGATGAAGCCACTAATCCATTCAGTTCAGTTCTGACACTGCACTTCTTTCTGCAGTATGGTTTTTGAGGAGCAGCCTGTCCACCTGGGTCATTTGTCCCTAATTTCCATGCACTGAAAGATTTCATATTTGTTTCTGGGATCTGGATTACTTGTGCCTCTTCCCAAAGCTTTTGTTGCAATGCCCTACAGAAAACATCAGAAATTTTTAACGTTAGGAATGTGTTCCCCCCCTCAAACTGTAATGACTCAAGTGTGTTGGTGGGAAGCCACACTGCAAAGCAAGAGAGGGTCAAGAGATCTGAGAAGCAATGATTCAATTGTACTGCTTTTGCTAATTTCTTTGAATTGTGGATTCTGACTTCATTTGTAGCATCTACAAACCTCGGTGTTTGTGACTTGCAACTGATACCTTTTCTAAAAACAGAAGGAGGCAGGAGAGAGAGTACTCTGTTTATTTCAACAACCACAAGCAACACTTCCAAAATACACTCGTGGTTGTATCGCAGAGTTATGAATCTTGGGTTATCTGGTGGTGAGTAATGTGGTGAGGCAGTAGCCTAACATGTCCACGCTTTATTTAGAAAAGGTGGTTCTTATCAGAGGCAGGGAACACCGGTGTTTCATTCTCTGTGCTTGCTGAATCCCTAAGGACAGATAAACTGTTGACAGTTTATGGTGCCAGGACACAGCACCTCCCTCTCGGGGTCTGACTGCAAGTTCTTAAGGGTTTTGCAATATAGAAAGAAACAAATTCTTTTCCCCCTCCAGCTGCTCACCCAAACGCACTTTTTAGGCTGTCCTGGGGTTTGATCAAAGTTAACAATGGGTTTTGATATCTCTTGACCAGATAGATTTATTTTTTAACACTATTATCTCACTAGAGAGGAGGCTTACAAATAGATTATGACAGCTTTCCAAATTCTTCAGGCAGAGCCTAGATCATACAAATTATTACACCTAGGGAATCCAGGAGATTAAGAAAATATTAGCTCATTTTCCTCACTGCAGAGTTAAACCTGTAGAGTCTGGGAGCCTAGGTGTGTGTTTTCAGTAAGACAATAATCTTTACTGTTCTGCCTACTTAAAAATAAAATGGAAGAGCAAATCCTCCATGGCAAACCAGGAGATGCTCAATTTTGGGATTATATACAGTTTGCACTGAAGATAAGCTGAGTTGGGGGCATAGGCTTTGACACAAAACGTGTGGCTCTATTCCCATGGCCAGAGAATGCAGCAGAACTGGGGATTACTGGAAGCTGTGGGACTGTCCTGCCTGACTTGCCACCTTCTCCTCAATTCAGAGCACAGGGAATTGTTCATCCCCGTGGCAATAACATCACTGTGATTTGTGTCTGATAGTGAAAGAATGCATGATTTATTCTCCCAAAAAGACAGAAAGTGTTTGTGTTGGGTTTGGTTTTGTTTTTTTAACGTTGTTGATGTTTGGTGTTTTTTAAGATACATAAAAAATCCTGTGAGTCATTTTAGGCTCTCACAGAAACTTGAATGTGCTAAATGGGTAGGTTCCCCTAGCTGAGCCAATGGGGATGGCCAGGCACAGGCAACACTTTTATCCCACGAAAGGGAGGAGGGGTGAATGAGCCAGAAGATATAAGCTGAGACAAAGCCATGCTGTCCTTCTGAGTCATTCGCATGCACTGGATGGGTAAGGCTTCCTGCTTCCTGGGACACACAAGTGGGGTCATGATTCTAACAATGGATGCTGGTAAGTCGCTTTTTATTAAATTTGTCTGGTTGTTTTTTTTTTCCCTGGGAAGTCTGTCCTTCCCCTCCTCCCCCTCCCAGCTGAAAAGAAGCTATCTGTAAACTGGGAATTGTTAAATAAGGGAATGCTTAACCCAGACTTTGCACTTCACTGTGTGTTATTTCTCTGGTGTTATTTCTTGACTGTTACACGGGGAAGCACGTATCCTCTCCTGCAAAGCAAGACCTCAGAATCAAAAGTGTGTCTGTTAATTTGTACTTCAGCCTTCATTGGGACAGAACCTGTGGCTTGAGAATGCCTGATGTCTCACTTTGTTTGATGATAGAGCTGATAGTGTCTGGAAGATATATTCTGGATGTTAGGCTTGTTGTAAAGGGACAGTGGTTAACTAATGTATTGTCTGTGGCTTCCTCTACTCTGTGTTTACAAGAATTTTGTACTGGGGAGAAAGAGGAAGAAACTGCTGTATTTCTGTGGTAGGCAGCTCTGTTTTATGTGCTTGTAGTCAAGGAAGCCTGTGTTTTATGGAAAAGCACATGCAGGATTTTTATTTATTTTTTTCTGATTAGGTACAAACATGAAATCTTCAACATAGTTTCTTGTGCGATATGGAGAATGAATGCAGAGTGGTTTCTATAAAAGAAACAAGCAATCCCTGTCTCACTTCTAGAGAGGGGGTGTGTTTCCATGTCATAACTTGCATCCTTCAAATTCCACTGTAATAAAAGACCTTGGATTTTAATGGTTATGGATAGGGCATAAAGCACCAGTGATTGTGCTGTGGCAGCATGCTCTCGGCTGCTCCTTCTCTGTACCAGCTGCAAGCATGCCTGCTGCATTTTTAAGAACTCTGTTGAACTTTTGTCAGCAGTTGGTTCAGCTACTTTTTTTTTCACCACAATGCAGAAGCACAATGTGACATATTCTACAAGTTCTGTTCAAAATTATAAACTTACTCAGGCAGATCTTGCTGGTATGTTTTATCTACTTATAACATGCTGAGTTTAATGCTCACTCGTGAATCTGAATTGATTCAGTTGGGCATTTTCTAAATCCTAAAAAGAAAATGTCTGTGCCTTTGTATAGCTCTTTGACTTTACTGAGACTTCCAGGAGGTGGGCCAACTGGGCTCTTCATGCACAATTTGGAGGAGACAGCAAACCAGTTCATTTCACCCACCCACACCTAATTGAAGTTGTTTTGTTATTGTCTTTGTAGGCAACTAGTGACTCTTTTTGTGTTCAAGGTATGTTACATGCTTTGCAGATCAGTTAAAACCCAGGCCCTTTAACTGAGATGATAAAATTTAACACAAGCACGAAGATGAATGAGATGCTGTATAGCTGACAGTTTTCCATTAAGTGGAAGTTGATGATTTTTATATTTTGGCCCTTCCATTAGAGTAGTTTCTAGAGGCCCTTAAAGCACTTTGCATACCTGGAATTGGCAAGTCTCTTCTACTCTTGCTTGAATAAGGAGGGTGGATGCCTAGATGTAGGTGTCCTGCCCAGTATTTCAGGAGGATGCCCTGGCAATGTTCAGTACTTATGTGTTTGTGGGAGACAGAGATACAGACTCTGCCCACAAGACACTTCTTCCCCTTTGAAGTACCAGAGTTCCTGTACTGCAGTGGAGTAATTAATGTTTTGGGATGTAATGTTTTGGAAAGACTGGTGGGATGTTAATAATATATGTTTGAAAAAATACCTTTTATTTGCATATACCTCCATGCTTGCATTGTGCAGTTTCTTTGCACTGTGAGGTGAACCATGGAGATAATACAGCTCACCTATGTTTTGTTGGATCCAAACCTGCTTTTTTTTTTTTCTCAGAACAATGTCACTGCACTGGTTTCTCAGTAATTACTATGCTCTTGTAGTCCTGGTGGTAATTTTCAGTTATGCTAACTTATCTGGTTAGTAAACATATATTTTGGAAGCTTTTAATTCTGCGAGAATTCTTAAATTACAGTTCTCAACTTCTTTGTGGGAAAATGGTTCTAACTACCTGAAAGGAAACATTGTAATTCAAGGATTTATAACAGGGTATTCTAGTACTTCTCAAGTGTATTTAGGTTACAGAAAAAATATGCAAGCAATTCAGTGCCTTATGCCTTAATCTGGGACATGGACAGTGCTCCATGAAGTTTATCTGCTTAGTTTCACCCACCTTTTAAAGCTGCTCTTGCTGCTCTTGGAACTGTTTGCTTATTTCAAATTATGTGTTTGCTTTATAAGTCAGGGCAGATAACTCTTCTTTTTTATGGGCATCAAATACTCAAGCTGTTTTTTAAGAGAACAGAACATGTCTTCCTTAAGGTAATTGTAAGAATACTTGTGAATCTGTTTCAAAATTTATTTAATGAGTTTGGTTCTGCTATGTTTGCCTTAGCAGCTTCTAATTTCTGTCAGGAGGAGAACTGAAAATGTTTTGGACGGGGGGAATAAAAGGGAGAGCTGCAAGACAGAGTTGACAGTATAATTGGATTTGAAGCAGCTACAGGCTGGGACTGTTGCAACAGCTGATTTGATCCTTCTGAGTTTCAAGAGCTATTTATGGTAGATTAGCTGTATCAAAGCTCTACTGTTCCAACCATAAAAGGCTGGTCCTATGTGAAGTTGCCACACTGCATTTGGCTTAGTCCTCAGAGGTTGGAGAGCCTATAGCTTTTTATGTGGATAAATCCAGTGATGGATGGAAATACTAAAGGCAGATCAAGGAGTAACACTGTTGAGGACTTCAGATGGCAGCGAACTCTTAAAAGGAGATTTTCACTAATAAATTTTTTGCTCTGATGTTTGGAATCAGCACTTGGATATAGCTCCTGCATATTTACTGCATTTGGTGAACGCATGCTTTTAGGAAAGCACTGTTCTAAATTTATCTGACTTATCTGAATCATCTTGACTGCACATGTACTTGCCAGCCATGCATGTTGATATTTGGTAACTTTTGTGAAGTCACTTTTCTGTTTTCTAAGTGGGTGAGTGTGAGGTTCTTGGGAAAAGAATCTCAGCTGACGCGAGAAACTTCTTTAAAACAAGAATTATGAAGTACTTGGCCAAAGAGAGCTACAGGCATTATCAGTAACTATTTTGAGAAGACTTTGACCCCTTTTGCTGCATCTATACCTTCTTTCTGTGCTCTGTGTGTAAAGGCAGACAAGTGGATTTTTTACAGGATTCTGAAGTAAGTAGCACCTCACTCGGGAGCTTGCACACCATTGCTCGAGCCAGTTGTTTGTGAATATTCACAGCATTGTCAGGTTGAAATGCGAGTGGGTTTATTCCAGCCTGTGCATGCCAGTCCTTCAGCCTTCCTTAAGGCATTTTATGTTTTTATTCTCGTGGTTTTGCTTAGAAGATGAGTTCGTTCTGCTGTGAATGGAAAGTCCTGTTGCTGGTTGGTTTGTGTGATGTGTTTCTCTTTTCTTTTTCAGTTTTATTATGTTAACCTCAGCCACAGTACTACAAACGGCTATAAGAGCACTTCTATAGTAACAAAACTTTTCAGTGGTATTTTTCTCTTGTGTTTAAGAAGTTCTATAAATACATGAGAGTACTGTTGCATTGGATAACTGTGCTCTATTTTGGGACTTGGAGTATTCTGAGGAAGGCTTGCTCCAACTTTCCATCCTCTTAGTTTTAAACATTACCAGGACACTGCAGGTAGAAGAGGTAGAAGTTACTGGCACTGTTTCACCTTCTTCTCTTGCAGGAATATCTTTGCTCACAGTTCCTTCAGCCATTTTTTTCAGAAAATTTGCAGCATTGTCAGGTTGAAATGTGAGTGGGTTTATTCCAGCCTTTTTAAAGGTGGGGAGCATAAAGGACAGGGGGATTGGAAGGCAAGTTTCCTTGCTTCAAGGATATTCCAAGTGTTGTATCTTAATCACCAGAAACACAAGAACAGTGTTCTTGACAAAAAAAATTCTGCTTCTCAATTTCCCATTCAGGAACTAGCAATTTAAGGCTACCTTCCATTTTCTTTGGATTTTAAATCTGTATTTCTCTGTGAAATTGATCTAGATTTTTTATTCTGAATTATATATAGAACTTTGTTTTAGCCCTGGGAATACCAGAAGACAGCACATGTCTGGAGCATTGCTAATTTAAAACCACTTTGTGAGTTTAGTGATAGGAATATTGTATTGGAGTAAACTCCCCCATATAGTGAATCTTTCTCCCATAGACTTTGTTAGATATATATTTAAATAATCATCTCTATCTGCATATTTTATAAGTGATTGAATCCTTCTACCTGCAGAAGCAGTGAGTGCTAGGAAGAAATTGCCTGATAAATGTACTCCTTCAGACATCTTCTTAATTTTTGTATTGTATAACAGATGTGTGCTTCTGTCTGATACTGAGTTTTAAATGTTTTTACATTGCTTCCAATAAAATGAGTATTTTTAATAAGCATCCTTTTTTTATGATCTGATTTTCTTTTCCTTTGCTAATTATATTTTAAAAGGCAAGTTGCTATAAATTGCTCCACCATTTTAATATGCCTGTTGTGTTCCTGTAAGCCTGCTAGAAGATGTCAATGCCTTAAAGTCTTAAAACAGACCACAGAGACATCAGATATGGAAGTTAGATACCACAGAGTGTGCAGAAGCTCTTAACTTGAATTTCAGACTTAAGTGCACTAAGGGTGGGATGCAGGAGACATTTTGATTGATGAAAAGTAACAATATCAGCTTCTCTTTGTGCAACAGAGGTTTAAACTTGTTAGAACAAGTAAATTTTCTTCCCTATCTCAATTTGAAATTTAATTCAGCCTCTCCCATGTTGTTTTGTCTTGACTGCATTGCTAAATGACATTTTTGGCAAAAATTTCCAGTAGGAAGGAGGATTTCAGATTTTCTGTGGGCATTATTCAGCAGGACCATAGCTGTGTGCTTGACATTTCTTCACTAAATTCTTTGTATTTAATACTTTATATGGGATAAAGGTGGGGGGGACATAGAGCAGTTTTAATGTCTTTAACTATGCCATGTTTACTTCTTTAAACAGAGAAGAAAGATTACACACGATAACTGTACACAGAACTCCCCAGAGCTATCTAGTAGAGGAAAATGGAAATGGTAGTGCACATTGCCCCTTCACAGTGAGTCCAGGTAGGCTCAGAGATGGTGGAGTGAGCCATTTGTGACCAAGGCATTTAGACAGGTCACTGGAATCTTTTGCCAGTTTGCTGTTTGGAGAGTGTCTGTATTACACATCATAACACAGCATGAGCTGAGCTTTCTCTTGTCTCTATGTTGATGCAGTGGTTTGAAAGCTGTATGTAGTTTAGTACATTTGTTTATGCAAAAGGTGATTAAGAATGTGTGGAATTTGTGGTTTGTGGTTTTGGGGGTTTTTAAATGCAACATTGTCATTTTACTTTCTTAGAACGCTTACAAGATCAGGTGTGTGTGAAACTTTTAATATAATGAACAGAGGAGAAAATTGCACAAGCTTATTTAATTTAAATTTCCATTGTTCGAGTTCATGTTTGCTCCCCATTATGTTGGCTGTTGTGGATGGAAATTTCACTGTAATTTTCAGGAGGCAAGAGCTGTGGAATAGCTTGCAGAAACAGGGTGGCTGAGATTATTCACTTTGCAGAGGCCTTGCAGTCTGCAGCATGTTTTTCTTACTGAATGGAAAAGCTTCTGCCTTCTGTTTCTGCATGGAGAAGCCTCCATTTGGCTACTGCAGGGAAACAGTGAGCTTGCAAAGGAATTAGTGTGCACAATGGTCTCACCTTGTTAATTCCCTGCTCTTGCTATATTCCCATCTAGACATTTCAGAGTTAATAGACACATTGGAAGGTCGTGATTTTTAATAAGCAAAACATGTCCTACTTGGAGTCTGCCTTAAGCAGATAAGAATGCATTGGGTAACTGGTGGTAAAAGTGCTTCTGATGTCACTGATTCACGTGGTGGTGTGTTGAAGGGAGTCTTTCAGTACAGAGGGTACAGCAATTATGCATTAGCTCTTTGATGATTTATTTGGATTTAGTTGATGGAGTGGTCTCTCTTTGCTCTAATGATGCCAGTTTTCAGAGTTTAAAAAAATAAATTTGTGAAGTCAGTTTTCAAAGGCCCAGATTAAAATTATTTGGCTTTCCATGTCTCTCTTCATGTACGCAAAAAAATCATCATGAGGAACTTGGACATCAAGCATCATGTGTCATAATATTTAAGGCCAGATACATTTCTAAAGCAACTTGAGCCTCCATCAGACCATTATGAAGGAAGTGTGCAATTTCCTGACAGAACTGAGCCGTTTGACACCAAAAAATGCCATGATGTTACCAGTGTCTGTTACAAAGGGACTGCATTCAGGTGTTAGTCCAGGGATCGTGTGCCAAAGTACTGTGAGAAGTAAATAATATTTCTGTGGAGTTAATGACTGCCAAATGTGCTCCTTGTGGCTTATACCTGTGAAACTCTTGGCAGTCAGCAAAGATGTGCAGGATTTCATTCTTGCTCTGTTATATCAGCCTTAGATTTAGACAAAATTACTGTCTATTCCCTGAAATAAAACAAAGGTGGCACTGTCTCCCATCAGCTCTCTGTGGAAGGATGAAGGACTGTGGATCACTGTTTCAAAACAATTGCACCAAATGATCTAGAGATTATGCAAGTCATATGTGCTTCACATGTGACTTTTTCAATCTTGCCCTTTCTGACAAGAAGCCCAGTTAAGCCTCAGAGACAGCTAGAATAACTCTTTAACTCTTAGAAGATAATTGCCCCAACTGTTTTTATTAGAGTGAAAAATGGACAGTATTTCAATGTCATTTTCCATGAAGTGGCACCTGGCCCTGAAAGCCAGGTGAAATCCTACTGAAAGCAGCATTCCAGGCAGCTGTTGGCATTCCAGCGGTGTCGAGGGTTTGGTAAGGCTCACCCTGCAGCCACAAGTTAGGTCTGGGAGTTGAGACCTGGGTTCACTTAGCTTTGGTGTCAGTCATTGTAACACCTGCCTGCCTTCAGTTCCAATAAAAAAAACCTGCCAGATGTTTTAACACAGGCAACTGGAGCTGAACACCCAACACAGTTGTTGCTCCAGCAGCACTGGATTTCACATTTTTACCTCTTCATTGTGAAGTAGCTATTTTTTGTAGTGAGTAAAGCTAACCTGGAATGAAATATTTCTTATTGTGGTCAAACATCCAGAGCACATAATTCATTTGAAAAGCAGACTCATGGCTTTAATGTTGGTAATTCTAAGCAACTTGAAGATGAGGCAAATAAAGCTTACCGTGTGCCCTAGAGTTAGTTTTTACTAACCTGTTTCGAACAAAAAAGCATACATTAACTCCCTGAGTTGCACTCAGGAAAAGCTGTGTGAGTTGTACACAGTTGTACACTTTGAAATCACAGCTCAGCCCCCATCCTTTCATTCTGATTGGACAGTAAGGGTTGGCTTGGCAAGTAAGGAAACTTTGCCTTTATAGATGAAGGTTGAGTTTTATAATGGGAAACTTCATTTCATACCTGTTAAATTAACTCAGGTCTTTAAAGGCTGCATTACAGATTTAAAAACCAAATTATCAGGTTGAAGTTTCCCCATATTTTTTTAAACTCCATTTCTTAAACTAAACTTTAAAAACTAGTGCAGAGTATGTTTTGGTTATAGAGCTCTAAATACTAAAATACTCTGTTTATCAGTACACAGTTATGTAAAGGTATGCTGCAAATGTAATTGTGACAGATGAAGTTTCGACATTGTCAAAATGCATTGTCAGTTTATATGTGGAATTACTGGAAACTGTAGCTCTGCAAAAAAATCAACATTGCATTTTCAGCCAACCAACTGTACTGAGAGTGAACAAAAGCATTAGAAGTTTTCTTGTGGTCAATTCTGCTTACGTAGCAATCATCTAGAATTGTTTCAACTGACTAGAGTGGTTTTGTACCCAAAATATTAGTCAATCGGAGCACTTGTGGAAGAAACATCTGTTTGCAAAAATTGTTTGTATTTAAGGTGTTTTTGGGTTTTTTTCCCCACTTGTTGACATTTCCAGAAAGGATAAGGGTCTTCTGGTTTGTTCAGAGGAATAAGGACTAACTGAACTGACCACATATGCTGACAAAGGTAAATTTTATGAAATAACATGTAAATCTACCCTTGACATCTGCCAAGGATTTTGGAGGAGTGGAGATAAGGCAGGTGGATTTGTGTGTGCACACATATCTGTAAAGGACAGACAGACACAAACATGTTGAGTTGTGCAGTGAAGGGCCAGGCAGGCTCAGTGCTGGTGCTGGCAGGGTTGGAGTGTAGGAATCCATACCAAGCCTTCATAAGGGCTCCTGGTTGTTGTGTGCATCTGAAGAGTGACCTGTCCAGATGGAGATCTTGCAGTGCTGGGAGTGGCATGTTTAAGTGTAGAAAACCTGGCTAGGTTAAGTTCTTTTAAAAAGTAGCCAAGAAATGGTTGTCTTGAGGTACATCAGAGCTCAAAAGGACAGATTGGATGACTGCATGCTCATTTACAGCATAGTGTGCCAGATGAGAGATAAGTGTTCAGACCAGAGGAACTCTGAAAGGAACTGAAAGAGCTGTGAAGTTTAAAAAAAAGCTCTTGTATATGCAAATATTTGGCATTTCTCTTCTGATCAGAGGCTGGAAGCCTTTGCTGTTCAATCATTAGATGAAGTCACAACCCTTTATATGTAAGAGCTATGTTTAGGTGGGCAAAGAAAAATGATCCATCCTGGCACTTAGTCAGAGTGAGTCATAGAGGCCTAGATTTTCTGGTGTTAATTGTGTTTCTGGCTATTTGGACTGTGTAGATTTGCTGGTTATAAGGATTTGTAAGTGTTAAGTCAAAGGAGAAAACATAGTATCAACATTTCTGTCCAATGTTTTGCTCTCTGAGTAGGTAATGTGTTCCAGACATATCAGCTAGGATTCATAGCAATTACTAATTGCAGGAAAAAAACCCATAAAATCATCCATGAGACTTTGTGTTCTTTGTAGCTGCCCTGCTTTAAACAAGAGAGGCCAAGAGTGGCATTGCTATTCATTTGCTTGTAGACTGGTGGGATGTCTTGAAGTGGATTTACACGTCAGGTGGGTAAGTTTCAAAATGAGATCTCCTCAATTTTTGTTTAAGGCCAAGGGTTAGCTGACTACTTTAGGCAGCTGATGGTTTGGATTGGCAGATAGGAATAGTGGAAGTGGCAGCGTGGCTTTCAAATACCAATTTAGGAATCCTTGACACTTGCCTTTCCATTCCCAGTTTGCTCCAGACCACTCACTCCAGTAGCATCAGTTGGGTACAAGGCCACACAGATCAGGGAGCCGCTCTGTCAGAAGTTTTTTCCAGTTCTTCTCAAATCCTCTGGATTGCTCCGACCTGCTCACCATGGCTGCTGATTTAGCAGCAGAGGAAGAGTCAGGCTTTGAAAAGAGTTGCTCAGTGTGGGAGTGAGCATGTGGGACAGGTGAGTAGGGAACACTGTGTTGGCTCGGGTTAGATGGCAAGAGAAGAGATAAAACCTGGAGGGCCTGTGAGCTCTGTGAGGTTCCTCAGTGCTTTGCTTTCACCTCATCAGGTGGGATGTCAACATGTACATGTTTGTGATGTGAGGTCTGTCATACTGTTCTCCTGACAGCCTGCTTGCTTGATTTAGAGACCTAAGCAAATGTTGGTAAGACACGTAGGAAAATGTGTTGTGCAAGTGTTGGGCTAATATTCTTAGGCAAAAGAGAACTTCTCTTTTATTTTAAGGCACTGTATTGATTCTTGGACCAAGTCTACCACTGTCTTCTAGCCTAGTATTAAAACTGCCACGATCTACTTGCCTCTGTGTAATTCTTCTGGAGGAGTGCCATGAGTACTTAAGTTTGAACAGTCTTCTACTTGAAATTATTTAGTTCTGCACCTTTGATTTGAGATATATGTGAACTCTTTTCTTGAATACCAAAGCTCATATACTGCCTGTGCTGACTTGTTTTGGCTTAGGTAAAAATAGGTATAAGTAAAATTGAATTTTGAATTGCAACTATGAAAGAATTATATTTGATATCACAAGTACTTTACAGCTTGATTGGAGCCAGCACAGAAGTAGCACATTGGTAGTGAAATATTAAATGAACAAACATTTTTGACTGAAACCTAGGGCCTAGTAAGTGAGTAGAATTTTATGACTGACTTCAAGAGCCTGTGAGACGTTGAATGCAGACAATGAAATGTTATGACAGCACAACTCCATGGAAGTCAGTTGTCAGGAAATAAGTGATTCCACACATAATCCTCTCAGCAAATGCTTCAGATAAATCAAGAACTGTTTAGCTCACTTTCTTGTACTTCCTAGTGTCGTGAGTGGCCTTCCACAGCAGACCTCTTGTTCCCTGTGCAAGACTTTGTCGAGACGGAGAGGAGAGAAGCAGGAGTTGAGAGAGATCAAGGATTAGGGACCAGGCATTGAGGTGGAAAGGTAGAGGTATCTTCAAGGGAAGCACTTAAAGGGTAAGAATAAGCTGAGTTAGAAGGGGCCTACAAGGATCATCAAGTCCAGCTCCTGTCCCTGCACAGCACCATCTCCAAGAGTCACAAGAGGAGCTCTCTCATTCCTGTCTTGATTGGATAAATGAGCTAGTTTAAACAGGATCTTCAGACACCTCTGCTGGGAGCAGACAGGGTTGATATGCTGGGATAATGGTCTGAGATGTAATCTAAATATTGCATCATGGGATTACACCCTAGGAGGTGTAAATGACTTGTTCTCAACATGACTTCACTTAGTGACCTGTACCCTGACAATGCCTCACCCAGTACCTGGTTACTCCTTGTTCGTATCTTAGTCTCAGTCTGTGAAACACAACCTGCTGCTCAACTTCAGAGTCTGAGTGGTTTGAGTTGCAATGAGCTTCAGGCTGATTAA
The DNA here is from genome assembly GCA_013397155.1 of Irena cyanogastra. Lineage (NCBI taxonomy): Eukaryota > Metazoa > Chordata > Aves > Passeriformes > Irenidae > Irena > Irena cyanogastra. The sequence continues at coordinate 287,532 of VWZV01004339.1, forward strand.
CACTTCTGACTTGCTTCTCTCTTGTGACATGTAACAATTAGTTGAATTACCATGAAGTTTTCTGGTGTCGATGTTGCTTCCACAAACACAGATTTTTGTGTTAAGCACTTTCACTGTTACCTGGGGAGCAAAGCACAAGTGTGTCCCTTGCATGTTGCTAAACTGGTGGGCAAAACCTAACCATGAAAGCCAGTGGAGCTGAGATGTGCCCTCTGCCTGCAAAAGGATGCCTTACTGCATCTCCTGCTGTGCAGACGTGTGGATCTTCCTCCACAGAGGAGTGATTTTGTCAGTCCACTGGAGGTTAAGTGTATTCAGTAGAGTTCAGTAAAAAACAATGTGGTTGGTGGTACTGTTCCCGTGGCCATCAAGCTGTACTCCCTTTGGGTGGTCCAGCAAGGCAGGCAGGCTCAAATGTTTGAAAATATGTACACAAATCAGGACCCTGAAGCTGGCCAACATGGCTGTCTATCCTACGAGAGTATTAAGTGCCAAAAAAAATTGGACATTCAGCTTTATCCAGCCCATCATGTTTTTCTTTGTAGCTAAAAGTCTTTCTTAAAACCACCTGCCAAATGACTTGTAGCTGTTAAGCTTTAAGGGTTGACAGCTACCCAAACCTGATTTTGCTGAAGGCTAGAGATTTAACTGGCAAGTCACTTAAAATAAATAAATAAAGAGTGCTGAAAGAGTTTTGCAGGCCAGAGTCAGTTTGGAATTTTTTCACCTACTTTTGGAGCTCTTAGCAAAGCAACAATCAAGCTTTTGGGTCAGATTCTTGAAGTAAATTATTTTAAACTTCTGTTCCTTTTAAAAATAATCATAATAGTTAAAAAAACCCCATCTGCTTCTAAGGGAGATCCCATACAACTGAAAGGTTCCCCTTTCCTCTGCGCTACAAAGGATCTCTCCTGGTTAGGGCAAACAGGCAGCTTGTGATTTTGACAATAGGTCTTTGTGTTCTGAAGACATAGCATAAATTATTCCCTCTCCAAAGAAAGCTAAGAAGCTAAAAAACAAGTCCAAATAAGCTGGTTTCTCTACAGAAGCCAAGCAGAAATAGTGCAGTTCAGCCACAGGGATGTGTGCTTGCCATACCCTGCCCAGTGTCCAGGACTGCCTGTAGTGCAGAGCTTTCCCCCAGGCACTGGTAAGAATTCTCAGTACTCTTCCCAAACACCAGACTCTGCCAAAGCTGTGACCTGGAAGCTAGAGGAAGCATCAAGGGATGATGTTCTACAAAGCCATTTTATTTATGGTACTTCAGACTTTCTGGTTTGGCCCATAGGCCATTGTATCAGTCACAATTTTAGCCTTTCCCTTTTTAAAATAGGATCATGATTACATCCTTCAGGACTTCTGACCTTCTTCCTTCACTGTTTCAGTTGCTGATCTCTAATTTCTCCTCCCTTTCTCTTCAAGGATTATATCTTTTTTATTACTTGTTGTTCTTTACATTTTTCTTCTTTTTTTCTCCTGCTGAATAGTCTACAGGTTCTCTTTGGAGATGCCTTTAAATATTGCATTTGTCAAATGGTGCTGTTGGAAGTTATTCTTCCAAATTTAGAGCTTTTCATTGTTCTGTAAATATTTGGAGCAGAAACAGAAACCAGAAGCTTGGAATGCTCATTTATGACAGATCAAACCTCTTACCTTGTTTGTTTTGAAGCAGTGATGCTGAGGGGAAAATCACATAATTGCATAAATCGTTGTAAGGTGAGGCTTGACAATAACTTCAGAAAGTTCTAACTAAATTTGTTTAGCCAAGAAATGCCAAAAGTAATTCTGAGCTTTGCTGAGCTGCCTCTTTGCTGACAAAGTAGAAATATAGCTAAGGAATAAATAGGAGAAATGACACTATTTGGCTTTCTAGTTTTGCTTTACAGTTTGCGTGACTATTAGGAGGCAGCTTCTAGTTTAATATACACCTGGTTTAATGCATTAAACATAGCCTTGAATTTCACATTCCTTACAAGCTGTGCTCTAAGTATTTGTTGTGTTATTCAGATTCATAAGAGCTTTTGATCTACCTGCGCTATGAACTTTTATTGAGCTCTCCTTTTAAAACTGGAGATGCTTCACATCTGGGGATGGTTGGATCACATGTCTGTGAGATACAGTAAAGTCCAAGCCAGTGGCCTAAAACTTCAGCACTGTCACAATCTGGAAATCACAAATAGCTGCTGAATAAATTATACCTTTTGATACAGAAGAAACGTTTATGCCTCTTGGTAATGGACCAAAGTGTCGCAAACTTTATTTAGCTGTTGCAGTGTGCCAGTCCCATCTGTCTTGTAGCACTCGCCAAAACAAGCTGACTGTGGGGAATAATTGCTGTGCACATCTGATAAACTCTGTGGTTTGGGCAACTGTTCTCTTACATAGGAGCAGCCTTTGAAGGACTGGCTGTTGTGTGCTTGGCTTGTAATTGCAGTGGCATGTAGGAGGAGAGAAACAGGAGGAGATAAGGGAGAAACAGTTTTTATAGCCTAGAACCAATGAGGCCTGTGAAGAAGCATCACGTCCACTGGAGGGATTAACAGGCACCCTGAGCAGCAGCACAAGGTGTCTGCTGTGCCACTTAAGCCTATGAATTGACCCAGGTGGTTGGATCAACTGCAGCCTTGATGCACTTTCTGTCTTGTAATAAATGTGCTAAGGAAGAAGCAGAAGTAATAGAACCTCTTTGAGCACTGACATGACATTGGCTTTTCATAAATCCCTGGAAGTGTAATGCTGGAAAATGAATATTCATAAACCAGGCTATTAAAATTTTAAGAGAACCTTGAGGGGATGATGATGTCAGATTCCAGAGTTAATTATAGAGGTGCTAAAGTTCTTGGCTAACTAGGCTGAACATACTCTCACAATAGTTTTAACACAGTACAACAATCAGAGGGAGCCACAGTGTTGGATGTAGGTTCTCAATCTCTTAATATATTCCTTGAACTGAAAGTCTAGCAGTGCAGGGAAGAGGAAGTATTTACATCCAGCTACTGTGGAAATAAATCAGCTTCTAGTGGTTGAGTTGCTGTTTGTCTTTTGAGCTTATTTTTGTCACTGAATTGATTACAGTTTTTGGCTCATTCACTTGTCATAAATTGCCCTGCAGGGCTTGGCTGCCCTGCTATGGTGGCTCTCATGAAAATTGCCAATTGTTATATGCAACCTGTAGTGTTCATGACCCTTATTACAGGGAATACTAATACTTCACTAACTTCACTTACTCCAGGCAGCAATCAGTTGCTGTTGCATTTTTTGACAGCATTGATTAAAACTCTAGGAGAAATGCCAATGCTAATCCCTCGTATTTATTAGCTCACTTGGTTAGAGCATGGTGCTGATAACCATGGCTGGGGGTTCATGCCCCATATGGACCATTCAGAGTTTAGAGCTGGGCTCAATGATCCTTGTGCATCATTTGCAACTCAGAATATTCTGTGATTCTTCCTATGGCATTGTGGTGGTGCAATGGGCAAAACTACTGAACATGAGTATAGCTACCCTGAAATCAGGTGGTTAAAGTTCTAAATTGTGGGATCTTACTGAAATTAATGTTACTGTTTCACTTCTAAAAATATTTCCTTTCTTAAATAGAAAGGGTGAAAAGGAAGAACATATTACTATGTTTCTCAACTCAAAATTTGTACCACAGGACCCTTTTAATAGCAAAATCCATAGAAGGAAGTGGAAAAAAATAATTCTTGGAATTTTTTTCAGATGTATAAAATTAAAATCTAAACCAAACTAGTTAATTTGGTTTGGTCAAGAAACAGCTGAAAAAAACCACTGTAAACATCAATGAAGCAGTTCTTAAATCCAAGCAAAAGGCCTGAAAACAGCTGTGAATCTCAAAACAGGTTAAATTGATTCTGAAGGTTTAGGATAATTTAGACAATCATTCCAACTTACTTTGAAATTGAAATCTTTTATCTTAAGAGGCAACTCTTCAGCAGTCAGTAAGACTAATAGAAATGCTTTGTGACTGTGAATATGAAAAAATGCATTTTGAAATGCATTATATCAGAAATAAAACTTCCAAGAGCTCTCATCAGTTCTGGGGATGCAACAAGAAATTGGTAATGTCTAGTGAGATGTGATGCAATTTTGAGAGAAGGAAAATAATTTCTTAACCTCGGCTTTCAGCAGCCCTTGTTGTAGGGTGACTAAAGAGGCAGCATCTGCTTTTGGGTGTAGAACACAGGCTGCCTTTTGGACAGAGGCCTTCAGAGTGCTCTGAGACAAAAGCATATTTATCACTTCCCTGATCCTGCAGTTTGCAGCAAGATTAAGTAAGCATGAGGTCATCCATACTGCTCAGTCTGGAGTCCTGTCCCTTCAAGAGGGACTTGTGCCCCAGAAAATGTGTCCTGCCCACCTTCTTCCTGCTTACTAAAGATGCTTTAACAATGTGGCCTCTATACATGAGATCAGGTGGAAAAATAAAAATATACATCTGCAAGATGTATTTCATGATGGAAGACAAAGTTCAAGACTGCTGTGGATGAAAGGCTTTTGGATGTCACATGCTGGCAGCCAAAGCTGTGCTGATTGCATCCATGCAGGAGACAGCAAAGTTACTTGTCACAGAGGAAGAACTGAACAGATGCCAAACCTTCATCACAAATCTGTCCAATGGAAAGAAAATCTGTTAGTTGGAAAGCTAGGCTTTTCCTTAGCAAAATAATATTTTAAGAAGTGTTTCCCCTTCTTTCTCATATCAACCATCCATCAGGGGATGGATATGAGTGGTTCCTATCATAGAAGCCAGATGTCTCTGTGAACACTGTGGTCTAGAAAGGTTGGAAGTGAGAGACTGGCTTAGTGGTGGTGGTCCACCCAGCACCAGTGCTGGGATCAGCAGTGAAGTGGATATTTTTTCCTCAGTTCAACAGCACTGAGCCAATGCTTCAGGAGTGTAGGGAAAACCGCAAGCTAAAGATTGTGCAGTGTGAACTTTAACTTCTGGAACAAAAAGGTTTTTTCTGAAGAGGATGAAAGTACCTTTAAATAGATACCTCCTCTTTCTGTTTTGCTTTCATGCTTTTTTGTATGGTTCCTGTATCTGACTGTGGCAATACTAAAGAGGAAGAAGGTAGGGAAGAAAACCTGAATGGAACTTGATGGAGTCACTTTTCCCAAAAGAAAAATTTCTGAAGATATGTTAGCTTTTCTAGCTGAGTTTTTCTTAGTATGAGAGAAAGCAGGGTGGAGAAAGAAAATGCAAGCAGATCCTGATCTTTAACTTGAGGTCAGATTATTACTTCAGATTCTTAGGGTCTACTGTTCTCACTTGGTCTCCTCTGCCTCTGATGTTCCAGAGGTCACAGGGAAAGAGGAGTATCAGGAAGATGACTGGCCTCAAGTCTTACTTCCATTTATTTTTGTCACAGTGGTCAGTGGCTGTGTAAAAATAGTCTCTTCTCTCTGTCTGTGGGAAGAAGGGGGATGTGATCTCAAGGAGCCATCTTGCAGGTATTGTTGGGAACAGCTGAGTGGCAACACCAGTGTGGGAGCTGCCCCAGATTCCTGAGTTTTGGTACATTGATGGTGTGCAGTTGGAGTTTTACATCGAGTCATTTGCCAGCACTTCAGCCAGCTCCTGTCCCCCTCCCATTCATGGCCAGTTCTGCCTGTGCCTTGCACGACTGTGGCCTCTGATGTGGAGCTGGTGCTTGTGCTCCAGAGCAGGTACACTGCAGTCCTGAAGATAGCACTGTGCTCCAGGCAATGTGTCCCAGGGAGTGCAGCTGTGTGAGCCTCATCCTTGCGGGATTGGTATGGAGCTCTGGTCTTTGCCTCTTTCCTTTAATGATTAATAAGCAATTACAAAGGGGTTTTTTTGTTTGTTTGCTTTTTCAAACTGTAAACTCCATGCTTGGTGTTTTTTTTGTTCAAGGAGCATATGGCTCTATTGATTGTGCAGAGCTGCCTGTCGTTTTGCCAAGTTGTTGTTAGCTTGCCTGTGGCCAGGCAGCATCTATGAAAAAGCCCTGCCTTGCTTGCTCCTGCATTGTTTCCAAATAAAGGCATGTCTGAAACGGGAGGGAGTTAAACCTCCAACTGGGCCTTAAAGAAAGGGCTTTTTACCCATGGATTGAAAAGAGGTGATTTTTCTGCAACAAAATGCTCCTTCCCCACCCCCTTCCCTTTCTCAAATTAGGTGAAAAAGTTGCTTTAAAATTTAAATCATGCAAACTGCATGTTTTAAACCCATCCTCTCTGGCAGACAGCTAGAGAACCTATCCATCAGGCCTGGAGTCACCTCAAACTTACTAAAATGTCCAGTCTATATATTTTATTATACACTTAGAGCAGCTTAAACAGAAAATGCTCATGTTCCTGGCAACCATTTAAAATGATCCTTTCCTCATCTGTGTGAGGAGTGGGCAAGGTGAATGACTACTGTAATGCAAGGTAGTAGTTTGAGTGACTGGTTTTTTTATCATTTCCTAAGTCAGCAGTACTCTTTATCATGGTTTAACACAAGTTTGAAGTGGCGTGGTAGTGTTTAGCTGTGTATGATCTAAGGACATAGCTAACATGAGGTTGTTAGGAAGAGGTAATTTATTAGACCAGCTGGTATGGGGGGAAAAATGAGCCAAGCTTGCAGGCACACCAGCACTTCATCGGGTCTGAAATAGAAGCAGCAGATTTCAAGGTTAAACAGAAGTTAAGAAAAACTGCTCTGTTTAATCAGACATGCACTGAACTGCCAAAGAGGAGCTAGCTGGTATGATATTCCTTCAGTGGAGGAGGGAGGGTGAGAAGATGATTGTTATACTGTGGAAAGAGCTAAGGACTTCACAGCCTGTTAAACAGGGGGAGGCTATAAAACCAGTACCTGATGAGCTCATGACTGTTCTTAGTATCTTGGGGATAGGAAATTTTAGTTCTTTGTCCTCTCTTTGTAAGGCTTTGGTTTTGTAGGATTTTTGGGGATCGTGATTGCCACGTCAGTTGTTTGTAGACAAATAGTTGGTTTTATCTAAAGGAACTTTATCAGACAAATTTAGCTTCAGGCATTCTTTCTCAATTGGTTGCCATCCTGAGCCTACACTGCTGACTTAAGAAGTTACTTAACACCAAGTTCATATTTGTAAAGATAATGGCTGAAAGGAAAAAAACCCAAACAACTAAACTTCTATTGTTTATTGGTTTTTTTTAAGCACAAAGTATTTACTTCTAAAATCTGTTCCAACAAAAAGCCCTGAATGCTAGTGGGCTTTTAAAAATCTATTAGTTTACTAGAGCAGAAGTCAAATTCAGAGTTGAAATGTTAAAAAAAATATATATTTCAAGGCTTGCAGAATAACAGATGCTTTATTTGTGCTGCTATCAGAGTTGGCAATGTGCTGTTTCTAAGATTTGAGTTAGGTTGTGTTAGCAATGTGGTTTCAATACAGATCTGATGATGCACTCACTGTCAATATGTATTGGACTGTACACTGTGGAGGGCAGAGGAGAACTACTTGGTACTCTTTAGAAAAAGCTTTTCAATATTTTTCTGTAGTGCTGTATCCTAAATTGATAAATATTATAGTTAAAGCAATGACGAATAAAATATGTTAAAGTAGAAGTCACAGTCTTCTCTCTTGTTCATCTGACTTCTTAGTAATGTTTAATGGGCTGTCTGTACAAATGCTCTCTAAATTAACCTCTGTGTGTGTTTTAAAGTTATAGTATCTGCCTTTATCATGCAAGACTGACTTTCAGTATCAGTTATGATGGTCAAAACGATTGATGGTGTTGTATTGGTGTCAGCAATCAGCCTGTTCATTTTTCTGAGTCCCACTGCTATACGTTAGGAGGGCAGAGCTGTTTACTCAGCTGTGTCCTGTTTGTACAGCAGGGGCTGGATAGGTAACCCTGGAATTTAACCCAGGCCATGGGTAGGTGGAGGAGGTCAGGAAAGCTTAATCTAATTCAGATAAATTACTTGGCAGGAAAGGGTATAGCTGTACTAGCATTTGTCTTTCTCTGCCAGAAGACAGCTTCCTCAACCTGCTGAACCGACAATTTGAAAAATGATGTCGGGTACTGGGAGCAGTTACACAGCAAGTGGGATATATTGAAGGAGAGACTGCAGCATCTTCCATGATCCTTGATGTTGTAGGATATGGCATAGCTGTGCCTTGGCTTACTTGAAGGTAGTTTTATGGAAAGTTTTAAAGATTAGAGTATGTTAAAATATCCCTTCCATGGGGTACTGGAGTCACAGAACTCTGGTCACATGGCTAGCATTGGAGCTAAGGTTTTTGTGGTTTGCCCTCAAATTTGTCAAGAACTGACTTGTAATTAGTTGTGAATGCCCTCCACCACTACCACTTTAGCAGTATTACCAGTGCTTTAGTAAGCTGTCTCATGAGTGTCAGGAAATACCCTGAACACCTGCACTGGACACCAGATCACCCTAAGACCGCTCTCGAGGGATTGGTGGTGTTGTGTGTGGCCTCTCTGTACCAAGTTCATAGGGAAGGTAATATTAGAAGCTAAAACTAATACATTGTTTTAATACTTCACCAAAAAGGAGTAGCAGAATTAGACTGATACGTGGTGTGGAACAAGTTACAGAAAATCTGTAATCTAACTGGAGCTTAATGGAGTGTGATGGCTCCGTTCTAACAGATAGGGGCTTTGTGTATTATAGGGGCTGCACATTGTGTAAGTAGCTTTTATTTATGGCAGAGGTAGACAGAATGCTCTATAAACTTGAAATATGAGTATTTATAGGACTCCATCCTGATTAATTAATAATACTTGTGCTTGGAAAGAGAGAATTAGCTGGCAGAACACTTGATGGGATTAAAAATGGGAAGGGGAAAAAAGTTAATGGAAGCAATTTCAGTCGATGGAAATGGGTTAACTCTATCTTTTTCCAGCACAATGGGACCCCAAATCTGTTCTGAGATCTTTTTTTCCAACTCCTATCTCTTCACGAAGGTAACTTAAAGGAAGCAAAAGCCCTGCTGCAGTCTCCAAATTTAAAAACTGAAAAATTCTGTACAGAGCCCTCGTTTGTTTATTTTTCTCACAGCACAGGATATTAAAGAGGAAAAAAGAGTCAATGAACAGAAGTTCAGTAGTTAAGCCCCGTAGATAAGAAAACAGAAATACAATGTTAGTTGCGAGGGATAAATTTGTTACAATCTTTAACAATGTTTGCTGTTGGATGTTCCCATTAAGGTATTTTCCACAAAGTAGTGATTGTGGAACACCCTCAGTCGTTTGCTTCACTGATTTGAAAAAGAAACATAACTAACAACATGACTTCCACAGAGAAACAACTTTTGAAACAAAACATGAGAGCAGTCCATGCTAAATGTAGATTTCTGGCATTCCTGGAGCTGATTCACCTCGGCATCCCTCAGTTTACTCCTCTTTCTCCTCCCTGCCTTTCTGTTTTCAGAAGGAAATTTTTGAGATTACGTACCAAGTTTCCTGACTTCTGCTGTTCTTTGCATCCTGATAGCAAGACAAAAAGACAGGATAGGTGAGTTGTGTGTTCATTCTCATATAGAATGTTCTAATAGTCAAGAGATGAAAAAAAATCTAAAAAAACCCAACCAACAAAACATTTCTTCCTGTAAAACCCAGTTTCTCTGCAGGTGTGTTTTATGCACCCACAGACCCTTGAAATACTAGAAACCAGATGCTCTCACACTGTTCCTCATAGTGACTTGCAAGAAATAATGATAATACATAGCCAAAAAAAGCTCTCAAAAAAGGAACCAGTTGAGAACTTACATATGCCAAATCGTTTAATAGGATACTTTCACACATATGCACACATACCCTTGAGGACAGAAAGTGAGAATTTGACTATAAAAATGAAATTATGGTGTCAAGTGAAATCCCTATGTAGTGTCCTCACTAGAGCAGTCCTCTAGTTTTGTTCAGCTTTCATTAAAGAGCATTCTAGTGCTCTGGATCTCCTTGGGCAGGATTTTGTTCTTTTCCTGTATATTGTCAACTAATGCAACTCCTGGACTTAGTCCAGCCTGTGCTGACTTTACATCTAGACTTTGGGTATAAGTTGCTGATTATGGCTTCAGACTTCTCAGGAAACAAAAATAAAGAGCTCAAGAAAATGTTGCAGCTTTTCACAGTGATCTCATGCATGGCCACATGCGTTCAGGAATTTAAAGTTTCTTGTGCTGGGTTTTAATGCAGGCATACTTTCCATGGCAGTCTGAAATACTGCTGCAGTTTGACTTACAGCCATTGGCAAACAGTATCTTTACAAGATAGTCTGAATGTCCTAAAATGTAGCCTTCACTGAGCCTTTTTTTTGTTTGTTTACTTGACTATTTATGGACTTGATTTTTTTACATCAAAGCAATCTAACTGCACTACAAATTGTTAAATCATTTAGAGAAGCTGCTGTATTACTTAACTCTTCTACTGCTGTATTTTGTTCCGTTTTTCCATCAGCACTTAAAAATCAGGCCAGGTATAGAAAGGCAACAAGGAAAACAAGCATCTTGCTTGGACTTCAACATCCTCTGTGTGGAATGTAGAAATAGAACTTAATAGTAAATATGCCAGTAGTGCTGGTGGGCTGAAATGAAGTTCCCAAATGGCTCCCAGAGGCTCCCTGGTGTAGGAGCAAGGACTGGCTCCATGCCATAAGAATACCTTTCTGTAGACTCTGTGGGCAGGACACTGTGCTGACAATAAACTCAGTGCCTGAATGTCATGTGTGTCTGTCCAGTACGTGCTCTGTCAAGGTACTGAAGCTCATGAACAGCTGTCTTTCCTTGCCTGAATCACAAACTGTGGGCCCAGCCTCTATGGTGTGTATGAGGATGATGGAGCATTTAACAATGAAGCTTCTTAGGATCCCTGCACCTCAAAATTCCCCAAGGCTTGCAATGTCTTGTTTCCCTTGAGAACTGCAAGGTCCTAGCTTTGGAGACAGTGTGGTGTGGTGGCAGAGAGAAGTCTTAGTGCAGAATGTACCACATTTCCCTGCTGGGGTTTGCAGCCCCTCCTGAGGTCTGTGCTGCTGTGGCAGCTGAGCATCAGCTGAGCACCAGGCTGTCTTCACACGTGACAGGGCCCAAGGGACTGAGCTTTCTGTAGCATCACCTGGCACAGGGCAGTGTCCCACTGTGCTAGGAGACATTGTGCTGTGTGTGTCTGGGATTTTGATGATTGTACACTGCTCCTCAGCAGGGGTTTTGCATCACTTTTAGACAAATACCTTGCAAGGCAAGGTATTTTTTCTTTGCCTTGCAAGGATCCAGTCCAGCACCCTTTCTGTAACTGGTTGTTGGTGTATTACTGTAATAACCAATGGCCATTAAGACATTGAGGGAGTTCTTTCTTTCCAGCTCTTAATTTGTTCAAGCTGACTGTCTTTTCTCTTTTTTAGGGGATGTCTCTTTCCATTACACATGCTTAGTGTCTCTCTTGAAACAGTGCAGCATTCCTTTGATGCTATTCATGGGACAAACAAGTTGACTGATGAAGGGAATTTACCTGCAAGAAAAAAAAGTCCAGGAGTATCAGCGTGCTTACACTGTGACCTTCTGGTTGTTGGCTGCTCCACAGTGTGCTGCTGAAGTTAAGCTTTGTGCACTGCAGTTGGTTCAGCTCTCACTAAAACAGCTCCTTAGTTTCCCATGATCAGTTCTCTCCTAATAAAGTGTGTTAGGTTGGAGACCTTTACTGAAATCTCCTGGAGAAGGAAAACAAAACCCTTCTCAAAAAGATAGCAGGGTTTGTGCAGGAGATGAAATGAAGTGGGTTAAGGAGCCAGTGAGGAGACTGGGTCTGGGAGAATTGCAGTGGAAGCAGGAGAGCCAGGAGGGAAGTGGAAGTACATTTGGAAACACTGAAGAATAGAAATGCAGTGGGATTACCCATGGTATGGGATACAGGAAGAAGGTGGAAGTATACAGAAGGCAGCAGGAATAAAATCAGAAGTGAGGGGTTGACAAGGATGAGAGCTGGGAGACTAAAAGGAATAGAGCTGGGAATGGTGGTTCTAGTCTTGGGAAGAGGAACTTTGGGGCAAATGCAGCTGAGTCATGTGTCAGTACAGTTACATGTGTCAGTAAAAGCTGGGGTGTGATTTAGTGCTTCTCTCCAGCCATCACACGGGCAGCAATACTGCAGCAGCCCTGGGGGCTGTTCCCTGTGTGCTCATGAGTTGGCTCTGGGAGCCTGGACTAGAACAAACTTCCCCAAGCAACTGCCCTTGTTCTTTCATTTGTAGGCTGTTTTCTCTGGTAATTTCATTTCAACAAAGTCATGATGTTTTACTTTTGAGTTTGAACTGACCATCTGTAGACCAGGGGAAGAACACCTCTCCATTAGCTCGCTGAAACCCCATCTGTCTTCTCGGTGAATGTGTGCCTGCAGCACATAACTGGTGATTACATGGTGGATGTGTTTCCTCTCGTGTGACTGGGAGCTGGGGTGGCAGCTGATTCCTGTAAGGTCACTGGAGGAGGTGGCCTTTTTGGGGGACTGAGTGTGGAAAATATTCTTCAGCCATGATTTAAGCAGAGCTCTTACGTGAGTCATTGTTCTGTTCTTCCAGCATCACCTTTGCTATGCATGTACAGATTTTGCTGAAATTGCTTTTCTGGCCTATTCTTGAAAAATTCAATGAGAACTTCACTCTCTAGCTCTCCACCAGGCAGGTTTAACTGTAGAGTAACTGTGCTTTGTCCTGAGCAGTGAAAAAGCCAGGCTTCTTCATGAGGGCGACTTCCCTACCACTTAGGTATCCTTTTGCATTTAAAATATTCAGAATGCAGATTTTAAAAAATGTTAATTCTACCTTTTCCCCCATCTTTAGCACAGGGGAGGAGATACTACTGTATTTCCAAAATTCCTTCCTGAAGCCTGTCTTGGAATTCATAATGTCTGTGAGCAAAGATGAAAAATAGGAGTGTTAAAATGGAGACAAGTCAGCTGTAACATTATCTCCCATTTAAAATTAAAACAGTGAAAGCATAAAAGCATTGAGAAGCCTTTGCTCATGTGCAGTTACACAAACAATCCTAAATTAACTGGTGTCAAATAAGCAATCACCTGTGAGGGTGTCAGTGTTCCCTTCTGGATGTACCTAAGTTTATTGAGATTCTCCTTTTTGACCAAGAGGAGAAGTAGTGTTCCCCTGGAACCTTGGATTCGTCAGTGTGTATTCAGGAAGACTTGAAATGAATGGGTGAACCCATTTCCTCTAGCAAGCAGTACAATTCCAATAGCTTTTCTCTCATCCCAGCCTGAAAGTCTGTGAAATGTGACTGATTTTCATAATTCAGGGCTATCTGGACTTCTTCCTAAAACTCTTAACAGGTCTAATGCTCACACAGCAGTTCTTCTCATTCCTTGTGTGTTGTTTAGTTTCCTCCAGCATTCATTATTAATATTCATAAGAGCATATTGTGCTGCTGATCTAAGCAAATTGGACACAAAGTGAGTTGGCTTATTTTTGGACTTACCTTTGTGTAATCATGTCTGACTGGCCCCATTTCTTTGTATAAGTGAAGCATATTTTGGGTGAGAACAGACTGAGGAGAAAGTCAGCAATCCTGAGCCAAGATCTGTGTGTGTACCTGGGCACAGACAGCTTCAGCCCATTATGATAATGGCTAAGCTTACAAACTATCAACTGTTTTTTCAAAATGTACTGTTTTAAGAGTGAATGGGCCATATATTTTATCTCTTTTAATTATAATAGCATGAACCCCAGGTTCATGGCAGGAACAGGACATAACTGTGGTAGTTTGGTTACTTCAATGGGGTAATAATCATAGTTTAGTTTCACTCCCAGTGCTCAAAACAGATTTCTAGCTGAATCACATGATAAATACATCATTATATCTGATAGTATTAGGTAGGTATTTAAACCTTACAAGGTGGTTTTGATGAAGGATGGAAATGCATTGTCTGTGCTGACCTGAAGGGAAGAGCCACTGTGCGTGGCCCCCGTAGGGGTCTCGTGGCAGCCCTGTGGTAGGAGGTGACCTGTGCTGCTGTCCTCTGCCTGCCAGCTCCGACTGCAGAGCCATCTCCTGCCTTTCCTCAGACTGTGCTGGGAAAGAGGATAGGACAGTACCAAAATCCAGCATCTTTAAGTTGCCTTAGGAGTGATATAAAGGAGAAAATAGACTAAATCACAAGGGAAGCGGCAAAAGAAGGATTTTTTTTTATTTGGCCGGATAGCTATTTTTGTGGAGGGTAAATCATTACTTTTGAAGGCCTCTGTCTGAATTGCAGTGAATCTCACCATAACTGATCAAGAGTAATAAATAATTAAACAGTAGTGCTCAAATTAATATCTCTGCCTTGCTTTCATCTAGTTCCCTTGGTTCTGGTGTTTGACAAGTACCTGTCTGCTGCCTTGGAGCTGTGAAGGTGGCTGTTTGTACCTACACCACTGCCCTACTTTCGAGCAATTCATGCAGTGAGAAACCTGATTATTTTTTCAGTCTAGTGGTCCTACAATGCGCTGTGGTGGAAACTGTACCTGCACTCCCTGCAGTTTCCTGCTGCCTGTGGTGAAACCAAAGCGTGAGGGGTGTCCCCTTCAGCAGTGAGCGGTGGCTGGGCTTTGCCTGCCGGGCAGGGTGCCGTGGCCCTGGATGGCGCAGCGCTGGCCCGGAGCAGAGGAGGGCTGGGAGGCTCCAGCTGCCACTGGCTCGCAAGGTAAACACTGGGTGACCTATAAGCCAGCCAGTCAACTCGAGCCTGGCCTTATTAGGCAAGCTGCGGAGCCGTGTCTGGGGACGGAACATGCTGGATGAGACGCGCAGCCCAGAACGGATCCGGCGCAGACCCCGGGAGATACGACCCAGTACTGCGGCGTGACAGCGAGCTGCTGCTGCTGCTGCCTGAGCCCAGCTGTCACCCACACTGCGCCCTGCCTGGCAAATAGCAAGAGTTGTGCTAGAGGTGGCTTTAAAAAGTGAAATCCTTTTGTGTAAATGTTAGTAGCTGTAGTTCTCTTCCTGGCGTGTTTTTTATGTGCTTGGTTATAACCTTAGGGCGCCGGTTCATGCTGCCAGTCCATATACTGAAACACTTTGTGGGGGCCTTTGCTGGGAAGTGTGTCTTCATTCCTTGCACTACCTGCTTTCAGAGGAATTCCTGGACTAAGATGAACTAATTTATATATATATATATATATATTTTATGACTTTGGGACTTGTTTCTCCTCTCTTATTGTGCAGTTTTATGCCCTTTATTGGAAAACTGATTTTTACTGGCTAAACCAGTTATCTCGCTCCCAGGAGAAAGGGAGTATTGGCACCCACTGTCTGTGTACAGACCAGGACTAAGCTAGGCTGCTTAATACTCGCCTCATAAAATCTGACTTCCACATGGAAGAAGCCTTTAAAAAAGTATTTACGTTTTCCTTTAGTGTAATCTCCATAGATTTAGACAAGCAGATGCTGTGCAAACTTACCCAGGTGGCTCTGGGAAGGCTCTTCAGGTCAGACTTGTGATTAACTTCCTTGTACCCCCCCCCCCCCGGCACCAAGAATGTTGGTGATTTTTGCAGGGGCCTTGGGAGTGAATGAGGGCAATAAAGAGAAAAATGCCATAGCTGCCACGAATTTAAACCTGCTCTCTAGAGAACAGGCTCCAGAACTGCAGCATCACTGGGTTAGCTTTTCTTTCCTTTTTAATTTTTGCTTAGCCATGCTGGTTGCAAATTTAGCCTGGNGAGCCCAGCTGTCACCCACACTGCGCCCTGCCTGGCAAATAGCAAGAGTTGTGCTAGAGGTGGCTTTAAAAAGTGAAATCCTTTTGTGTAAATGTTAGTAGCTGTAGTTCTCTTCCTGGCGTGTTTTTTATNATGTTGGTGATTTTTGCAGGGGCCTTGGGAGTGAATGAGGGCAATAAAGAGAAAAATGCCATAGCTGCCACGAATTTAAACCTGCTCTCTAGAGAACAGGCTCCAGAACTGCAGCATCACTGGGTTAGCTTTTCTTTCCTTTTTAATTTTTGCTTAGCCATGCTGGTTGCAAATTTAGCCTGGTACATGTGCCTTTTTCATAGTGCAGTGACAGTACTTGTAGTCGAGCTGTCCTACCTCGACCATCAGCTCTTGAAGAAAGCATACATTTTTCTTTATTTCTTTCAATACATATTTAATTTTCTGAGAAAGCATTGCAACGTGCCATAAACAGGATGGAAGTGGGGTCATGGATTTCTTGTCTGCAACATTACTGTCTGCCTGAGGCTTGAAAAATTATATTTCAGGGTAAGTATACAGGGATAGGATGTGGCCTGTGAAATGTCACATCACAGTGGTAAACAAAATTGGTGGTTTCCTTAGATGACTACCACAAAGAGCCAAAGAACTTTGTAATAAATTCTTCCTTGGGGTATGTGTGCCTTTCTCTGCTCCCTTACTGGGCTTTTACACATGTGCAGAGGTGTTCAAGAGCAGCCAGGAGAAAACTCAGTAGTGTGGCAGGGCTTTTTGTGGCACCTGACTGCATGGGGCCACTTGCTGCTCCGGGCAAGGAGACAGCCTCATACCGGTTGCAGACACTAGAAGTGTCAGAAGATGGGGAAACCTGTCCTAGAAACCTTGGCTGCTTGTTTTTGAGGAACACAAGTTTAACAGTCTCCCAGCAGCAGTTTAAGCCTGGGGCCATCGCAGCAGCAAAGCTCTTGTTCACTGCAATAGCAAAGAAGAAGCTGGGGCTTCACGACTCCAGGGAAGGATGTCCACAGAGCTGTGACTAACCCTGTGCCTTCACAGTCTGAGCTGCACAGAGAGCTGTGCTGTGAAACACTCTCCAGTGCTGTTTTGCTGAGTAAAATGCCATGTCTCCTCAAAGTCCTTGAGCTGTTCAGTGATTGAGATTGTCTGTATTGCTGGGAGAGGAGTTCCTGCCTTATCTTCCTTTCCAGCCATTTGCTCAGTGCAGAAATGGCCGTGTTCACACCTGACATCTTCTGTTACCACTTTGGGCCCAGAGACAAATAGGTGTGACTGAATTCAGATAATGGGCCCCACTGATATATCTGATTACCACATAAGAAAAGGGCATGTGGCCTTTAAACTTCCTTGAAGGAACTCCTCTAGTCTGATCCTACTCCTAAAGAGGAAAACCTTGAGCATATTTTAATTATGCTACAGTCTTGTCATGCTGTTTTGCAAACAGTGATATGAGAGGTAGGGATGTCAGGGGACATTAGATTTTCATGTTCCTTATTCTGAAATGTGTTCCAAAACTGAAAGGTACCAAAATGTCTTTTTAGGAGTAATTAATTGCTGAAATTAATGAGTGGATTGAAATCTGAAATAGTAATCTGGAGATTGGAAGGGGATTTCTAGTGCGGGTACAAAAATGCCTGTTGTTCTCCCTTTTCCCAGAGCACTTTACTAAATAGCCAGTACAAAAAGACCATCCATATTCTTTCAACGCATTTTGTACTACAAACCTCAGTCCTCTTTATAAATCTTACTCATCAGCTTTTTTCATCTCTTTGTGTGTTTCAAAGTACACTACACCAGCAATGCAGTGCTGAAGTTAAACTGAAGACTTGTCCAAAACTCAATCACTAGCCAAACATAAATCCTTTTACCAGGATGATTATTTGGAAAGGATTATATTTGCTTTCCGCTGGAGTGATGACACCATGTCAGGAAACTTCATCCTATTTTTTAAGTTCATAAGAATGGCCTCAATTTAAGAAATGAGAAATTACCACTTACCCACATAGATGGGGTTTGGATGGAGAAGACAAACCTGACTGGCACTGCCAACCCAGAATACATACTGTGATTGCGAGGTGGGCTGCTGGGACGTGACTTGAGCTTTTAAGTGATTGTTCTACTGAAGTAATCTTCTGGGAAATTTTTGACCTGTCCTTCAGCTTTGGGCTGACTTCTTGAACAACTTGGCAGAGATTGCTGGAGACTGGGAGGAAGGAGAAATAAGAAAAGGGAGTGCCTTGCCACTTTCTTTTGGAAAGATATGCCTACGTACCAAAAACTGACAGGGTGACATGGGATAGGCAAGAAGCCTGCAGCCTGGGAGGGGAGGACTGATGGAAAAGAGTGGTCTGATTTAGCCCAGTCTTCTGACCTTCATTCCTACAATCATCCACAGCATCTCAGATCTTGGAATAGCTCATTTTGACCAGCTAATCCAAGGATGCTCACCTTGGCCGGAAGAGCAGTTGAATAACATTCATGAGCTCCTTTAGATCTCTACCCAGGAAGAGTGGATGAAAATATGATTTCACCATTACATTTATACAGACCATCTCAGTTTTCTGTGCTGCTCAGATTCCTGTTTACCTAACCAGCATATTTGCAGAAAGTTTCATGCAGTCACCGTGGGTTTTCTTTCTTCTGCATTTTTGATTTCTTTAAAATTTTATTTTATTTTTAGGTTTTCTTTAAACAGCTGTCATGGGTTTCTTTGATTTTTGCTTTTAT
Organism: Irena cyanogastra; assembly: GCA_013397155.1. Taxonomy (NCBI): domain Eukaryota; kingdom Metazoa; phylum Chordata; class Aves; order Passeriformes; family Irenidae; genus Irena; species Irena cyanogastra. The sequence goes on from VWZV01004339.1 coordinate 305,956, forward strand.
GATAATGGCAAGTCACAACAAAGTATCTACCTCTCTTCATCACTTCTAAACACTTCCAAATATAAATTCATAAGTGATGAAAATTCAAGAGGAAAAAAGGCCTAATCTTGGTGGGACCTGGTTCATAACTCCTCAGTGCTTTGGGGCTGGCAGGCCTGTAAATTGGGAAGTGTTTTGCGAGTCGTTTAAACTCCAGCTTTGATTAGAGCTATTAGTTTTGCCAGACAAAAGGAAGATATTTTCCTTCTCTTCCTGTGGGAAGCTTCAGAACAACATTTAACTGCCAGCTGGTCTTTCATGAGTAGTCTCAGATTTGAAATGTATACATGCTTAACCTCAAGCTCTAAGCCCAGATGACTGCAAACTTAGCTTCCCGCTGGGCTGCCCCCTTTCTGAGGGCTGAACTGCTGTTCTCTCTGTGTTTGCTTATGTTGGAAGCTGCTAATGCTCAAGAATTAATGATGGCAGAAAGGGACAAGAACATTACTACCGATTTGTTACACAGGCTTGATAGTTTGGCTGAGCACCCTTGTAGGTCCTGCTCTTCCTCCTTTCTTCAGCAAGTATTTGGAGATTAATCTCTGGGAAAGATTTGCTCTTAAATGTGCTGTTTTCAAACAAGAAGCAAAATGCTAAATCCAAGACTTCTTTTCTTGATACTCTTGGTTGACTCTGCTGACTTACTGTTTTTGCACCCTGTTTTTCTCCACTTCCAAAGCTGGTTAAGGGCCAGCACGGAGACTCCTCTTGCAGTAGGTGATCCCATTTTTGTGGAAAGGAGGGATAGAAATGGTCAGTTACCTACAGTTCTGTATTCCAAATGATCTGTGTGAAGTGCATAGCATTGCTGTAATACCCGAAGGCTCCAACATCTCAGAGTTTTAATACTGGAAGCAGTGTTGGCACATACCCCTCATCTTGAATCAGCACTGAATGAACTCTGGGATCACAGATTCTGCACAGCAGCACAGTTTCAGTATCAGCAGCAGTGAAGTAATGTTAAATCATAGGTCCTGTGCACACAGCAATGGCTGGTGATCACCTTCCAACCAAACACGAAGAGATCTTGAAGCCAAACTCTAGATATTTTTGTGATTGAATTTTTTTTAATTGAATATTTTATTTTCCCCTATAAGAACTCTCTTTGGTCCCATGAGGTAGCCCCTGGATTCTTGACCTGCCAGTTGTATATAGTAGGAAAAGGAGTCCTATTTGCACCAAAGCCTATCACTGATATTTCTTCCCAGGTGGTAGCCAGACCTGTTGGAGAGACTGGCTTCTTACTGTGTACTTTAGGCAGAATCTGAACAGCACAATCAAGAACCCATTTAAAAATTACACAATTGTGAAGGGCATTCCAGAGTTTTCCTGTCTTCCTGCAGCTCTCTCTGCTTTCCCTTCTGAACCTCATTCACCAGGAGGATGCTGAGGACAAAATGTTAAGGATGGTGTATCGCAGAGGAATAGGGGAGCCTGACCCCTCCCTCCACAAAAACAACCATTCCCCTCCTCTCTGTCGTAGGGGTCATTGCCAGACAGGGAGGGTGACATTTCACCTGAGCTCACCTCCTTTGTTAGCCAGAAGAGTTGATCCCTTTCCTGATCATAAGATCCTGTGCCTTTTTCTTTGTTCTGGCACCTCCTGAAAAGCACACCCAGCAAAAATAAAAGCTATATTTCCTACCAGTTGAGTTGTCAGGCTGGGTCACTAGGGGAGCAGGACCTAGCAGAGGTGCTGCAGCAGGAGGAACAATGGCTAGGACAGTCTTTCTTGGCAGTTTTGAGCTATTGCATCAGCTCAGCTGTCAAGTCTAACTTCTCCTTCAACCTTGCTAAGGATTGCAGACACAAAATTTATCAAACAAGTGGTGTTTACCTGAGCTTTATCAGAAACCTCCCTTACTGTGTACCAGATGAGTTACAGGTGCTTGAAAGTGCTCCAAGTAATAATACCGCTATTCACAAGATCAGATAAACAGTCTTCAGACAAGCAGGGTTGAGAAAGAAGGGTTTTTTTGGGAGCAGGATGTCTCTTGTTGCTATACCAACACATATCCCGGTCCAGAATTTCTCCATTAACTGTTACCAGAAGCTCCTTAGTTAGTTCTGCTCCTTCTTATTTTTGTGTTTTAAGCACACCTTCACTTATGCCTAGACCATAAAGCACCAGATTTTCAGGTTAATTGCAGATTTGGACTAGTGCCAACAGATTACATTTTTTTTTTTGTATATATTATGCTCAAATACATGGAGGCCTTCACAGCTGGTCAAGAGTGCACAGCAGTGTTGGTTTGTGTTCTGTTGGTAGTGCTGGGAGTGGTTAGAATTAAACACGAGAGGTAGCAAGGTTACAGGCAAAGAAAAGAAACGTGGTACGTACCATCAAATATTTCTGAACAGAGAATGTCACTTGATGAGTCAGAGGCTTCAAAGACAGAAGTTGGGTGACTCTCATTCCAGGGAGCTCTGGACTGTTGAAAGATCAGCTAAGAAAAGGATCTTTGATTAGGTTGACTCCAACATGATTTATGTTTTTTAAAATAAATAGATTAAAACAAATATCAGGTGCATTAGACAAGATGGAATTCGTGTTCTTCTATCCATTGCAATAACTTGTTAGCATGAAGAACGGTGTCTTGATGATAGGATAAATGCAACTTCATGGTGAGCCAACAGCCATTAATAGGTTTTTGATAGAGTATGTTTTTCAGTTGTGGTTTTGCAGTCTCTGTCACAGCATCATTGCTCATATCTTGTCTGTACACTGAGGTTCCCGGCACAGATCAGGGTTCTGTTGTACCAGGCATCACAAAAACAGGTAAGAATAGTCAAGAACTTCAGCCTTATGTTTCTAGTCTACCTTTCCATGGTCCTGACAGCCCCAGTCCTGTGGAGAGTTTTCTACTCATAGAATCATAGAATGGTTTGGAATGGAAGGGGCCTTAAAGATCATCTCATCCCAACCCCCCTGCCAGGGATCAGGTTGCTCTAAGCCCCATCCAGCATGGCCTTCAACACTTCAATTGCCCCAAGGGATGGGGCAATTCACAGCTTCTCTGGACAACCTGTTGCAGGCCCTCACCACCCCCACAATAAAGAATTTCTTCCTAATGTCCAAACCTACCCCTCTTCAGCTTAAAGGACCCCTTGTCCTATCTACAGGTTCTTGTAAAGTCCCTTTCCTGCTCTCTCGTAGCCACCTTTAGGTACTGGAACGTGCTCTAAGATCTCCCTGGAACGTTTTCCAGGCTGAACCACCTCAGGTCTCTCAGCCTGTAATACTGATAGTAGCTGAAATCTTTTGGAAGGGATGAAGTCTGTTGGAGGGAAGCTGATAGACTTCACTATTTGTTTGGGTGGGGTTAAGTGCATGGACCTGTTTCAGTCACACATTTAATGCTTCTTTGTGTGTGTGTTAGACCGTCAGGTAGTTCAGTGTGGGCAACTGAGCCAGGGTTATTGCACCATTGCAAACAAATAGTTCCAGACTTTCAAAATCAGCTAAAAGGCTTCCAACTCTTCAATCCAAAATCCATCCAATTTGTTTAATAAAAAATAATTTTAAAAAAGGTAGCTAGACAGTACTTTAGTGCAATTTTTCACCTTCTGTCTCGAATTAAAATATTTGGAGCTGTGGTGTCTGTTCTTACATCCCTACCCCCACCAGTAATTTTGCTCATATGTTATCCATAAATCTTGTCTAAATGTTCCAACTAATAGTTAGGCAAAACATTTAAGCATAATGCTATGATTAACAGAGTCCATTTTTTGGCAGCCTGGGTGCTGTTTTTCTTAAATAAGCACTGCAGTTTATCCTGATTAGAGATATGAAGGAATTATTCCTCTTCTCGGCATTTTTTCTGTTGTTGTTGAGATTTTTTTTTTTTTTTGTTTGCTTTCTTAATATGAGGATTCAGGGCTTCTGCATTCCTTTTGCAGGAATATAATGTACGATTTGGCTGGATCTTTGAAGTGGTAATATTATAAATCTCCCAATCACCATTGCCCAATCTGTTTTAGCATTCATGTGCCTAATTTCTGTTCGTAATCTGATTACTGGCTTGAGCTGCTCCGGCTTGCAGCCTATTGCTATGCATTTACTGTACTCCCTGGGACGCGATAGCCTGACAGCTCCAGTCCTGTGCTATGAAAAATCTCTACACGAGATTGCTAAGACAGGCCTAAGGGCTGTGGCTGGTGGAGAATTAGCTGCTATTGTAGTTTCTCTTCGCCGAATCCTTTGTTTGTGCAACCATGTTCAGAAATCCTTGGATCTCCAGCTATTTGGGAAATGTTAAATTCTCTGAGGAGCAAGGTAAGAGTTCCAAGCCGACGAAAGAAAATGCAGTTTGTGTGTGTTTAATCTCTCGTATGTATGTCTGCATGTGTAAATATTGTTTGACTGGCTCTCCTGCAGCTGCATTAGGTACTTTAGCAATCAGTATGCAGTTAGTCACCTAGGCTATTTTGTTATTTCCTAAAGGACACTTTTGAAAGATCCGATTAGATGGATCTTTTAATTAGCTTAGCATGCCACCGGCTTAGGGCCTTTAAATATACTAAGTAATGCTGGAAGGTTGCATCTACTTTTTCTTTTTAGATTGTTCATTTAAAATTTCCTGCATATTAAATTATGGGTAGTGGTTTTATCAGGTAGTTTGTACCTAAGAGAGAGGAAACTCGACTGAACAAATGGTTAAACTTGTGAGCAAGTCTGATTTACACTTCAGTAAAGATACTCTTAATTTTGAATAAAAATATTTTAAATTGCTATAATGTGATTATGAACATGTTTAGAATTATTCAGTAAAAACCAGAACAAAGTGCAGTTATAAATATTTTTCTTCTGTCTATTGAGTACTGTGAGGGTGTTTTTTATCTTTAAATTAACTGTTGAATAAGACTCTGCTAAACTGATGTTTCTTTTGTGGGCATATTTATTGTCATTTGATGCAGAGTTGTTTACTTTTCCTTCTGTGTTTGTATTTAAGACTTCCATATTGTGGTAAGTTAGTTTTATTGGGCTTTAATCCCCCCCACGTGGTGTTTAATTTAAACAGGAGGATGTACATAAAATATCAAAACTCTGTAATGGAATTTAATTGTCTGCTAAGTTTTTCTGTGTTTGGGATGTGGGGGAAGATCGGGACTCACCCCTGTGAAACACAGCAGAGTTTTAAGATGATTTTGAGGCATTATAGATGTGGTGTGTATGAATGTTCCTGGATGTGTTTAGGGGGTGCAAGAGCCAAACTGGCTGATGTGCCCCTCCTAGCAGCCCTTCTCCCTTTCTGCTCCCAGGGAAGCAATGCAGGCTCCTTTCTTCCATTCTCATATTCCCTCCCCAGTTTTGGCTGGGCTAGGCAGAATTCCTCTGTGGTCTACTTGTGGTTTTCATGGTGGACAGCTGTTCCTGTGCCAAAAATTCTAGGATGGGTTGCATCCTGTTAGAACAGCTATAAATTTAAGATATGCCTGGTTCTGATTAGCTAAGCTGATACTGAGCTGGGCTTTGGAAGTTAGTGCATAGTGCTCTCAAAGTAATGTAAATCTCGCCTTTTTAGAGGATCCATATGGCTCAGAGTATTCTTTTTAATGCCGTAGTGTAAAATATAGTGATTTATATACCATTCACACTGTTTTTCTTACAATATTCTGTTTTGATCTTACAAGATGTTTTTGTGTAATCTATGTGCTTTATTCTCCATTTAATGGAAAGAGAAAATGAATGTTAACAAAAACAGAAAAAAGTTGCCTATTAAAGTTGAAGAATGCTATTGGCAAAGCTGCTTGAAATCTGCACTGACTTGTAGCAGATGCCTAGAAAATGCCTTTTTGCAAATTTTAAGCTTCTTTAACAAGTTGTTAAAATCATCTTTTTTTCTCTTACTTTTTTAAAGATTTGTTTTTCAATCTTTATACCTGTAGAGATGACAGAAGAGAATGAAAGAGGATAAAAAGTTTTGAAATGCACAGACAAAATGTACTTTCTCTAAATTAAGACCCATATTGTCAGCTATAATAAGTTTCATTAAACCCTTTCTGCAAAAATAAGAGACATTCTACCTAGACTTAAAATACTGGTACACAAGCATGTGCATAAGCAAAACAATATTTTTTTGCAGTTAAGTCTTCCTTGAAATAGTTAAATCTCAGCTCTGAGGTAGAGTAATAGGAGTGTAGCTGCAATTGAATTGTTCTAAAGTCTGGGTCTGTCTTTGAAGAAGAAAATGATTGCTGTGTCAGTGACCAACTGTTTATTAATTTAGGGTTTTGGGTAGTAGATTTAATACAGATGGGGATGGAAGGCCATTTTTCATTGGGAGTGAATTGTCAGTAGCTCCATGTGTTTTTGCACAGCAGTCCCAGACCAGGACCTGCTCCCTGGCTGGCAGTGCTCTGGGGTGTCTTGGCTGCATCCTCACTGAATGGAGGGAGAGGGTGCTTGGAACACTGTTCCCCCTTGCCTCTGGTCATCATTTAGACCCTCTGGTCATGCACTTGATTGCAGAAATGAAACAGTTTAATCTAGGAGAGGGTGGGGAGATTGCCAGTTGCTTGTTATGGTTCACACAGTTTTGGGAACCCAGAAGCTTTGTCATACATGCTTTTTGAACATAAGGCTGCAGTTTTGCTCTCAGTGTAAACATGTGTTCCTCTGTGTTAGAGCATGTCGTAAGGCTATTCAGAAAAAAAAAAAAAAGGAGCTTCCAAACAGTAGACAATCTTCAGAAATATTTCTGTCATAGATGGTGTATGTAATACTGTTGCAACAAACAATCAGCTGGACATCTCTTGGCTTCTGCAGGGAATATGCAGTTTTAATGGTATTGCCAGGCTGCAGCCAAAAAGGCTCTTGCTGCTTTCTGCATTTCACATTTGCAGAGTGCTTCATAAACATGTCCATTGCCCATTTTATAAACTGGGAAATAGTGACTTTAAATGATCACCCCAGGCTGTAGTGCTACACCACAAATGTTAGGAATAGAACATGGCTGTTCCATAAAGTGTTGATGCTTTTGATATGTCTAATGTCTGTACTCATTTTTGCAAAGCTTTGGTTTTTCACCATCTTGGACATGCCAGCAGGTGCTCCTTTGCTTAGAGAGAAGGCCCCTGCACAGTCTTTTGCAGGGGAAAAAGGCCACGCTTGGAAATTATAACCTGGTGTACCTAAAGTTCCCCATTTATTACAGCATTTTTACAATGGTATGGGTTTTTTTCTATTTCACAGATTTTGCCAAAGGAAACTCAATCAGATTTAAGCCTTCACGATTGCTCCTGAGGAAGAGAGCGTTAAGGTAAGGTTGAGGTTTTCTTGCCCAGTGAAGATTGCTGGCTGCAGTAACTTTCTGTCATTGCTTGGAATTTATTCTTCTTGAAATTTATTCTTCTGTCAGGAAAAGTGATTATTGGTCCTCTCACAAGATCAACCTTTGATTAGAGCAGATGCTCTGATCAAGCACTGAAAATACCAACTGCCTCTAAAGTTAAATGTTAAATTTTCTAGCTGACATTGCTAAAGGGAAAGTCCCACTGTGCACTGAGCTTCCTGCCGTTGCAATGTCCATTTTTCCTTGCATGGCATGGACAGAGTACAGACATCCAGTGGGAACCAGCCTGGAACACTTACCTGTCTGTAAAAGCAGGAGGCTGAAGTGGGTGAATTAATTATACATTCTTGCAGGGAGCAGTCTGGGGGAGAGAGAAGAAGGGGGACACTGCAGAGATAAATGGACTGGGGGTGGTGTTTCCATGCAGGGCTGTGGCTGCCTCATGGTCTGGGTTCTTGGGGCACACTTGCACAAGGCTGAGTAAGGGCATACAATTAACCAGTTAAGCAGGAAGGCAGGTCACATTCCCTCTCTCTTCCCATCCGTGCTCCAGCTGCCTTGGGTGTCCACGTTTGTGCTTGCTGGACTCCCTCACTATGGCACAGAGAGGTCAGGAGTTGGGAATTGAGCCTTGCCCCAGGAACCAGCTGTTTCCTTGGCTCAGCTGCACAGGAATCCACCTGCCACAGGTGCACAGACTCATGTTTGCAAGCTTCTTTTCAGTCAGTGCACACACCTAGAGCACACCTGGTTCCCTGCCATGTTGTTTCTTAGGTCCTGCAGAGAGATGGAGGGAATGGGTGTACAAGAGACTCTGTGCTATGAAAGCAGGTGGGGGAAAGTAGCAATTGGGAAGGACATGACTGCAAAATGGACCTTTTACATTGGAGTCCAGGGAAGGAAGTTCTCCTGGGGGTAAAGAAAGAGAGGAAAAGTGAACAGCGAGCACCTAGCTGGCAGGTGTACAAGTGGGTTTTGTACTTCAATCATAAAATCTCACTATATGCCACAGCTTTAATGAGGATGGCAGGTCAGTGTTACCAGTGGCATTTGGATCCAACTTCTGGTTGCTTTTGGGATGTAACTAGGTTAGTGGGACAGCTATTTAGAAACCATATGCTGCTGCTGCAGCACCAGATGAAGTTTTCAGCCTGGAATCCCTGATGTACAGCATGCAACTCACACTTATTTTGGAAGTTGCCAGAACAGTACAACTACTGAGACTGTCAAGTACTCTACTAATACTGCATTATACATTGTTTTTAAAGAAAAACTATTGAGATTGTGAAATATTGTTGCCTGTGTTTTAACAGTAATCATCTGAATTCCTGAACATTGGAGAGTATAATGAGTTTGTTGGGGACCTGAGCCCAAGCCACACACAAATCCTGTGTGAAACAAACTGGTGGAACCTCATGCTGTTGATTGCATTTCATGAACCATGACCAAAGGCTGTATTTCAAACAAAGAAAGGATAATAAATTCCTCTTTCAATATCCAGATTTGTCAGGGACTTCAAGAAAGAATTTTTTCAACCTTCTGGTTATTTTTTTTTTATTTAGAGAAACCCATGTATTCCCTAATTATTTTAATAATAAATGTGCACAGCCTACCTATTAAGTGCAAAAATTCATAGTGCTGCTGCTCAGAATCTGCACCTAAATTTACAGCATGACTAGATGCAGTTGTGGTATTTCTAGAAGAGGGTTTTGGATGAGTTTGAAGGTACAATATATTTAGCAATCCAAGTCTGACTGTCTGACTCTCCTTAAGCAGCTGAATTGATGCTACGACTGCTCCTGCTAGGAGAGAAACTAATAAAGCAGGGAGAGGTCTGGAAAGATCCCTTTGAGGAAAAAGGAGTGTCTTGTTAAGGAATTACTTATGAGTTTGTTTTTTAAAACACTTATAAATGGTGATGAGTAGCCTCCTGTAATTTTTTTTTTATCTGGAATTGCTTTTATATCATTCCAACTCAATTTAGATTCCTAATGAATGTTCTTGCTGAACACTGTGACATGTCCTAAATATGCCTACTTTCATTTTTAGAACTAATTTGATGTATGTGTCTATAAATACTCAATTGTTTGGCTTGACTCTGTCATCTTCAGAGCAGTGTTGTCTCTGAATCCTCTGTGCATGGGAAAGCAATGTAATTATGCATTGGATTAAAACATTTGGGTTTTCTCATGTGCAAACATTTAAAGCAAGCAATTCCACCAGCAGCTTAGCAAGAGAGAGCAAAAAAAAAGTGTCTAAAGAGATAAAACTCCTAAATTGTGGATAAAATAGTATATAAAAATTGTTAATCTTTAAAAAACAAACAGTAATGGTTGACAGTCTGTCCAGAGGGAAGTGGAAATTGAGGGCATAAGGGAAAGTGTGAAGGGACTTTCACAAAGCAGATAGCCTGTGATGCTGTGTAGTGCAGCAAGGGTTAAGCTTAGGAAGTTTGTGGTTATTTAAGGAATTTTAATGAAATCTGCCAGTGAGCAAAGGCTGCAAGCCACCCTCTGTATAAAGGAGGAGGGAGCTCCCATACAGGAAGAACTGGATGACCTTGAGGAGTAATAGAAAAAGGATGTAATGTAATAATACTAAGTGCACAGTTGTGCATTGGGGGCTGATAAATTTTTATGTCACTTGCAAATGATGAAAGCAAAGCCTTTGCATATTAGTGTCTCCTGCAGGATTGAGCAACCAATACAGTGTATATGTAAAAAGGCAAATGTGTTGTAGATCCCAGCATTCAGCTAGCTAGTCACATTCTTTCTCTATTAAAAAAATTGTATTTTCATAAGATACTTCTAAGACCCAAGTCTGGAATCAAGACTACCCAATTCTGGTCACCATACACAAAAAAGAAGATTGCTTCAGACTGAAATGAGTAGAGGACATTGTAACAGACAGTCAATGAGACTGAGAGCCTGTCCTGAGAAATCTGAGTACATGTAAATACCCTCTATTAAGAGAAATAAGCAAGGTAACTGACAACACTGGCATGAGAACAAACAGATGGAAACCCAGTGACAGACATTTAAACAGGGTTTAAGGGATCTCTGCCTTCAGAGTCGCTGGAACTCCCTGAAGGGGAGGAGCAGGAGTGAATGTAACTAGTTTACAAGCAATCCAATAATAAGGTTGTTTACAGAGCCATCAGGCTAGGACCAGTCCTGATTTTACCCCTGGAAATTCACCCCTGATTCCATGATTTTACCCCTGGAAATTCATGCAGGAATTAGGCGTAGTGGTGGGTGTTCATGCACAGCTCATTTAAGCAAGGATTTTGCTGTTGAGTGAATGCTTTTCTGTACAAAGCCCCTTGTTTAGGGAAATTTAAGGTGCTGCACTGTCATGGGCATTATGAAAGCAAGTGGAGATACTGCTAAATAAAGCCCAGGTATTCAAAAGTCATGAGCTGGATCCTTCAGCACTTTTGTCTTAAGTAATTAAGTTGATTTGGCAGAATAAATGTAGGGTTGGTTTATAGCCTTAGGCCAATATTATTTGCATTTTTCGAACTCATCCTCAGCTTAAAGGAGTAGAAACTGCTTTCAAATGGGAACTGGGTATCTCTCCATCCCATGTTCTCCAGAAGTGTGTCTGTAAGAAAATAATATATTGTGAGACTAGTACAAATTACAAGTGTTGGCAGTGTGGGGTCAGGCATAGAAAAAACATCCAGTTAACTGTCTGAGTGTCTGCCCAGTCTCAGATGACACATGGATCCTTTTGCTTGTGGCTGCTGTGTGCTATTTTTTCATTGTGTTTTGATTTTTGTTTAGTTCAATTACCATGTGTTTGCTGTGTGAAGATACACAGTTCTCCCTAATGGACAGCTTATTGCAGCTCTCCATCTTCTATTTGTTATTTTCTGTAGCTAACAGTGCTTTTCTTGGCAGTACCTGGGGTAATTTCTCTAAGTGCAGTTGTTGGAGACCATTTGCAGCAGGTGGCATGGTGCCTGGTTGTGACACAGCCCAGTTTCTTCATTGTCATTTCAAGGGTTTTATTCTCCCCTCAATATCTTAAAAGGGAATGTTATTTATAAACTCTATATTTATAAATGGGAATACTTATGAAACATATTAGTCAATATATGTTAAAACTCTTTTCATTGAGAATTGTGCTTTGGAAATAGTGAGTACAGAATTCATACCCTTGAAAAAAATCAGCCATTTAAAATCTGTCCTAAGGAAGTAAAATTGTGCAGTTTTTCATATCAGAATGACATTAAATCATACAGCACACCACTGCTGTGACAAAATGAAGAACCTGGGATCACTGTGAGAATTTATACCTGTTGCACCTGTCTACACAGTTTACTAAAGGTTTTGACACCATTATAAGTTTTCTTATGCCCAGCTGGGATAGTCACAATGGCAGAATACAATAATTTGTTCTCTATTTTTGTTGATTGAAGAAAAAAAACCTTTCTTACGAGGAGGAACACTTCCTCCAAGAAAGTCTCTGTAGACAGTTGGGATCTGCTTTAGACCATTATGACACCTACATTTTACAGTTAAATTTTGTATCTTTAATGAAGATATTTAAAGAAATATTTTGTTTCATCTAAATGGGCAGTTTTCCTGTTTTGAAAAGACATGGTATAAAATTAAATGATCTGATACTCCTATTGGCACAGTATAAACTGTGTAAGATCCAGAGAACAGAGCAGTGACAACAACAGAGTAGTCATGCAGAAGGCTTCTAGGTGGAGTGTACATGCAGTACTGCATTTGATGACATTTTAATATTTATGAAGAACCATTCAATATACATTATTTTAAATGTAATTGCTTAGTAGAGAATTTTGAAGGCAGTCAGTAATTTAGTGCAAAAATGTGTCACAGTCAGTTCCAAACAAGTTTCAAATTATGTTAGGTTTGGCTTTCTGAGTTTCTTTGGGTTATTTCTTAGCTCATTCTTAGGGAAAATATTTTCCTTGGTATCTCTGTTAGACTATCTTGCAGTAAATTGGTTATGTCTTGGGTTTATTTGATTTGTAGCAGAGACACCCACAGTTCTGTAAACCAGATGTTGCTTTCAGTTTTCAGAAGGAGTTCTCATTTGAAGATAAAGAAGAACTTGCAAACAGCACAAAGGATATTGATGCTAATCTCTTAGCAGTACTTCCGAAAGGTAAGGGAGACATTATGAACACAAGTGATAATTTAACAGCACGTGAAGTTTCATCTGTGCAAGTGCAAGGCACAGTTAAAATCAGTTAGGCACAGATGTTTTGTAAATGAGTTTTCCCTGTGATGTATACATGAAGGATGAAACAGGGGATGAACTACAATGCTCTTTTACAAGACTTTCCTGCATCCCTGCTTCCTAAAGTTAGCTTTGTTTACCTGGTTTCAGTAGGTTAGTAGTTGAAATCCAAAACTTCAGAGAGTTTCATTTTACAGTTAGATTAATCCTGAGTTCAAAAGTATTAACTTGACTTGTTAAAAGTCATAGCTCTTTCCAGGCCCCTTTGGTGCTTGCATGACCAATTGACTGCACATGAATTCTTTTCTTGCATGCTAAAAGGCCTGCAGTACATATGGAGTTTAGTTTGAGGGATATTTTAGGGTTTTTTGTTCCAAACTTCTATCTTAGTCTGAGTAATTCCTGAAGAAAACAGCAGTTCCATCTTTGTCATTTGACACAGTTAAGGTAGAGACAAGAATTAATTCTGTTTAATTACTTAGAGAAAATCATAATGTGCTTGCCCCCAAAGGGTGACATTTGACTGAAGAACTATCTGCAACAGCCACAAAGATGTTTCTTTCATTCAAGGATATTGTGGACCTCAGAATTTGGACTGAAATTGTGTGTCTGTATATTCTGGTGCTATTTACTCTTTTCAGACCAGCTACAAGGCTAATTGCAAAATAAAGGAACTGGCTTGCTCTTTTAATGTCATTTCTTGTAGAGTTCCTCTAGAAAGGAGCACTTCTTCCAGCATAACATCTAAGTGCTATTTAAGTGACATGCTTGCTATTAAATATAATCATTACAGACGTTCAGAAAGAAACATTGTTGGCAAAATGATGGAATATATTGATGTGCATTTATGCAATACAGACTTCTGAGAGCACCAGACAGTAACAATCAATAGTGCGTCATTATTCCTTACTCTTAGCCTTACAGTCATGTGGCCAGCAAGTTAACTGAGCCTTCACTTGAGAAACCTTATCTGTAAGTTGCTTCTCAGTGAACTAATTTCTATTCCAGGATGTTTCTATTTTGCAAAAAAAAAATTCTCATAATGAAGGCATCATATTTGGTGTGTACCAGACTTAAGAAACAGCAGTAGGAGCTTTTGGTTGCATTCTGATGGGACTGCTTAAAGTCCGGGGCTTTTTGAAAATCCTGATTATTTTTCAGAGCCCTTCTAGAACCTAATTTTGATCCAGGCTTGCATATGTTGAGAAATTGAAGGAATATGTTTACTTTTCAACTGAGGCCTGCAGTTGGGCATTGAACATGTCAATACACTTTTGCTGGCATAAACAGAAGATAAATGCTTTTCCAGCCTAGTTTTAAGACCATGACCTTTCCAGTTGTGGAGATCAGGAAGTAGGAATGAAGCTGGTAGGCTTTGCTATTGTGTTAAATTTTCCTCAAAATGAAAATGTGTGGTACCTGTGTTGCAATGCTTATTTACTATCTCTGAGAAATTAATCCTCTGGTGGGGAACCTTTTGATCCATGTCTATCCAGGCTTCACAAGTGTACATGCTCCCCCTCTATTATGAACTTTTGGAAGGCTTAGTTGAGTTTTTACAGCTTCTGTATTGCAAAAAGAAGACTACTGTCACATGGCTGCAACTTTACTCACATGTCCCCTGTGCAGCTGTCAAAAAGGGCTTTCAGCATAAACATGTTTATGTTCTGTAGCAGGTTTCTGAAAGATCTCTATGAATATATATTTCTATTAAAAATATTTCACCTTAATTTAAGGAGTTTTTAAAATATAAGACGCGCTCCCAAATACTTTTTGTTGCTCCAAGTACTTTTTGCTTTTCATTTTGGGACAACATGGGGAACAATACTGGTTTTCCTAAATAATGGTATTCCAAGTAAATTTAGTTTCAAAGGACTACAGTTACCAAAGTCAAGATGCCTCTTTACCTCAGAGGGTGTCCTACCACAGCATCCTGCTCAACATCCTAAAATAAAGTTCAAGTTCAGAGCTGTTTCTGAGCTGTGGCTGTTCTTCCTCTTGCCCTTAACTGACCAATGGTGCTTACAAAGTGTGTTGCCATGAAGTAATCTAGATAAGGAGCTTTTACTGTGAAATTAATTATTTTAAGCTTCTTAGTCTTTTCTTGTGTGCTGAATCAGATTTTTGTGCTGCCTTTTAGGTAGAAGTGTTGCTGTTCTTTAGTGCTCCCATGGTGTTGTTTGTGATGGTCACAAGGGAAAACATCTCAAATTGTAAACTAAAAAGGAGAAACCTGGTCACCTAAATTTGCAAGGGCCAACCAGTGTCCTCTTTGGTGAAATGTCTTCAACTGGTTTTTATGTTTTGAAGTAAATTTTTTTATTCGCCAAAAAGAAACTACTAGACTAGAAGATTTTCTGCATTTTGTCTTCTTTTGGTTTTGCTTTTTTTGTGCTTATTTTTCCCTCCTTACCAGAAGAAGAATATTGCTGGAACTGCTTTCACAAAAAAAAAAAATTCTGCAGGTGTTGGCCAACCTAGCTGAAAATACTTCTGTAATCTCAATCTTGGAAAAAGTGTAAGGCAGCTTAGAGTAGTCCCATGCTATTTTTGTCCCATGTTGTTTGGGGAGGTGTTGGGAGACGTTTTTCATTAGACCAGTGCTCTTTTTAGGACTGCAAAATGGTAGTAGAATCTCTGGAACTTCAGCTAGCATGTAGCAAGAGAGTGTTGAGCTACTGCTTTGGGAGTTCTTTGGATGTTCCACATTTCTTGTATGTGGACAACTTACAGTCAAGTTTCCTTTTCTGGGGGTAGGGGGAGAGAAGACTTTCACTAATGAACGAAGTTCTGCTTCAGAGCTTTACTAAAGCTGTGTAAAAGACCTGTTCTCTGATTATGGTTTTGGTGACTGTATAAATTGGTGACTAGGGGAAGAAAAAAGGATTAGGATTTGGATGGAATGTGAATTTAGTGACTCTGAGCTCTGGAGAGAAGAGTCATGGGTTTTGTTTTGGCAATGTTGTGTATACATAGCCAACAAATGGAACAGAAAAACTCTAATAGCTAGTGGAAGAAGTAGATTTGGGGAGGCAAGAGCAAAGTCTTCATGAGAAATCATTTCCTTTGGTATGGATCTGAAATGAAGGCTGGTTTCAGATGGGTAAGTTCTCTGTTTAATACAGTTCCGCTGCTAGCGCAGCTTGAGTAGACAGGGAAACGGTGGAAACTGCTCATGCATTGAGAGAAAAGTCTGTGAAAATACAACATAAGGGCTCATCTTTGCTTTGGTGTTGGTTCAGGATCAGGATGTGTTCATTCTTACTGATCCTGCACATTTTATCTGTAGACCTACTTTCAGCATATAAGGTTGATGTGACAGTCAATGTCAACAGTATCTGTGAGGTGTGAGCTCTGATATTGAGTAGAGCAAACTTCCAGGGTGAGTCAGCTGAGCTGGAGCCCTGACCAGGCCATGCATGTTAATTCTTGTGCTAGAGGGAAGGCAGAAAAGGTGCATCTGACCTTTAAAAGGGTGGTGTTTCAATAATATTTATCTTTTAAGTATCTAGAGCAATGAGATCTGGTAGCAAGAAAAATAAGCTGATAGGTTTACCTCTGCAGTGGAACAATGTCAGCTGGACACTCCTGACTCATCAGGTGTTTCTGATGGCAATCTCTGCCAATTTAGCAGGCATACACTTTCGCTTGCTTTAACTTTTGGTCCCTGGGTCAACAGGGTTAGAACTGCAGAGGTGCAGTGGCTCAAGACGGGGTGCACACAGCTTTCAGCACCACGTTTGCCAAGGCCACAACATGAGGGTGTGTGGATGTGCATGTCTGTGTGTTAGGCACACCCCACCCCAGTCCACTGCTTCCCTGCACAGCCTGGACAGTTTTTCTTCCTGGTGGTAAGAAGTCACACTGCACTTATTTTTGTAGCACTCACTGCTCCAGTGTGGTTTGCACGTGCACATATGTGTGTATATATAGGGATTACTTCATCTATCGTGCCTCCCCTTGGTTCACTACTGTTTTGTGGACTGTGGCAGCTGTCTGCTGGCACTTAACACCAGCAAAGGGTTCAGGGGAAGAGAAGGAAAGTATGTCCAGTTAAAATTACAAGGGAAAGTTAGCAAAGTAGCAAGTGATTAACCATGCAAGAATACCATGATGGTGCACGGTAATTTTCACTTCAGCAATGAGTCACTGGGATTCTGGGATTTGATCAATATAAGGGTGTGGAGGAAAGTAAGAAAGACGAGACCTCTTCCTTCCTGCTTCTCTTTAAACGTCATCAGTCCCTGACCTTTGAGTAGACAGGGTAAGCAGACTCTCCATACTATCTGGTTTTGAAATGGTTTATTAGGGCATGTAAGCTTGACTTCAGCTAATCAAAATACAACTTGTCCAGTATAAACTAGTTCTTGAAAACTGCTAGGATGACATAGCAGATTTGGGATTAGCCTGGAAGTACCTGGAGGGGAAGAGTACTTGATGGTCACACCTGTGTGCCTAATGCACTTTTGACAGCACAACCTTAATAAATTAGGGAAACAAGAGGAAAATGCTCATTTCCTGACAAAAGCTATTTCAAACCGCTGAACTTTATTTGACTGTTCTTTCTTATTCTAAAGCATTTTAGCAAGTTTCTGAAACTTATTGTCTTATAAGCTACATAATCTTTTATTGTCTCAGTTTCAGAATTAAGAAAACTCTTTGAACCAAACAACCGAGATTTTTTGGAAATGAAAAGGTAAAGGAAAAAAGTGTTTGGCCTGTACAACAAAACACACAGCTTGTTTTGTTACCTCCTCATAGAAACTCTGCCCTCGAATCTTCAAGATGCCTGTTTTCACATTTTTCACATATTTTTCAGAAAAGAAAGAATAGCTAGGCGCTTAGAGGGAATTGAAAATGATGCACAACCTATGCTTCTACAAAACTGCCCAGGATCAGTCACACACCGTTTACTAGAGGAAGATACACCAAGATATATGCGTGCAACTGACCCATACAGCCCCCACTTAGGTAAGTGGCACATGTCAGTTAGTCTTGCACTGCTAAATTACTTCATTTTTGCTACACTATCAGTTATGCAGTACCTAGAGAAGAGTTCTACAAAGGAGCTCTGTCAGGTTGTTTGGGGTTTTTTTTATTTGCCTTGTAAGTCTCCAGTTGTCTTATTTGGAAAATGTTGATGGTTCTTTTTGCTTTAAAACAGCTATTTGAATTTAGAACACTTACTTATTAAAGAATTATTCCTGATACATATTTCTTAATTGTTTGTATGTGCTTTTGGAGAGTAAGGTGCAAAAATATAATGTGTCTGTGCAGTCATTTTGATTTGTAAGAAAATGGGAAGCTTTTAGTTCACTCAGTTTGAGTGGTGGATGGGGTACTCGGAGGTTTGGGAAGGCCTTGCTCATGTATGTTGTACTTTTGACAGGAAGATCAAATGAAGAGGAGGAAACTTCAGATTCTTCTGTAGAAAAACAACCCAGATCATCCAGATACCGGTCCGAAACCACAGGAGGTAATACAGAGCCCTTGTACAGTACAGCAAACATGGATGTCCAGGAGCTAGAGTCAAAGGCAGAGAGAATAGCGAGGTACAAAGCAGAGAGGCGACGCCAGCTGGCAGAAAAGTATGGATTAGCTCTTGAGTCTGATTTGGATTCTGACTACTCATCCAGATATACACGGGCAAGGAAAGATCCTGACACCATGGAAAGAAAGGGGGTGAAAAGTGAAAGGCAAGATGATGAAAATAAGGACTACGGCACCCACTATTTTTCCAGGACTGAGACGAAGGCATCAAAGAGTGTGATTTCTGATTCCAAAGAGTACTCCAGCCACGAAGATAAAGACGACCTCTCAAATGAAAGGGGTGTTAGAAAGGCAGATGACAGTGCCATTAGACAGGCTTCTGACCCTTCAGCAACCTTGGATAGTTCTGTCTCCCTTTCACTTTCTGGACGAGACTCTTCCTGCTATAACGAAGTGCCAATATCACCAAAGCAAGCCCCCCGAGAGTCCCTCCCGTCACCAAAGCGGGCAGCCTCACCGACCCACTTGCAGAATGACCAGCCCTTGCACAGTAACAGCAGACAAAGGTAAGTATGATTTTTATATTTTGTTTTGCTGTAGATTCCTTTATCTTAATCAGCTTCTGCAACAGCGTCTACAGAATTTTAATATTAATGAGAACATATGTATTACCCTTGAAGAATGGATTGAGTCGCTTTGGATGTCTCAGGCTGGACTAGTTGGGTTTGTTGTATCACAGTGTGTGTCTGATACAAGGAAGTGGCTATGTATTTCTCTAATTAGCTCTGTCCTTGGTTTCGCTTTATATTTATAGAATTTTTGCTAAAATTAGGCCCTTTGTGGAGAGGGCACAAACTAGAAATTGAAGGAGTTATGGTTCTAAATCTCCTTGGGTTTTTTATTTTGGTTTTTTAATAACCTGTTAGAGCAAGTCTTTAGCTTTCTTTCTTCTATATCTTCTAATTGTTGGCTGGGAGCTTTCAAGTAGAGGCAAGCTGTTTCTCTGTGAAGATTTGAGTATCTTTATGATGGCTTCTGCCAAAATAAAACAGTTTGCAAACCTAAAAACTGAAGAGTGTCTTGGGTCAGTTGAAATAATAGTTGATTTGTTTTCCTGATGTGAAAGTGTAAAAACCCTTTTGAACTGTGGTAGTCAATCTTTCAGATAATATCAGGCATATATGTGCATGAAGGAGCAGAGGGGAGAGTTAAAATTCTATGCTGAATTGCTTCAGACTTGACAAATTTACTATGGTAGTAGGGTAACCACATTCTTCCAAAAGGAAAAAAAAGTTAGTTTCCACTAATTTTACATTACAATTTTTCAGTGTGGTATAGAAATACTGTCAGATTCTTACGCTGACTGAAACAATGCGTGACTAAAATTTTTTTAAAAGTAGGATTTTCTCTAAGTGTGAGTCTTTAATTTCTTGATAGGTGGATAGATAGAAAATAATAACTGTAAAACCTTAACTTAAAATATTGCAACTCAAAACTATGTAAATGAGAACTGAATTTTAAACATATGTGCATAATGGTGAGCAGTGTTGACTGTTTTTAAGAAACTGAGGTAACTGGTATAATACTCAACCATTTATGCTTTCCATAGAGCACAAGAGCTTTTCAGTTTCCAGTTGTGAGAAATCAGGAAAAAAAAGGAAAGACACCAACATGGATTATTAAAGAAGGAAATGCACAGTAGTGAGCAGAGACAGGTGTTTTGGGAAGAGCATAGGGACACTGGCCAGTTGTGTAGAGATGAGGTTAGGAGGGGCAAGGGGAAGCTGGAACTGAGATTGGCAAGGGATGCAAAGTGTGGCAAGGACTTCTACAGGCATGTTAGCTGGATATGGAAGGTCAAAGCAAAACTGGTAACAACAGATGAGGAGAAGGCTCAACTACTTTTTTGCCTCAGCCTTCAGTGGCAACCTCTCTTTCCACACCTCATGAGTGGGTGGACAGCAGGATGGTGACTCGGGAAGCAAAGTCCCTCCCACTATAAGAAAAAAATCATGTTCCTGACTGCCTGAGGAAACTGAACAAAAGTAAGGCTACAGGACCCAGTTAGATTTATCCTAGAGTCTTGAGGGAATTGGCTGATATATCTCCATGATATCTGAGCAGTCAGGTGAAGTCCCAAGTGACTGGAAAAAGGGAAACATTGCACCCATCTTTGAAAAGGGTAGAAAGAAGGATACTGGAAACTACTGCCCTGTCAGCCTCACCTCTATGTCCGGGAAGATCATGGAACAGATCCTCTCAGAAACTATGCTAAGGGACATGGAGGACAGGAAGGTGATTCGAGACAGCCAGCACAGCTTCATCAAGGCAAGTCCTGCCTGTCCCATCTAGTTGCCTTCTGTGGTTGTGTGACTCCGTAAGTGGACAAGGGGAAGGCTATGGGTGTCTCTGTCTGTGCTCCTGCCAGTCCCCCACAGCATCCTTCTCTCTATATTGAAGAGCTGTGGGTAGGTTGTTTGGTACATGAGGAATTGGTTGGGCAGCTGCATCCAGGGAGTAGTGGTCAATACCTCAGAGTCCTGATGGACATCAGTGACATGTGGTGTCCCTTAAGGGTCTGTGTGGGGACCAGGGTTATTTAATGTCTTCCTCAATGACACAATTGCTGAGTGCACCCTCAGAAGTTTTGCTGTTGACACCAAGACGAGCGGTGTGGTTGGCACTCCTGAAGGATGGGATAATCACCCAGAGGGACATGGACAAGCTTGAGAAGTGGGCTCATCAGAGTCTCATGAGGGCTTTGGTAAGGCCAAGTGCCAAGTCCTGCACCTGGGCTGGGGCAAGCCCCAGTAGTACCAGTGCAGGCTGGGGGGTTGAAGGGATTGAGAGCAGCTCTGCCAAGAAGAACTTTGGAGAACTTTGGCAGATGAGGGGCTGGACATGAGCTGGCAATGTGCATCAGCAGCCCAGAAAGCTGAATGTGTCTTGGGCCACATCAAAAGGATCATGGTCAGCAGGTTGAGAGAGGTGATTCTGCCCCTCTACTCCACTCTCATGAGATCCCACCTGGAATACTGTATCCTCAGCACAGGAAAGAGTGTTGGAGCAAGTCCAGAGGAGAGCCACAAAAATAGCAAAAGAGATGGAGCAGATTTTGTGGGAGGAAAGGCTGAGAGAGTTGGGATTATTCAGCTTGGAAAAGAGAAGGCTCCAGGGAGATCTGATTTCAGCCTTCCAGTGCTGCAGGAGGTGATTATAAGATTGGGACAGACTTTTTAACAGGGACATTCATCCTTTCTGATAGGACAAGGAGGAATGGTTTTGAACTAAAAGAGGAGTAGATTGATACTAGATATAAGGAAGAAATTTTCTACAAGAAGGCTGGTAAAACAGTGGCACAGATTGTCTAGAGAGAAGGTAGATGCTCCATCCCTGAAAGCATACAGGGTGATGTTGAATGGGACTCCGAGCAATCGAGTTGAAGTGTCCCTGCGCATTGCAGAGAGATTGGACTAAATGACCTTTAAAGGTCCTACCTAACTCAAACTATTCTGTGATTCTGTAAGTAATAATGTAGTACAAATTGCTGACTGCATTATCTCTAATTTCAGATTTTTTTCTGAATGAGCCTTCGGTCAGTATTTGCATAAAACAGATTTCCCCTAACTGCCGTCTGTCTGTCTTTTGAAGAAAACCATCTGCACCCACCAAGATGCGGTGTAGTACTTAAAGCAGCCAAGAGCTGAAATGTAGGATTTAGATCCTCTTTGGATCTCTTCTTTGGGTATGCGTGTAGGCAGTAGCTGGTATTTTAAAGTCCATGTTGCCAACAGCCCATTCTTTAATACCCCTGACACTTTCAGTGTCAGTGTGTTATGATATTCAGAAATGTAAGAATAACCTCTGTGAAACTCTTGTCCCTGATTTTGAGTAGTAAAAACATCATTGTGTCCATGCAGTCCGTTTAAAGTCACTCTGTGGTGGTCTCCTATAAAGCTATTTGCACAAGAGAAAAAAAGGCTGACTCCAGTTTTTTAGGAGACTGCTGTTCTGAAGTCAGTTCCACATTATATACAGGCTATAAAATCGGTTTAGTTAAATTTAAATTTCCTGAGTTTAAATTGGAAAATTAATGCAGCTCGCTTTGGAATATATATGAAAGCTCTTGTGCCTTCAGTACTAAGAAGATTTAATAATTAATCCAGTTACCCATCACTGAGAAGGTATCATTTGACATTGCCTGCATTGGCTCCTGAAATGGCTGAATAAATTCAAAACGTGGCTTACGTTCTTCTGATTGCACTCTTCAAAGGATGAATGATCAAGTACAAATAAGTGCTGCTTGGGCTGTGCCCACTATAAAAATGTGCCAAAGTACACATTAAGAGAGAAGGAAGTTCCTGTGCTTCAAAACAATTCCAGCTAGCTGCTTCTAGTCAGCTTCTGTGAAAAGTTTTGCCTCCTATTTGGTCAGTTCCATTAGGGATTCCAAAACATTTGGAAAAACAGAAGGTGTTTCAACAGTTGGTGTTCGCTGTTCTAAGATAGATTTGGATTCAATGACGACAGTAGGTGAGTTCTCAAATTTAAAATTACTTGCATCAAATACACTGTTACCTTCAGAGCAGTTGTTGATTTGACCTTTTTCAATTTTTTATAAAAGAGTAGCTAAGAAAAATTGAAGTATATGACCTGGAGCTTAATTTGGGGTTTTTATCCCAAATGGCTCTTCTCCAGTGGAAAAGTTCTTTCAGATGTAGTAATGGAAAGCATCCTGGATGCTTGTCACCTCTGGGGAGTGAGTTTGCAAACGTTAATGTGGCAGGACAGGCTGTGCTTGCAAGGTTAAAAGTACTTGATGTGTTCTACTGTTGTTGGGGGATTGTAGGTGAAGGTGAGCATTAGGAAAGTATTTGAGAAACTTTATGTAGGAAGCCTGCAAACACCTTCTCTTGCACTGCTGCAGAGCTTTTAAAAGCTCTTATTTCTTTTTATGCTTTCAACTCCAAAATGTAAACAGGGTAAAGTCAAGGCAGGATGAAATTAGGGGTCACTTTTTTCCGTAAGTTTTTCCTTTGCCAAGTCACCCAGTGACACAACCTGTTTGACTTGTGCTAACCAGGTGGGCATTTCAGAAGCTTTGTGATACAGAATTACAAGAGGACAGAGGGGTTCCAGATACTCCTGAGAATTTCTTAGGAAATATGATGTAGCCATGCAAATTTTTCACTTCATTAAATTCCTATTGCTCCTTTGTTTTGGTTGCAGCAGTCTTTACCACTTTAAATCACAAATTAAAGGAATGGTTTTAACACCTTTTTTCAGATGTCCTTACATAAACTGACCCACAATGGCAAATGCAAAAATAAGGTTGTGTAGCTGCTTTCGCTTCTCTATTTTTGGACAATGTGCAGTTGGTAAAGTTACCTCTTCTGCGGAATCTTTATGATTTAGAATACTTTGTATATGTTTGTAGGATTATATAATAATTTCTTTCACAGTTTATCACCTTTGAATTGGGTTAGTGTGCATTGCTTTTGTTTTCTAGAGCTGTTCTCTGCAACTGAGTAATCAAAAATAAAAAGAAGTGGGGAAGGGAGATTGGGAGAAATAATGGGAGCATGTGCTGAGATCTCAGAAATTACCTGAAGTTCTGTTTTCTGTAGTAGTGCAGGGAAAGCAAAACCTGAATGGTTTCTTCAGAAAGATTCGGAAGGGGACACACCTTCACTTATCAGCTGGCCCTCCAGGTATCATAAAACATAGCTGTGTGGCTAACAATCAGACTACAAACCCCGCTTTCTTTCCTTTTACTGTCTACATTTAACACTTGCCCTTAATTTTCCTTTAAAAGCAGCAAGTAAGAAAGTGAGGTTTTTGTGAATAAAAAGCTGTTGAAACGTTTCTGAAGCATCTGCTTTTATTCTAACTTAGAACCAATTGGTATTTCAATGAAGAAATGTGAATTCCCCAAGCTTCTTCCACAGCTGCTATCATTCTGGCTTCCAGTAGATTTTATAACTTCTTACTTTATCTTATTTTGTGCTCTGTAAACCAGCATATTTTTGTACAGTACACCATTCCATCTTAGCATTCCCTACAAGTAACTCCTTGTCTTCCAAAGGAGATGTTGCAAAAGAAGTAAAAAAATTATTGCATGGAAAAGTAAAAATCTTGATCAAAGCTACAGGCAGCTGCTTTCTCCTGGTTTGGTAACATATACAGTAAGCCCACCATGAAAAGCATTACAGGAAGAATTTTTCATGTTCCTGATTAAAGTAATGCCTATAACCCAGTACTAACATTGGTGTGGATGTTCTGGAGAATGCTTGGTACATGTGGTTCAAAGAATATTTCTTCAGACTTAACACGCTTTATGTGCGTAAGCAACTTTCCCTGACAAGTGCATCAATCTTCAGAGGTTAGAAGCACTGAAATATTAGAGAGACTGGTGTTTCAAATAACTTTGGATATCCTTAATAATTCTCTTAGATAATTTGCCTTTTTTTCCCTAAATCGTACTTTTTCCTTTTTTCTTAATGATATAAACTCCAAAAAGTCTGTTGGTAGCAAGCCTGGAATTGCACATACTTTGAGCTGGATTACTTATTTTCAAGCAGCAGTTTCCTAGCTTGAGTCTCTCTCTTTCCTCAAAACTGAAATTATTTTTTCATACCCATTTGGGAGGGGAGGGAAGTGCAAGGCTTTTATTTTTAATACTGTGTGCATTATCTACAGCCCTGTAAGCTGTCTGAGCCTGGGCAAGCTGTAAAAGTGCTGGAGAGCTTTACCTGCAGCAATAGCCCCAGAACAAAGGCTGCCCCTGGCTGCACGTGCTTGCCTCCCACTGTGCTGCTGTATTCAGTTTAAAAAGGTTAAATAAAACTCTGTTTTGCATGGATGTTGCACAAGTCCAGAGTGTGTTTCTGGAAAACACACTGAAGTAAGGTAACTTTTGGGAACAAGTTCTTTTTTGCAAGTTTTGGATGTTAGAATGTAATGAAACATTTTAAAACAGAATGCCTGTTTTAGTTTTTAAATGCCTTTTTCCCTGCAAGCTCTCTGAAGAACAACAGCCATGCCATAGTTTCACTTTTGGGTTTGGGACTTGCCCTTTCAATGTTTTTTCTCACTTACTGAAACAGGTTACACTACATGTGACATTTCAGATGTCTTAAATGATATACAAAAACACAAGTAAACCAGTCTCTGGCAAAATATCTGAAGGGCTAGGTGGCACTAACACGTTTTTGCGTCCCTTTCCCCAGTGCAACAACATCTTGATATGACGTAAGCTTCCCACTGTTTAGACATCTTCAAATATCTGACTGCATACACAACTGCCAGTAGAATTTGCAATTTCAGGCTGAACCCAACACTCTGATAATATAAAAAGCAGTTTTGATCATCTTGTTTGTTTGAGACTGTGGGTATGTGCTGTTTGGCAAGTGCGCTTGTGATCTCATGAGAACATGCTGTATGTTCCCAGAGCTTGCACAGTTACCTTCTCAGAAGTCATGCATGTCCAGGGGCCCATGAATCACTTGACTGTTTTTGAGCAGTGTTGCTGCTAAGACTTGGGGGGAGGGAGGGGTTGCATCATAAGATTGCTTTATTTTAATGTGTTGGTTTTTATTTCACTACAATGTTGCTGTCTGTACCCACAGTAGGTGTCTGTGTTCCTTTCCAGATTGGGTATTGCTGTTCACAGCTTTAATCCTTTTTCTTTCTTAAAGAGTAAAAGTTAGAGAGAAATTGGTGAAAGAGGAAAGTGCTCGTGGAAGCCCTGAACTTATCACAGACACAGTATCTCAGAGAAAATCCCATCCAGTGCCAGCCCACTACATGCCTCTTCAGACAGAAACGTCTGCCTTAGATAGGGCTGTAAACCAGCCCGTCAGTTCCGCCCGCCAGCCAATCCATGGCTATGTTCAGCCTGCTGGCATTGCTCACACAGCTCAGCTGATGGCAGCAGAAGAACCAGCACACACCCCTGCTGGCAGCCTCCTCCCGCCAGACAGTGTTAGCCTTGGAGCAAAATCATCAGCAGCCACTGCATCAGAGAGTGAAAAGAAAGAAGCACCTGGTTACAGAGCAAAACCTGATGAAGAAGGTTCCTTGGAGAGTGAACAGGCTTCCAAAGGCAGAAGGCCAATTCTGCCATCTGAGATTCGCAAGCAAGGGAAGAACCATGAAGGCCTCTTTGGCGGAGGAGAATTGGAGACCCCTGTGGGGGGTTCCTCTTTTGCAAGCAAGCCAAAAGTTAACTCAGAAGTTCAGAGAGAGCTGGAATGCAATAAGAGGCAGGCCCCCGAGCAGCAGTTTAAGACCCCTGAGAACGTAGAAAGGAGTGAAGCTGTTATGTACATACAGAGCGGATCTGTATTGCAGCCGGACAAGGCAAAGGCTCCTGTTTGGAAAGTGTCAACAACAAAGCATAAGGTCCTGACTCGCTCCATGTCTGACTATACTGTGACTACTAAGCTAGAACCTTTTAAAAGTAAGGAGAGCATGGAAGCAAATCCACCAAATGGTGAGATTGGCATGGTTGACACAAAAGTCTCTGTTGCCCAGCTCCGTAATGTCTTTCTGGAGTCCGCTAATGCCAACAAGAAAACGGAACTGTAGGTGACATTTCACTCGTGTTTTCGTGTGAAACTTGCACGTCCTTGGCAAAATTACACCCACTCAACAGCAGTTGTTGTTCGGCACTTAAAGCACACAGCTTAGCTCTCACCAGTGTGTACTGGAGGCTGAGATGGTTTGAATCCCGCTTTTGTGCTTCTGCTTGCTAGTGCCAGTTGTGATGTGGGGTAGCTGGAATGTGTTCGTCGGCGCATGGTACCGGAGGAGCATGCAGAGTGATCTCTGGGGAGCTGTTGAGATGCTTACATCTATGTTTTACTTCTCTCTCCTATTTTCTTTCCTATGCGCTCTCTGTCGTGCGATTTGAAAGTGAATCTCGGTTTGAGATGTCAGCAGCAGGTAGTACTGTGTCTGCCAGTGGGGACCGTGACAGAGGGCCACGGAAGGCCAGGCGCTATTTTACTCCTGGTGAAAATAGAAAGACTTCTGAGAGATTTAAAACTCAACCTATAACATCAGCAGAACGAAAGGAGACAGATAGGTACGCACGTGCATAGCTCTGTGTAGCATGCTGGTTCAGGTGGATATTAACAAGGTTGGGACAAGATTTGTTCATATATTAGAATAAATGTTCTGCAAAGTTATTGCTTGTCTTTAAAAACAATCAAGTATTTATTATAGCTTCTTACAAAATGAAACCCAAACCTCCCACCCCCCAACAAAACCAATTTGTTGCAAATTCCTCCCATTTGAAATAGTGAACAGTGAATCATCATAAAGTACTGTAGCTGTCTGGTTTGAATGCTAAATGCTTTTAGTTTTATACAAAGGGTTTCCTTTCCATCCACTCTGCTTTATCATTTACTTTCTTTGTAAACCACCAAAGATACCTATTTTATCAGAAAAAGCTGGCAGCATATCATAGACTTTCATTTTCTGAAGGTGAACTAGAAATAATTTTTCCTTTACTGTATTTGAGTTTGGCTGCAATTGCTTGCATTTATGCTTTATTAAAGGATGTTCCCAAGTGGACACTGCTGAAACTTGAAAAACAGATAAATTCTCCCACTCTTAAGACTTTGAGGTCCTGCTACATCAGACTGAATTTGAATTTAATTTTTGATGTCTTGTTTCCAGCTAACTTTTTTCTGTTTGATAATTTTTCACTAGGTCAATTTTGTGTGCAGAAATACCAACTGCTGACGGTATGTTGCTGTACTGTTTTCCAAGGAAGAAATGGGATCTGATGTGTTTTATTTTGTTTGATAATGCAAACAAACTCCACTTGAAAATATCTTTACCTGTGATAAATAGTTGAAATACCCCTTTTCCTTGGCCCATATCTACTACAGACTTGATTTCAAACTCATTTCAGTCCAAAAATCTGTCTGTGGATACCAAACTACAAATGGGAGTCAAGAGGAGAATGGCTTGAAACTTTTCAATATAGTTGGGGTTGGGTTTTATCCTAATTTAGACAATAAATAAGCTAGTTGTTGGGAAAAAAATTAATCATTGGTCAGTTTTAATCACTGGTCTAGGACTTAAAATTTAAAGAAAGCCTTTAGTATAATGTGAAGCTAATGTTGCTAACTTGTTTTTTGGCCAAGGAAGTTGCAAGATGCAGGTTATTAAATTACAGAATTCAGTCTGCCATCTTGCTTCTCTTTCCCTCTTGTCACCCTTGGCAAGTCTGGCACAAATTAAGTAGGTAATCTCATGAGTAGCTATATTTAGATTTAAGGCCTTATGCTATTTGAAAGCTGATATTCCTTGTAGCTCTGAGATGCTGGATCTGGAGGATGCTGATTTCAGCTCCTGGGGATACCAATTTAGCCTCTGAGAAAGGAGGACACAGGGTGGTAATCAGAATGATCAGCTAGTAGAAGATAGATGTTCCGTGCTCTTCATTGACCCTTAAGGCAGTCTTTGTTTCCATAGACTGATGCAATAAGTTTGATTATTCATCAAATGTTGTTTAGATAGTTTGAAAGGACTTGAACTGTCCTGAAGACATGTCTTTTGTTTGCAAATCATGTCAAGAATTCTCGTTTGATGCAATACATGTAAAAACAGGTAAAGTTTACACTGCTGGGTTCACAATAAGTTTTTTTGTTAAATGTGAGAAACAGCCAGCTTATTTGCTGGTTTGTAGTCATTCATATTAAAAAAATATTACTCTTAATATGAGATTGGTTCATTATGTTCAGCCTCCTTTTTTTTTTCCTTTGTGTAGATGAAGAAAAATTGGATGACCGAGCCAAACTAAGCGTAGCTGCAAAGAGACTTCTTTTTAGAGTGAGTATTGCATTTTCTAAATAGGAGGTTGGATTAAACTTTTCAAATACAAGATGCTGAAGGAACCCAAAGTGTATTGGAATGAAGTATAATGCAGTTAAGCAAGTTCAAGCTACGTAACTTTTGTTTTTTACTTCATTGCCTAGCTACACACTAGACCTGTTGCTCTAAAGCCTGCTTTAAGAATGTCATTTAGAGAGAAGTGTGTAGTGAGGTTTAACTCCATGGCTCATACTGTGTGATTGCATCTTGTTTCTAATTCAGAGATAGGCATTTGGGAGCTTCACTGCTGTGCATGCAAGAAAGCTAAGAATAAAGTATTGTTTCAGAACTTTTCTTCCATGGTTTTAATTATGACATATGTCCTGTTAGGAAATGGAAAAATCATTTGAAATGA
This sequence comes from Irena cyanogastra, assembly GCA_013397155.1. Taxonomy (NCBI): domain Eukaryota; kingdom Metazoa; phylum Chordata; class Aves; order Passeriformes; family Irenidae; genus Irena; species Irena cyanogastra. Next base: position 335,239 of record VWZV01004339.1, read on the forward strand.
AAAATATTCCCAAACCACCTACAAGAAGTTCGGCCGTAGAGAGAAGGCTGCGGCGCTTGCAGGACAGGTCTCACACTCAGCCCATCACCAGTGAGGAGGTGGTCATTGCAGCTACGTAAGTCTTGTGCATGGGTTGGCTCTAGCTCTGCCTCCTGCCTTCAAATCTGGCAATAAGCTCCATAGCTGTGGTGCTTACAACTTCGTAGTGAGAAAAACATTTATTGCTGAGAGCCTTGAGAGCCACAGGGGAAACTATATTGAAATTCCTGTTTAAATGTAGAGGGACTAGTACAGCATAACTTGTATGGACTGTAATTTGGCAGCAAGTTTAGGAACCTGTGGATTAGGTAAACGAGATTAATCATAGCATTGTTTCATAACCCAAATGAAAAAGATAGCTTGTGCTGAGGGAAATATGCACAATTTCTTATGGAATGTATATGTATTGGGGAAAACTTTTTACACTCTGAAATCTCAAAGGTACTTTTTGGAAATGCTTTTCTTGCACTGTGCTCATATATCATGACATTTTCCTGAAAAAGGGAAAATCGTTTTGGGGGGAAATTAAACAACGGTGAACTGAATGGATGTTCACCTAATGGTTAGCTCTTAGCTTACTTTATGGGTTAAGAATAACTTCAAGAGACAGCCTGTTTGCTCCTCTAGGTTTTTTATTCTTTCAAAGTATTAGGAATTATTTTGCAAATATCACAGCAGATAACTCAGTTAATTAAAAATGATTGCTGTTTGGTTTTTTTCTGTTTTGTTTTGGTCTTTTCTGTAGTTAACACTTAATGTATTGCTTTTCTTAATGCTTTTTTCTTCTCTCTCCCTGTGAATTTTCCCTCCTTGGCAATTCTTTAAAGTGAAACTACCCCTGCTTCACGTTCTGTGAATACCCACACAGTAGTGACAAGAGTACCTAGTCCCACTGTAGTTAAGAGCACTGTCCAACCTACCAGGTACTGGGGGGGTAAACATGCATGTTACATGGAGCACAAGATTCCTCAATGGCAGATGCATCTTTAAAGTCTTGAATGCCTTTTCAATGTGTCAAGTGAATACTTGTTTCAAGAATATTTAAAACACTCGTCAACTTCATTTATGTTTGCATGATAAAGCAATGCAGCTTTTTTTTATCAAGCATCTGTTTTCAAGACCCTTCTAACCACACTTAACCTGTTGTAGGAGCATATTCTTCTGAAAGAAAGAAATTAATTTGCATGTGAGCAAACACAGCAGAACCCTCTTTGCTCTTGTAATTTTTTTTGTATGGTAATGTCATCCTGAGATGAAAATAGCACAGCTGAGTGCTTGATTTCACAAGGAGTACATCTCCTTTGTCTGTCTCTACATATGTTTTTTAGCTTGCAAAATTAAAGGAAATATAAGAAATTGCACCACCTATAGGTAGAGTTGCAGAATACTGTTCTGAATGAGAGACTTTTAGCAGAGACCATAATAGAAAAAAAAATTAGAAAATAATACTAATTCCATAAATGTGAAAGAAGTTGAACAATAAAATATTTTATAATAAAGGTGAATAAAATATATTATTGTAGAGACAAATGCCATTACAGCTTTTATGAATGAATATGTCTGCCTTCAGCATTGGTCAAGCTTCAAAATCAATGGACTGTGTTTCAAAACTAATTTTTGTTGTTGATTTATCCCAGATAATTCAAAACAAAAGACAGTCTGAATTTGTTCCACTTCAGATTAGAAGAGTCATTGCAATTTATTCTAACTTAAAAGCAGCACAAACTTGGAATTTAAGTCTGTCTTTTAAATGTTTTTATTATATATGGTCCACAAATTGCTTTCAATAAAATTGAACTTTATATAAATTGCACTGTAGGACCTTAAAGGCATCTTAAATGTCTCTCCATAGCTCTGTACTCTGTGTAAAGAGATTGTCTGTAAAATCTCTCTTCAATCTTGAGTTACCTCTTAAAAAAATGTTGTCTCCTAATCAAATGAATTCATGAATGAAAATTTAACTTTTTTTTAAATCTTCAGCTGTTGAATTAGAATTCATCATGCCAATGTTGAACCACTGCATACCCACTTAGGCTGCTATATTACATTGGCTATTGTGCTTCACGTGCAGATCTTCTGCTTCTATCAGGTTGAGATTTTCAAACTGCACAATGGCTTCTTCAAAACTAATTTCCAGTTCTGCTTCTTCAGCTTGCAGGCATCAGCACACCAAAAAATTTTAGCTAAAGAGGAGATAAGAGCAGCCAAAGAGGCGATGGGGCAAGATCAGTCTGAGGAGCCAGATTCTTCCACCTTAAGTTTGGCAGAAAAGATGGCTTTGTTTAACAAACTGTCTCAGCCAGTGTCCAGGGCCATCTCCACGAGGAATCGGGGAGATATGAGGCACAGGAGAATGAATGCTCGTTACCAGACTCAGCCAGTCACTCTTGGAGAAGTTGAGCAGGTAAGTGCCATCATAGCTCTTCTGTGTTTCTTTTTATTGGAGAGAACAGCTTCAGTGTAAGATACCAAAAGGCTGGCCTTTCCTTTGCTCTGAGCTACACACAGAGGAAAAAGTTTGTCAGGAAGTGGCGTTCTGACATAAAACATTCCCTGAAGTGTTCAGATTTTTTGGTATGGTTTTCTTCTTTTTTTAAGTAATTTGAGAGTGTATCAACTTCCTGCCTAGTGCAAGTTGTACCTTTCACGTGTGTGCCACTTCCACTAGAGTATTATATGTTGTCTAAAAGTAAATTCCTGATTAAAGGGGTAAAAACTGAGACACACATCATTTTGCTTTTGTGTATTTTCAGGGCATTTTGGAGCTTCATCATGTACAATTTTCAGGCTCTTTCCTGAAAGCACGATATATATCCATTATTAGTAAGGACATAGTCTGTCGTTTTCCTCTGGGAGGAAGCATTGATTTTCATCTGTATTTTTTTCCCTAAAAGCAGAATACTTTTGAAATTCAGGAAGTCAAAGAGAAATTATTTAATGTGTGCAGTGAAATTTGGCTTCCTGTTCTGGAATACTTCATCTAATTGGAACTGCAAAGGAATGCCTTTTTAGTAAAGCCTCAGCATAAGGTGGCCCAGAAGTGGTCTTTTAGATCTCTTCACAATAGCAGAAACAGCAGTCCCTTTGCATTACAGCTTTGAAAGAAATCACTTTAACAGTGAAGCACAACTCCAGTGCATGTCATATTTCTGGGTATTTGGATAAATATGAGTGTTAGAAAGTTCCTACTCTTTTCTTTCTGTATGCTTCATTCATGATTGTACATTTTCCTTATTTTATAATATACATTTTCCATATTTTATAATATCAGGGTAGTGAGAAAGCAGGATTTCTCTAAACATATTGGTGCAAAGCTGTACAGATTTTAATTGTACTTTATGCCTACTTCGCTTACCCATGAAGTAGTAATAAATGCTTGGCAGATTTATTTTAGCAAGATTTCCAGACCTTACATAGTCCTTTTCCCATCCACTTTCCACGTGCCAATCACTGTCACAGCATGGCCTCTTTAATGATTGTGTCACTAACTTGTTTAGGGGCCAGTAAGGTGGTGAAGGGGAAAGGGCTGAAGCAGATGGGGAAGAAGTGACAGTCACCTTACTTTGTCAGACTTACAGAGCAAACATGCTTTTCAAGCAAGGAAAATCAGAGGAAGCACGTTGTGGCATCTTTCTGAACCTAGCAACTGAAATCAGAGTTGACTCTGAAGCAAGCTCAGTGGGAGTATATTTTCAAAAAGACTTTCTACTGAACTGTTCATTGGAGTGTTGGGGGGTTTTGAGATGCAGATATGGTTTTTTTTAGGAAGAAACAAAAGAGAGCTATCAAAATAGATAACTAGAGGTTATATTCCCAAAATGCATATTTGAAAATGTAAATATCTTGTAAAAAAAACTGAATTCACTTTTCTGATCTCCTCTAAATTTCTAATTCTGATAGATGCAATGGAAAAAAAATAAACTGGTAACTATTTTCTTAATCTTGCTTTGGAATCTTTAAGCTAACATAGTTTTTGCTCTTCTTCTCAGTTTGCTTAACGAATGACTGCAGTCCATGTTTTATGGACTCTGCATGCACATTTTAGGTTCTGGTTTCCTCCTACTGGTGTGATCTTGTGACCTTTTGCACACTGTTCACTAGCTCTGCAGTTTAAGAAAACAACAAAAAAACCCCTCTCCAGATGTGTATGAGGCATGTTTGTCACTCTCTTTCATAGCTTTTGTCTCCTTTGCAGTAGATAAAAGAAAGCTTTGCATGTCAAAAAAAAAGCATCTTAACTGCATCTAAGAAAATTTTACAAAATTATTATGCTAGAAGCCTAGAAAAGATAAATGTTCCACTATGGGGGCTGGCAGAATAAATTTGGAAGTATTTTTAATATGCTTGTTAGGCTCAAATACTTTGCTCATGACGGCCAATGTTTATATTTGAAAAAGTCCTGCATGAAGGTGATTTATGTGGAAGGAGCATCAGGAATGTCTGCCCTGGGTTAGGACAGCATGAAACATCTCTCCCTGCTGGAGAGACTGAGTGGTCACCAGATCTGGGAGCTGCAGAGCTGTGTAAGAGCAGAGCTGTGCCAAAGCTAATGGGTCCTGCTGAGATGCAGGGGTGATTAGCCTGGACACATGGCATGTCAGCCAGCATCTGGAACCTCAACTAATTCCTTCCCCCACTGCTGCAGGTCCTGAGGCCTGACACACATGTTGCATGTTCCACACACACCCCTTGTTACTAAAGATGTTGCTGTTCACATACAGTTGTTTTACATTGGGTGGAATAACCCATCTGCAGACAAATTACGAGGGCATTGTTGCTTTCCTTACCTGTTCTGGTCTGTGCTGATAGAGTACAATATTTACAAGAAAACATACCTTTGAACTGACGTGATAAGGCTGGTTTTTGGAATTTATAATTTCAGAGCTTCTAAGTCCTATTTGGGTTTTTTGGGTTTCTTTTTGTTTGTTTGTTTGTTTTCCCTTCATAGGTACAAAATGAAAGCGGAAAGATCGCTCCCCTGTCATCTGCAGTTGCAACGTCGATTTCAGCGATGGCCTCTGCCCTTGCTCCGTTGTACGGGGACCTTCCCGGGAAGGCAGGGACTGATGGAAGAGCGAGTGCTGCCTCGAGGTTCCACCCTGCAGCAGAAAACTTGGACTCATCAGGAAAACGCACACACAAGTCGGAGCAGTGGCAGCCCTCGATGGAAGCACTAGAAAGCAGAAGAGCACCAAAGAAACATGAAGAAGAAAGAAAGAGGTTTCTAGCACATGAAGCTAATGAAATTAAAAAGTACGGCTCCTTTGAGGATGAAACCACACATCCTGTTCCTGAAAAAGCAGGAGACCACCATAAAGAGACAGCATACAGCTTCCTGAGGAAGGGCAGCTTGGAGCTGTTTGGTTCACAAGCACTTTTTCAGCCTCTGGAACAGATGGAAGTTGATACTGGCATGCAAGGTAAATGGGAAGACAAAAAAGGCCAGTCCTTTGAAGAAAAGGTGGATTTGGAAAGTGTTCTGAAAAGCAAGACTTGGCAAAGAGGTGTGGTAATTACTTGCTGTAGGTGTGGTCTCATTCAGCAATTGGTGTTTCAAGCTTTTATCAAGCCTGATTATGTTTCATTTTTCTAACACTGCTTAGAAGTAGAGAAATATCTGTGAAGTGTTACGTTTTATAAATAGAGTTTTTTATTTTTTATTCTTTCAATTTTTCAGTCTTTAAAGATGACTCGGTTTTATTCAGATTTATTTTCTTTGAAAGAAGTGGTATAATATGCTGAAGCTAAGATAATATTCTTTCTTTTTTTGCCATTGTCCCTGCCCTCCAAAATTCAGAACAAGCTAAACTTACTGCTCTGGGTCAACTATCTGCCCTGAATTTTTGCCTTATTGTGTATATAGAGTTATTAATTACCTACATATGTGCATACATAAGTAGGAGTAGATCATTTTCAAGTAATTAATTTTGCAAAACTAGTATTATTTTCTCTGTAATGTGGTGATGAAATACAAACCAGGAAATTCTCAGATCAATTACATTTTTATATGCACAGCATAATTTAAACTTTAAAAATAAACTTGCCCATCTTTAAATGAAGTACTTTGGAAATAATCTGTGAATTTGGTCATTGCATAAGTCCTTTCATTCTGCTGAATTTAGAAGGATGTTGTATTACTTTTCTGTTTTATTGTGATGGGTGACAGGATCACACTATCCTATAGCACTGAAAGCATTTTTGTGTTCATCCTGTGAAGTCAATTTATTTTGAATTTAATGGTCTTCACACAGGCATAGAGAGGAAGGTACAGCTCTGCCTGTATCCCTCTAAAGCAGTGTCCATTCAATCCAATTAGCCTTTGGTGACTGCAGGGGAGATGGAGGCTGGGATATAATAGGAGCAGTCATGTATCAGAGGGGTGCTGTGCTTATAACATTTCAAAAAGAAAAATGGAGATCACTTATGTTTCTTTAAGGATAACTGTAATGGTGCATTTATCTTTGATCAAGGCAGTTTTTTCCTGTGGTTTAATTGCTGCTTGAAAAAACAAACCTAAAAGAGCCCCCAACACCCTCCTAGAAAATAATGCCTCTATTAAGCTATTAAATGTCCTAGTATGGTACTCATTTTTTTGTTAATAATTTTCTTGTTTAAATTTTATCTGCTTCTCTTCCCTTGCTCTTTGTTCCCTGTCACTTTCATCTGTTGTTTTCCTGTTGGTGTGATGAGGGGAGCAGCAGTTTGTGCCTCATCCATGTGAGGTTCAGAACCGTGTGTTGAACATGATATTCTGTGGCTTCATGTGAACATCAGTCACAAATGGCTAGTCCCTGCAGCAAGTAAAACTGCACAATTAATCTTTGTACTCTAGCTCAGCCAGAAATTTCTCCCTGTTAGAATAGTATGTGATGTGAATGTTTAAAATGCAGATTTGCTTCTTCAGTGTTAGTAATGTAAAGTGTCTTTGAGAATAGAACTAATTCAGCACTTCTCTTTTGAATGGGCAGACCACGCTGAGCCTTCTTCTGAACTCACCAGCACATCAGCCATGAGGACAGTTTCACAAACAGCAGCTGCAGCATCCTGTAGGCTGCAGGAGCTCTCTGAACAATTGGAAGGCAAATTTTATAAGAATTCCTGTGAGATATTTTCCACGGGAGAGAGCAAAGCACAAACAGCTGAGGATGTCCTTGATAATTCCAGCAAAACGATGTCAATTAAGGAAAGGTACTTAAATTTCTCTTTCTTTTTTTAATGATCCCTATAAATACAGTTATTATATTGATGATGGTATAAAAAGAAGCTTTAAAACTGTTTCTAAAAAGCTAAATAGTGATTATTAGGCTTTATTTTTACTAACAGCAGAAACATGCAGCTAATCTGCCTGACATGCTTATAAAGCAGATGATGGTGAATGAGAATTACCATTCAGGAGAACATAGTAACCTGATTTTGAAAGAGCCACCTGAATAATCAATGAATATTTCAGAAAATTAAAGTTGTAAAATATACACGTTCTAATTATACGTATATAATCAGTATACTTCTCCAGGTTCTGCTTTCAGTTATACAGCATGTGATTCTGGTTTATTTTAATAACCATTTCTTGTTGGTCTACTGGAGTCCCTTAAATAAGCTGAGTAGAGGGAGTCACAGATGGACTCTCTGATACTGCCCCACTACTTCAGAAGTACCTGGTTGCCATTTTGACTTCTCTGAACTTGCTGTAGGGATTTTAAAAGGATAGTAAGTTGGACGGGTTTATAGGAGTACTAGAAATACTTTTTCCAACCCAAGATCATTCTGATCTGAAGAAAAATATTAAGTCCTGCACTTGTGCAGAGGGTGGGAGTTCAGGATTGAAGTGCCAATAGCTGCTGCAGTACTTGCAAGAGTTTTCTGACTTAGTTCAGACTTTGAGAATATAAACTCAGTCCCAAACTGGTAGCAGTCCAGTGAGTAGAATTACAATTATTTGGCCTATCTTCACTTCAGTTTTTCTGCATGAAGGCAAAATCAATCATTTAAAATAGCTACCTGATTAAACTTTCACTGTGTAAAAGTATTCCCTCACTTAATGAGAGGAGTATGATATTAGGCAATCTGAACCATTTTTTTTTCCTCTTAAACGTAATTCCGAAGTTTGCTTCTCAAATTCATGTGTTTCTAGGAGGTATGTGAGTCATTCTCATTTACAGAGCATCCCCACTCTCTATCAACCCCTTTACTCAGGGGGGTGCAGGGGCAGCTACAGCAGCTGTGCAGTCTTAGTGTCCCTTCTGAAGGCTTTACTTACCTTTTTCAGTTTACTGTTGTTTTGTTTAAAGCAACTTTCATCACTCTTCCCCATCCCCCTCCTGTAAATATGTCAATTGTCTTGGCAGATGAGGTTTAAAACCAATAACTTCTGGTTTATAGGTGGTAAATTATCTACCATCCCTAATCCTGGTGGGGAGAAAGATGTCGGATCCAAGTTTTAGCAGCTTTTTCAGTCCTAGCTTTAATGCCTCAGCTGAGTTGATCTCTGGAGGAGCTGAAGCCTGTCAGTCACACAATCAGGAACCACTTTCGTTAGGACTCTACTCAGTCCCAGAGCTGAGCCTGCTGTCCTGTCAGGAGTTTGTACACCCTGATTCCACAAACATCTGTAAATGACTGAGCTGGTATCAAAATGTTTTAGCCTTCCAAAATACCACAGTAGTCTACTTCTTGTCCCAGAATTAAAAGACTACAACCAGTAAGTTTCTTTTGCTTGGCTGCAGTTCATGCCAAGTATTCATAAACATCAAAGAACATTTCTGCTAAAGATTAACTATTACACTTGGATTTCTTTTTCCCTTTACATTCACTAAGTTCATCTTCCCATCCAGTGGATTTTTCTGGCTGTGTCAGACATTCTTTCACCTTATGGAAGAACAACCTTTCCACACACAAAATAGTATTTGGGCAGGATGCATGAATGCTGGTCCGGAAGAAAGTGATTTTCCAGAAAGATTTGCTTCACTGAACTAATAGTATCCTCGTAGAGTGAGTGTATGGCTGGCATTTTCAGAATTACCTATATTATATAGAAGAATGAAAATCATGATTTTTTAAGGAGGAAAGACACCTATACTCTCTTCTCCTGTCTTTGTGCATTTATGGAGACCAAAGGCTGTCCTGTCAGCTCCACTGTAGAAGTCAGCTGTACACCTTGATCACCATTTTAAAAAGCTACATCTCATTAATTTCTGGTGAATCTCTTACCATCATTCTCACTGTCTCAGGAAGAATCTAGCCTAAACTTAGTTTTCAACCTTTTTTGATGTATAGATGCCTGAGCAATATTTTCTTATGCAGTCTGGTCCCCACTATATTGAATTTATGCACTCTTTTAACAGTCATCTTTCTTTCTATAGTTATATCTCTCATATTGCCCTCCAGGATTTATGATTAAACCAAAAAGAACTGGTCAAGTGCAGCCAAGGGAGAATATGTGAAAACCAAGCCTGTGTCCAGTTTATTCTAGCTCAAGGAGATGACTAGCAACTAAGGTACTAAAATATTGCCACAGAAGAAAGATGTGTCATTTTGAACATTTTTGTCAGGATTTTTGCCAAGGCCTTTCATGCAACTCTGCTTAGGGAAAACCATCGTTCAGATCTCTTTTCTGTTTCCCTTCAGTATTCCCTGTCCAGCATTTTGCCTTCAGCTCTGAAGGCTTTTGCTTTGGCCACCCTGACACCTCTGGGATGAGGATCATTCTGTCTTGATGCCACATAGTCTGTCTCAGTAGCAGGTGAAAGAAGGATGCAGAGCAAGCTGTCAAAGATGGGCAGACACACTAAAAGCTTCTGTCCTTCCAGAAAAGAGTAGAACTTATTTTCTTCATATTGGAAAAGGAACTTTTGGAGGCAAAAGCAGTGTGTCTAAACTGTGAAAGTGACTAATGAATGATTATTCATTATTTATAAAAAGCAGAAAACTAGAGGTATTCAATGCTAGTAAGCAGCAGGCCTTAAACAAATTTAGGGTTAGACCTAATATTTGCCTTATTTTCTAAGTCTTTCCAAAGAATCAGCTGCTCTGTACTGCTGAGCTGATGGGCTTACTTTTAGGAACCAATTCTGCAGTTCTTGTATCTTTATCAATACAAAAGGGTGTCCTCCATTCAGTTGTTGCTGAGTCAGGGCAGTCTGACTTTATTGCCACCTCTAGTGTTCGAAAGAAATGTGTGGCTTTAAGTTTTACAGAGCAGTGAATTTTTTTATTGGCATACAGAGCATACATGTTTCTTTTAAGTGGTGATTTCATTGCTCAAAACAGGCAGATGTGTGATCTCGCTTGTAGGAGTCAGTTGTTTCATTACACATACCAGTGAAGAATGGAGGGCTGGTATGAAACCATCTTTATGGCAGACAAGAAAACAAATTCTCCAAAGACACAGAAGTATTCTTAGAATTATAGATTTTTCTCTTCCTGATCAAGCAGACTGTTTGGGTCAAAGGTCTAGAGCAAATACCCTGCAGTAATGTTAGCTTTAAAAAAAAAAAAACTAACCAAAAAAAACCCCACTTTTTTCTGAGTAGCTGTAATCATTCATAAAAACAAACCCAGCTTAGACCACAGCTGAACAATATGCCATCCAGCTTCAATTATCACAGATCATTTCTAAGCAAAACTGACTTGAGGGAACATAGCTACTGAAGATAATTCATTGCATGGTGGCAATTCAGTCCCATCTTGGTCTCCTCCACAGTTTTACACATGCATGGATGCACTCCAGAAGATTAGTTCTGGGCAGTGAAATCTTGTGTCCTTTCTGCAAACAATGACCATGACCTCAACTCCTTATTGTGAGTCCTTCTCACTCCTCCTCATCCCGTGCTGTGAGGTATGAAGCAACCAGGCAATGTGCAGCCTGCCAGCACTGCCTGCCTGGGCAGGAAGAGAGGAAATAACTGCTTTCTTGAATACTAACATTCTTACTGCCATTGTATTCTGTAGATTTACTGTTTTCTGCATTCTTAGTTTTTCTCAAGTGACTGCAATAGGCCCAATTGATCATCCCCAAATAGGTCAATAGCATGGTTGCACCCCGCGGATTTTTGCAGGAAGCAGCTGCCTGAAACTTGGCTTCTGGCTAGACCTCTTTGGTTCTACCCTTTCCTCCTCAGAGCTTCCAAACAAGATTTGCTGTGAGGGTAACAGTAATCACATCTCTGGAAAAGAATTTTCATATCTTGTGGTCAGAATAGGTATAACTACTCAACCTGTTCAAACATTAATAGGGTTAAGGGTTTTGTATAATTCTTACTGAAATGCTGTAGATTTGAGAAAGGTATGTTGTAAGATTCAACTAAAAAATTATTTAGTAGATCACTGCGACTGTTTGCACAAGTGCTGCAGATACACATTTTATGGATTACTAAGAATGGTTTCTGAAGGGTAAAAAACTCATATAAATGTTGATTTCTGAGGAAGGTAAACTGAAGATCATCATGTCTGTATAGACCTCATGTTCCTGACTGACTTCTCCTATCCCCAAAAGTAGTCACCTCGGGGTTTGTATGGACAAATATAATTCTAGCAAAACTAAATTTACATGTTGTCCCCACTGCAGCCAGTCAGCCCTTTGTACTGTATTCAGAATTTTGCTCAAGACTAGGAAACAGCACTTTGAAAAGATCCCACTCTACTGAGGTAAATGTTAATCCACATTTTAAATGTAAGACCTCCTTTAACCAAGTTGAATCTTGCTGATAGATTTCATAGCTGTAGGGTAGTTAGCACCAGGTTATTAGTGCATGGGTCCTGCTGACTGTGTCACGGCAATGCTGGGCTAAGCAAGGAAATACAAAGTGATCCCAGGGAGTCTGATAAGTAACCTCAGCCCCTGGTGTTGTTATCAAAGCCATAACTGCAGAGTTGTCCTTTGATGTGCCTGATGAGACTTAATTGGTATGTGCCTGCTGAACAGACTTCTTCTTTGGCTTTAAAGAAAATAATTCTTAAAGTATTTTTTGATGTGTACAATGAAGACCAAAGGCAGGATACATATTCTTAACTTTGGACATCTACAGGATAAGTATCCATAGCCAAGATACTCACTTGCTGTGCCTTAGTGATAGAATGGAGGGGGGAAAAAGCAGTTATTAATCTGACCTTTTTATACATCTACTTTAGGACTATCTGTGTTGTACCTTTATTTCCCTTGACTATATTGGCAATTTCCACTGATGATACAAATTAAATGGAGTGTCTGTCTCAGGTCTAGATGTCTGTGTTTTGACAGATGCTTGCCATTCAACATGTACAGTATAAGGCTTGGTGTTTGTTTGTGAGCTTTGTATATGTGTATGAAATGTAAAGAACTTAATGCTCGAAGACCTAATTTCAGATTATCTTGAATACAGCATTAGTGAAACAATAAGGTTATCTTTTGAGGATAATGGGAAGTACAGTGTTTAAAGCTGCCTGTTGGCATGCTTTTCCTTGTAGGTTGGCATTGCTGAAGAAGAGTGGTGAAGAAGATTGGAAGAGCAGGCTCAGCAAAAAGCAGGAGTATGCAAAAGGGCCTGTCGCTGATCGTAGTGCGCAGATGCAAGAAGTTGAGCAGCTGTTGAAGAAGGTAACTCTGTCCCTATTTGGGAAAAACATCTTGCTTGACATGCTTTTGCTTTTTGAAGTTGTATCCAGCTAGACAGGCATGCCTAATATTAGCTGCTAGCTCCTGCTACTCCTCTTGTTGTCAGGCTTGTTTAAAAAACAATTCTCCCAAAGTGAGAGATTATTTAATGAGAAGGTCTTCACTGTCCTAGGATGTATAATACTGGTTACAGTGTCTTCACATCAGAAGATAGTGAACTAGTAAGTGGGTCTGTAAGGCTTCTGCAGCATGTACAGGTGTAATGATTTAAGCCCTTTCTCCTGCCCCTCTTCCCTCTCCCCCTTCCATGCCCCCACGCTGAAATTGCCTGAATACTCAGTTCCAATGTTTTCTTGTGTACAGGTGAGATTGTAAAAATGTCACATTCCTAACACTGTGTTATCTCTGTGCATACACTGGGTTTTTGACCAGTAATTTTGGATCCTAGAGTCACTGAGGTAATGCAGGTACCAGAGCATTCATGAGCCATTTGGCTTTTGGTTATCTTGCATGATCTTTGCTGTTTGTGAATAGCCAGAACTGGCAGGACCAAGATTTTATCTGTCTCACAACAGGTAGTGAATGGAGAGGGAGATGGGTAGAAAGGTGTAGAGGAAAGGGAGTTCCACATTGTTAGCACACTGATTATGTCTATACATGAGTAAATTAGGTTGCCCAGCAAGAGTGGATCTGAAAATCAGACCAGTAACCACTGATCCTGCTACCTGTGCCATACTTGCTTGTTTTGGTTCAGTGAAATTTTGTTTCAGACTAAATTTAGCTTGGTCCTGTGGCCTGACTGCCTTTAGCAGCAGTGGTGTTACATGGGGACCTTGGAGTGCACTTCAGGGCTTGGTTTCCATGTAAAAGTCAGTGTAGTCTGCAGTGTGAATCAAAGTGCAGAAAGTGAGGATGACTGGGAGATTTTTTTCAAAATGGACTGTCTCCTGGCTCAAAGTACAGGACCAATGTAGGCTTGTTTCCCTTCTCAGTAAGAGGAAATAGGCTGTCTCAAAAGCCTTTAATTTCTGAAGGAGTATTTCATGGAGGACAGGTGAAAATAAAATTTGTGTTACAAAATTTACTAGTGGGGGTGGTAATCTTTGGATTTTTATTATTATAAATTATCTAGTTGTGAAAATGTTGCTTCTACTAAATAATATAGGCAAACAGTAACAAAAAGTCTCCTGTTCCATCAGTGCATTACAAGTAAGGACACAGTTTGTCATTATTGAGGATAAATGTGTGCCTAAACATGTGAGTCATCAGTCATATTAACTGGACAGAAAAGAATAAAGCTGATTTCTGCAGTTTGGCTTATGGGGTTTGTTTTGGTTTTGCTCTCTGGACTTGTTCAAAAATCCAGCTGCTAGTTTGAAAGACGTCCTAAAGCAAAAATAGTTCCAGGGAGGAAAGCAAAATTGTGGTCACATTTTTAACAGGCTAGTCTCCAAAATGACAACTGTTGAGATCAGATAACAAATGTACTCCAGCTAAAGACAGTGGGGTTGAGAAAAAGCTTTAAACAGCTGCCAAGATTGAGGCAGAGACAAACCCTTTGTTCTCTCTTCTCACCCCTCAGCACCCATATCCTCCCTGGTGCCTTACCATGTGCAGCAACTTCACTCAGCAAGCAGGAGCCAGGCTTTTAAAGCAAGTAAGGGAGCATGAAGTGCTCCAGAGATACAAGCTTTGAAGTGACAGTGCTGGCAGGGGAAGTTTCTGTGACACTGGGTCACCCACTCTGATAGTTCATATTAGCTCTTGGCTGTTTAGAGCCTAAATCAAAGGATTTTTGTGTCTGCCCGTGGGTGAAAACTTGAGTGTGTAAGATACACAATTCCATGAACGATATTGATGTTTGGGATGCTGATTCATTATGTGATACATGAGAAATATGTAAACCCTTACTAAGGTGACCACTTTACTTACAGGACACCATGTCAGCTGCCCTTAAATCTAGAAATACTGGTTTTGCTAAGTAATCAGTGTGATGGCTGTTATCCTTTGAGGACCATGAAGCACTGTGCTATTGAAGTCTGTTTGCAGAACTTTGAGACTCTGCTGTACTTGAGAATTTTAAGTGTTTTCTGTTGCTGGATTACAGTAAAAATGCAGGAATTGCATTGATTACTGAATTTTGAGCTACTTAGACAATTTCCACACGTGGCAGTCATGCATCAACAGCAAGGGTGTGTAAACTTCTGTCATGCCCTGCTGGTTCAAAACCATGTCTGATGGTTTTAGTTGCAGTATGGTGCTCCTATTAATGTAGTCAGACACCTTTTTAGGGTTTTTTTTCTGTGTCTGTGTGTCTCTCTCTCTTAAAAGGTCACCTAAGTTGTTCTGGAGATTTGATTTTTGAAGCATAGCTGCAGAAATTAGAAGTTAGTAGAGTACATTTAGATTTCATGTAAACAACAAAAGTGGAAAGATTCATACTCTTAACAAAATAGCTACATTAAATAGTGCTGTTTGATCACTTCTAGTCAAAATGCTTCTACGTGGTATCTACATGGTGAAATATTTATCCAAATGTGTTACAGTCATTTCTATGTAGACTAAACTGTAGAAAAACACCATAAAGTTCATGGAAAAGCTGACAGATCAACCTCAAACAGGAAAAAAAAAGAGACTAAGGAATTAACACAAGCAGATACAAATGAGGGGGGAAGCCGAGATTTACTTGGAGGTCCAGCGTCTGTTTTGATGATTGCTTGCACACAGGAGGAAAATTTTTTGGAATCTGTGAGACTTCTTAAATTATTTTTATATATGGTAAAACATACTTGGACAATTCAAAGAATAACTCTAACATCAGGGGAGCAACTGTCTTTCTGGATTAATGTCTTATTGGGAAAAAAAAATCTCTTTTATTTGGGGAAAATATTTTGGATTTAGTATCTTTGTTTTCATCATCTTAGGCTGGATGGAAAATTTGCAGTTTGTTGGATTTCTTCATGAGTAGAAAAATTAATTAACTTTAAAATCTTTCCATAATATCAAAATAGGAAGATTTACTGGAATAAAAATTTCTGGTTTATAGCAAACCATTTTAACAGAGTCCCTGATTAATGTGATTACCAGCTGCACTGCAGTTGCATTAAAGCCATGACTGACATTTGAAACACTTAATTCTTACATTATGTTTAAATTGCAGCTCAGTACTGGTGTTAAAGGCTAGGGCTGAACAGTCATTTCAAAATTACTCCGAGATGAAGTATGTAAAAATCTTAGAGAGGGTAAGCCCTTGAAAAGTGACTTTTAGGCACTAAAATATTAGTCTTTTGCTGTGGTAATAGTTTTATTCATTTCGTATATGACATCCACGAAGTGCTTGTATCACATTCTCATCAAAGCTGAAACTAATTCACATTAGAGTGGCTTCATTTTGTGCCACTCTAATAAGCTGCATTTGTCCATCCACTGTGCCATGTTCCACATTTGCTTTAACCTACAGAAAGGGAGAAGAATTAAAGCTGATAAAGCCATGTCTAATCAGCTTTGGGTAAGCCCAGCTCTGGGGCAGGGTTTATTTGTAGGCTGTGTTTAGAATGGTGAACTCACCTTCACTGAGTACTCTGGGCTTAGCAAATCCTTCCAGGTGGCTTTTAAGTCTCCCAGTTTCAGCAGGCATTCTTTCCTTTCTTCCAGAAAATAGATGACTTGCTGTTTAGCAGGGTCTGATTTAACTTGCAGCAGAATTACTCACATTGTGGTTGACATGGTTCATCAATTTAATGGTGCATGAAAACAGAGGCATATAAAAATTATCAGCATACAGAAAGTGTATCTTCCAGCTGTGCTGTTTTGTTCTGTGTTGGGTTGTAGTGATATTGTTACTAACTTGGATAATTCCTGTGTGGAATGGCTTTGGTAAACGTGCTGTTGTATTATGACAGCATTTTTGATCTCTGCTTTCCAACAGGGAAAACATTCCCAGAAGATCAAAAGATTTAGTAAGAAATAAGGGGAAAAGGAGTTATTTCTCTCCCATTTCCATTTCTGGTAGTCCAGTTCTTTTCTAATTCCTTTGCTCTGCTTCTGTCCTTGTCATAGGAACCTGTATATGCTTCTACTTACTCTCCTGTTATACCTGCTCTCCATAAATTTCATCCTTTTCTACCTATTAATCAGGTGAGCAAAAGTCTGCACAATTTAAATGCTCAACAATTTCAAGTAAGGACATTTTACCAATTTTTTTTACCTACGAAATTAATAATCCTCTTAACTGATTAACCAGCTCAATAAATGTAGCTTTTAAGAAACATAATGTTATGCCACTATCTTGTATACTGAATAAAAATATACATTGTGCTACTATTTATCTTATGGTTGCTTTTCTAAAAGTTCTGTATCTGTTTTAGACTGTATAGGTGAGAAAGTAAAGGAAGGAAACATTATTGCATTCATTATAATACTGAAAACTTGTAAGTTGCTAAAAAGGATGTATAAAAGGAGTAGTATGTAACTACACAACATTTGTTTTCGAATAAAATGCTGTGTACCCTGACCAAAATGTAAGTAATGTGCATGTACAATGTAAGGCATAACATCATCTGATTTACTGACTGTAAAACAACTGCTTTTGTTGAGAGGTGACTTTCCTATAGTGCTTTTCCCTAGTCCCTGTGTGAAGGATTTTTGCCTTAGCACGTCCTGCTTCTGTTCTCTGACTATCCCATCTTCCTGCTTATCTCTCTTTCTTCCTTTAAGGTCTGTAGTACTAGTTTGAAAGAATCAAGCTCTCTGATTTCTGATGACCGTCATCCTTGGAGATGGAAGGTGAAATACTATATAAAATTTCTATTTAATTTTTGGAGGGAGGAGTGAGACAGAAAATCACACTCAGATCGATGATGCACATTCCTAATTTGTGTTTGCTTGGGAACAGAGTTCTGCTGCTGCTCCAGGAAATGTTAGAGAAGCTTCATGTGAAGTGTTCCTCAACATCATGTCTGTACCTCTGCAATTCCATCATAGACAATTTGAAGAATTAATAGATAATGAGAAATAGAAACTTTCTACAGCCAGAGCAACATAACAAAGTTCCCTTTGAGCAGTAGAGTACCAAACCTTGATCTGAGCAAACTGTACCTGGTTCACATGATCAGAGGTAAAAAATGCAGAGGCAGAAGTGGGCAAAGAAACAAGCTGCAGAAAACCACAAGAAAACAAGGAGAGCTCACTGGAAGGTCTCAATAGATCTATGCAAATCAAGTTCTGCTATATTACACTTCCTTGTCCCTTGCCTCCCAGCTCACACTTGTGATTCCTGTACTACAAGGAATCCATTGAGTTCTTCCTTCCCACAGTCTGTGCTGCATGCAGGGAACTTTCTGACCAGCATGGGTAATGGCAGTGAGTTCAAGGAGCAGATGCTCACTGCTGGGTTGAGGATGATTAATACAGAAGGGGCTACTGGATATATCATAAACATTTAGGCCACTGATATTTAGCATTTCCACGTTCACTTCATAGCTGTTTTTGAATATGATTTTTTACTATGAGTTTTTTAAATTAAACATTAAATTTTGGACTATTTTGAAATATGTTAGTGTTACCTCTTTCCTATAAGTTCTGAATTTAATATAGCTTATTTACTTCCATTAACGGGATAACCTATTAATCTGGTTGTGACAGAGTTCACCAGCTTTATGTATCTGGAAGATAACAATATAGTCTAACTTAATAATTAACCCTCCAGTAATCACAGGAGGCCTTTTAATGAGCTGTTCATTCCATCTGTCTTAAAATGAAAACACCAAAAATAGTGTTCATCTTTCCATTGATTCTGGTGAGCTCCATCCTTCTCTCTTAGCAAGCTGCTTCCTTCTAGCACAGTGTCAAGGTACATGCAGACTTGTTGGGGGTTTTTTTTCTGGCACAGTAAGTCACTTGGTTATTTGCACCAAACCATGAGTTGAGTGTGTTCTGTTTTCCTCAGACCAGTTCTGAACAGAAAGGCATTGGAATTGTCTCTCCATGTTCACTTACATGAAGGCCCATATCAAGTTACAGAGCAAAACAACACAGAGGCTTTTCACCACACTTGTACAACTGTTGGATTCTCCTAACTTACTTGTATTAAAAAACTAATAGATACTTTTTGAATCCTTCTTTTATGTAATTCATAGCATTTGTTTTAAATAGAACCCTCTTTTGAAAAGCAGATGGTTTTTTGTTCATTCTTGGTTTGGACACCCCCAGGTAGGGGCAGTCTTGATCTTCAACACAGAAAACCAAGAATTATCTTATTTCTTGTATTAAAAAAAACAAAACAAAACCAAACAGCACACCAGCATGCTAACAAACCACTCTTTCTCAGTTCTTGTGACCTAAAGGGGACACTACTTGGACTGCAAAATTGTAGGGTACAAGGTGGAGCATTGCCTAGATGTGGCCCCTTCCTTAGCATGAACAGGGAGTGCCTGCCATACCCTCAAGAAATGTGTTACAGTGCTAGAAAAGACCAATCTCATCATCCAGCCTAGCCAGGTGGTGAAAGTAATCCCTGTTTCTGGCTGTTCTTGCGTTGAGTCTATAAATCCTTCCCAGACTAAAACCAGGATCTTTTAGAAAAACATGCAGTCTTAATTCTAAACTGTCAGCCTACAGAAAATTCTTGGCAATATTAAGTATATGTTATTATTCTTGCTGTGTTAAATGTAACTCTTAACCCTTTCTTCAGTGAAAATACATACTTATCTGATATAATCTGAGGTAGGTTGTTTTGTTGTTTGTTTTTTTTTTTAAACATTTCAGCCCTTTCCTGAAACCTTTCAAAATTGTCAGCATCCTGGGTAAAAGCATGGAGTCTGGAAATGGATGAGTTATTCCAGTACAGATTATCTGTTCCAAACAACTTTCCATGAGAGTTTTTGTCTCTCTCCTTTTTCTGTCTTCCTAATTGGCTGGTTTGTTTTTTTTTTTTTTCCCTTTTAAATAACATTTCTCTTAAAAGCCTGGTTTACCAGACTTTTCTGATATCCTGTGGGTTTTTTTCAACCATCTATGCGATTATCTCTTCTTTATCTTCATTATTCTTCTCTATGTTGGTGTCATCATGAAGGTCTTTTCAGGGGATGAGACTACATCCTTTGTTTTCCATATTCATGAAAACATTTTTATCAAATCTGGGATAAATCTTTCCTCTTTGGTCAGTTAACCAGTTTACAGCCTGTAAGCTGCTCTGGTATTTTTATATTGCTCAAAAAAACCTGCCCCAGAATGTCATCTGTGATTAACTCAAATATATTAAAGAAATCAGAGGTAACAGTGTTAATATATTTAATCATACTTGAGCTCATCAAACTCACCATTTTGATTAAACCTGTTTTCCATAATGCCATGTGGAATGGCATTAATTACATGGCAGTGATTTGATTCTTCATTGATTGTCTTTGCAGCAGTCTTTCCACGGGTGTCTGGAACAACCTACAGCTTGTGTGACCTGTTCCTACATGCTTTAGTTTTACTTCTAAATATTGTCCACATCTGAGATTTTATCCTTTTAATTTTCCCATTTTCAAAGGCTTTTTTTTTAAATTCGTTCTTGTTTTGGGGGAATCTCCTTTTCCAGCTGTTTTGTCTGTGGTATCAATGAACACATCCATCTATTGTACACAATAAATTGGAATATTTCATTGAAAGTAACCACTTTTTTAAGAAAAAAAATTGCATTGGGGCTGTTTTATTCCTAAGTTTTTATATGCTATTTTTTATTTTTTCTAGATATACTAATTTTTGGGTTGACTTTTTTATAATTGCAAATTAGAGGTTCTTCTTTCATATCATAATTTGGGTTTTTTAACTTAGAAATAAAATTTGGACTTAGAATCTTCTTAAATTTTATCTTTCTTAACATATTTTCTCCTGACCAAAATGTGCTTTGACCAGTTAATTCCTCCAGAAATGGTCCGTGTGGCAATTCTGAAAGCTTTCTAAACTGATCCCAACAAGCAGGTGGATTTTTTCTGAAATTTGTTTTGGCAGTTGCATTGGCTCATATTAACTTTCTAGCTATAGAAAATTATTTATTATTTAGTCATGGCATATACTTCTGTATACTTCTGTTTTTCAGCAGGACTGTTAAGGGAAATTAAATTGATTGGGAATTGCTTGGTGTCTATTTAGTTTATATTTTTTTTGTTCATTTGTTCATTAATAGATTAATGTAGGAGTCTTCATGCATTAGGAAGAGATCTAGTATGGAATTTCACCAAATTGTTTAACACATCTACCCATTCTGATTTTTTTTTTTTTTTTGGTTAGGAACTCCAAAGATGTTTTGCCCAATGGAATAGCTTGAAGTCTTCCAAAAAAAAAAAAAAAATTAAAAAGTTTGTTTCTCCTGTCTGACAGCTGTTTTATTTTATCCTTTGACACAGCTCCAGAATTACTGACCCTCTTCCTGGCAATTCATGTGTGTAGTGATTAACACAGATACTTTCTAGGTCTGCATCTTCAGAATTTTCAGTAGCTCTGTAGACTGTGAAGCTTCAGGTATTTGCTAGAGACAAAATCCAAAATTAAGACTCCTGTAAGGTTAAAAACCCCAAACCAAATCCATATTATTTTACTTCTTTCTGCCTCTCATTTCCCTCATATCGTAATGGAAGCCAGAATCCTTACTAAGTTAAAAATATTTGTTTTGAGAATTACATTTTACTTGTGGCTTCATTAGGTATTTATTAATTTCCTGCCCAGGTCTCCTTTAATATATTGTTGTGGTATTTTCTACCTACTCTTCATCCCAGAGGGGGCTGTGCTCACTCTGGAATGGGTAGAGACGGGAAGAAATGAGAGAGATTTCTTCAGTGTTTTTCTTTAAAGCATTCAGAGGCTTTGACAGATGAGGGAATTATACTGAATAGACTTGTATGTTGTTATTTCTATTGAACATTTTGGAGTTCTAGGGAAAAATGAGAGTATTTAATCTTGATTATCATGGCTTGCAGTCCTATTGTCTGGCTGTCCAGCTCTCTTTCCTGATAAATTGAGAGGAAGTGTTACTGTAGAAGGCTACAGAAATACATGGAACTAGAGGGAAGTAGTAGAGGGCTCTCATGGTCCTGGTCCTTGTACAAACCTTTTCTTGGCTTGTCTTCATTCTTCTGGCTGGTATCTACTGATCCTGGTAAATGCTGAAAGCTACAAAGTCTCTATATTAGAATGTCCCCTGCAGTCACAATAGTTTCTATATAAAATGACTTTATTTGTTTAGTCTGATTGATTTTTAAGAAAATAAAAAATAAGAATATCTTCTTTGTATTTTGAAAGGAGAAGAATTTTTATGTTCACAAGCTTGTGCATATTCTTTTGCATTTTCCTTCTTTGGTTCTCTGAGCTAGAGTGGTATTAAAGCTTGAGATCTCAATTTGTTTTTTTCAATTCTAGCAGCTAGGTTGTGAAGAAAAAAGATGAATAGCATCAACTTGGAAGTAATTCTAGAGTTGACAGTCCTATGCACTAAAAATACTTCTATGTTTGATTTCTATGCAGCGTAATCCCTGAAATGCTGACAGTTTTTAAAGATAAGTATATTAAAATAATAGTCCTTTGGCCTGACCTAGCTACAACAGAGTATGTAAATTCAGTTTCTTTCCTACTTAAAGTACCATCATCAATCTATCTGTGTGAGAAGGGCACTGAGACAGTGCACCTCCTGCTTCTAATCACTCCAGCTGCTGGCTGCCAACCTCTGAAGCAAGAAAGGAAAGCTAAGGGTGACCTAGGTAAAAATAAAAAGAGGGAGTAGTAGAGATGATCAATCCTTGGAAAAATATTTAGTAGAGCAAGCTGACTTAAGAATTAAAATGTGCCACCTCTGGAGAGGCTGCTAATCCTGCCTGGAGAAGTGAGTTGCTGTAAGAGACTGATTAGGCATCACCCACTGAAGTTACACCACACCTTGTGTTTCCCTGTGCCACCTGCAGATTTGCACACTTGAAAACATCTGCTCATAGTCAGTAGTGATCTCACTTGTGTAGCAAGTCATGGTTCAAAGGAACAAGGCCTGGAAAATGATTTCATACACAGAGTGAATAGTTTGCTTTGTGTGGAGGAGTGCCATCTGCCCTGGCTGGTAGTCTCAAGAAAAGGTCAAAGACCTAAACCTTGGACTCCAGTGTAATGGGGCAGCAGGACAATGAAGCACTGCAGGGTCACTGAGCTGTGTGTGTGACACACTGCAGTAGCTTGTTCCCTGCTCCCTTCCCTCTGCATCTGGCAGCTCAAATGTTCAGCCAGTCTTCAGCTGTGTCTCTAGCAGTTTTTTTTAAACATCCCTTTCTTTCTTTCTTTCTTTCTTTCCCCCAAAAAGCAAAGGATGGCAGATAACCAGGAGAGTCAAATGACCATTGAGGAGAGGAAACACCTGATTACAACTCGAGAAGAAGCCTGGAAGTCCAAGGGTAAAGGAGCAGCCAACGACTCCACACAGTTCACTGTGGCTGGCAGAATGGTGAAAAAAGGTCAGTGATGAAATGATCCCAATATAAATAAGACACCTCATATCTGTCTAGTCAAAATAGAGTCAAACTAAAGCTATGCAGAAACAGCATCTGTGTTTAGCAAGAGGAGGGCTGTTTATCTTCAACTGAATATTGTGTCATGAGGCTGTTCACTTTGGTTTCTTGTGGGCGTGGTATTGATCCATTTTGTTCTGCACTGTTGCACTGCCATCCACTTATCACTGGGCTCTGTCTGGCTGGTGGAAATCTATCACTTGAACAGGAATATATGTTTTGGTTTTCCTTCTAATACAACCCACAGGGCATAGTTTGATTATTCTTTCTTACTTATTCTTCCTTTGAAAACCCAGCTGCACTGTCTAGAGAATAGTTGTGAAATCGAGTTGTTTCTGCTGCTGGCATTTCCCCCACTCCTAGGATCACTGGGAATATTTAGCAAACAAGTATTGTTTTTATGGATGCTGTCTTGGACAACAGCTTGAAGTGTTATGTTTGGCTGAAGATTCCCTGGTTCTGCATAAAACCACAGAGGAGAAATGATAAGGGAGCAATGTTGACTTTTTTGGGATCTCTTGAATTCAGTCACTGTTTCCAGATCTAATAATTCTTCTAAAGTGGACAGCAGTCTCTGAAGGCTGCACATGGTAGGAATGCAGCTGTTCACACAGCATGCCTAGGAAGATGATAGCTTTGGGAAGAAGGCATCTAAACTGATCTTTTGTGCTTAATGAGTGCGAGGTTCTGGGTTGTTACAAGGACTTGGTTATTAAACACAACAACAATGAACTTTGAATTAAATTACACCCATTAAAAAAATCATTGTAGGACAAGGCAATACTGCAACAGGAGTAACTGCTTGCAATCCATGCCACAATCTGTTGACAGAAAAACAGATAAACTGTATTAGGAATTACCTCTGTTAGTAACATATTTTAGCTGCTGCTTACATTTTACATGGTTTTGCTGCTAGAAATGACAGTTGGTCACTATTTAAAGCGTAATCCTTTTTGGAGGGCCACCAAGGAAAACTGTTTAGTTGTCCACAGACCTGCTCTTTGAGATTTTTTGGGTTTGTTTTTTTTTTGCAAATAGATTGGTCTTTGGAAAGGGGAAAAAAGATGGTAGCATTTGCTCTTCTAATGAGAAAAAAATTAACTTGGAAGGATCTCTTTGGGTGCTATGATCATTCTTTTGAAGAAGCAAGGTAATGCAATGACAGTGAAATTAATAAAAGTAGCCCAAGTGGGATTTTAGTTAGATGTGTACTGGTTTATATCCTGAAATAATAAGTTATCATTATTAATTTAAGAGATTATGAGAAAGCCATGCAAAATAACATCTTTGTTATATGCGTATGCACATATGCTGTATTTTAACTGCTTCTTATGGCTGAAAATTAATCAGTCCTAATTGGAAAGTGATTCTTTCCTAAGCAGTTCTCAGTGTGATCTTGTGGATTTTGTGCTGGTAGAGCTGCTTAAGAGCTGTGTCCTCTTGAGTGTGTCTTGAGGAAGGCTTTATGCCTTGGCTTAAAACCTGCTGGAATTTT
This sequence comes from Irena cyanogastra, assembly GCA_013397155.1. Taxonomy (NCBI): domain Eukaryota; kingdom Metazoa; phylum Chordata; class Aves; order Passeriformes; family Irenidae; genus Irena; species Irena cyanogastra. The sequence continues at coordinate 359,891 of VWZV01004339.1, forward strand.
GAGTCTCTTAGGTAACAGGGGAAAAAAATTGCTTGTGGAAAAGCTACCTATATATTATATATATTCCAAATTTAACTTGGATTTTAACAATTATGACAATTATATTGCTTTGACTTGCAGTAAAGATAGTGGAAACACGTTTAGTATATGTTCTCCCAGCCCAATATTGGTTTAGTCTGATCAAGATAACTAAAGGCTTAAACTTACATGGCTCAGTAATTACTAAACTATGGCTAAGTGGAAAATAGATAATAGAGAAAAGTGTGAATGTCTGTTTCCCCATTTACTGAAAGTCTAGGCAACAAAAGTTAATAGGCACAATTCTTTGCCTCAGTATGCTTTTCTACCTAATAAAACCCACGACTCCTATAGAGTGCACTTCTCTTACTAGAGCAGTGTAGATTCCCATGAAAACCAGAACTAAAAAATTCATCCTTATCTTTTCCACTGGGTCCAGAATGAATTGCTTTATGATAGTTACTGAAAAGGATAGAGGAGAGTACAACAAAAGGAGAGGGCAGTGCTTGATATGGTGGGGACTCTTAACTTCCATTTCTACTTCAATTTCCATGTGTTCTTAAAAACCCAACAGGGCCCAAGAATTACTGTGAAATCCAGGGAGAGCATTCACAAGTCAGATGCATCCTGTTACATGCATTAATAGAGATGTGCTTAAATTTAAAAAAGGAGGTAAGAGGGTGGTAGAGGTGAAGGTACCTAGCAAGATCATGGTGAGTTCCCTGCTAAACTTATGGTTTTTTTCAGAACACTTCTATGTTTTTAAAATGTAGCTTTGGTACAGCTGGAGCCCAAAATGTAGACCGAATGTACTGCTGCTACCTTGAAAAGGAGCAAAATTACTGTATTCCAGAGAAAGCCTGTGTCGTGTGTTAGCTTGCTAAGAGGCACTTGGAAAGGAAGCTTTGTTTTTGTGAATGGAGTGGTTTCTGAGGCTGCTGTTGATTAAAGGAGCAGGCAGGGCCCTCTGCCATCTCCAGTACAATGGCTGGGGAAGTGTGCTGGCCTGTAGGAAGTAGCCAGGCTCATCTGCTTTCCCCAAATAGCTTCTCTGTCATCACTGTTGGAAACACAGGCTGACTCATGGCTGCATTTCCTATGTTCTGTGTCCCTGTGCAGGCCTGGCCTCTCCAAGTGCACTGACACCAGTAGCATCCCCTTTCCGCCAGAAGTCCACCACTCCAGTTACAAAGCCCTTGGAAGGTAAGGAGTAAAAATGGCTGAAATATGTTCAGGCTTATTTCCTTCCTGTCAATTAACAGGTTTTACTTTCTGGTTTGCTTAGAAATTGAAGCCAGGCCTGATATGCAGTTGGAATCAGATATGAAGCTTGACAAGTTGGAGTCATTCTTGGGAAGGCTGAATAACAAAGGTTGGTGGAGCTACAAAGGGTGGCAGTGTATTCACCCTCTGACTTTAGTAAATCGATTAAAGTGCCCCTTAGTTAAAACATCCGGTAGCAGAAACTGAATATTTCTTTGCTCAGACTGCAGTTACTGATAATTTTATTTCTGTGATTCAGTCTTTGCTAAATTTTAAGATGAAAAGCCTTTTACAATTGTATTACAAGTGTACAGTAGAATAAATCACAGATGCCTAAATAACTCTCTTAATTCTCTAGAAACAAGGTAAACATCCTTCTGTAGGGCAGAATTTCCTTACAGCACACAGCCAGTCTGAACCACATTGCCATATACAGTGAAACATCTTTAAATGTAGTTTAGTCCTGTTAAAATCAAAATAGGATACTAAGCTGCTCCCCAGCACAATTCATTCACTTTCCTGCTTTTTTTCAGAAAATTGACTCTCTGTAGCAGCTCATCAGCTTCCCTGTACAGCCTGTTGGCTATTTATGAAGCTCTCTAGAGTTGTCTGGTGTTCCCATCACATATGTCTGTCCTCCATTTGTAAGACAAAAATCTTTATTCACATCTTTATGTAATTTGTAGTGTAACAGATACCATAAACAAATGTATTCACATTTCAGTACAGGAGGCACTAGTGTAGGATAATGACTGTGCCACACTCACTAGTCTGAAGTAGTGACTTTTCCCCTTGTGATTCTAGATCGTTTCAAAGGCAGCAATTACACAGTTGGGGGCAAAATGGAATATGCAAAACCCTAAAATGCTTACATCATCATACTATAGCAACTCATTTATAGTGTCTAAGTTTTCATTTAGCCTTAATTCCCTACCATTTTGTATGATGACTATTGCATATGAGTAGCACTTACACTGTTATAATATTCTTTAAATATTATAGACACATTTTTTAATATAAAACACATTTTTCTACCATCCATTTAAAAAAAACTAACACAAAAAAAACCCAACAAAAACCAAAATACCACCGCTACACAAAAAAAAAAAAAATTACCCAGAAAGCTACCAAACTACCCATGTTTACTTTTTCTAGAGTTAGAAACTCTAGTATGATTATTTACTGGGTGAGGTGTTTTTTTCCTGCAGTTGCTGGGATGCAAGAGACAGTGCTGACAGTTACAGGAAGATCTGTGAAAGAGGTGATGAAGCTGGATGATGACGAAACATTTTCCAAATTTTATCGCCATGTGGATTTCCCTTCCTCCTCAGTGCCTTTGGACCTCGATGAGGACTTTGATGCCATCTTTGATCCTTATGCACCAAAGTAAGAATACTTTCCCCCATTATTTTGAATGCAGACACAAGGGTGGTGTTCAAAATGTTCAGCTCCAAGTCATCTTGTAGGTATCTCCGTACTGGGCACGTCCATTTCTTCTGAAATCATGCTCCTGCCTGAATTGAGGAAGTGATTCTGATTTCTTGTCATTAGATGATTGTGACTAGAAAAGTTACGTGATGATTATAAACACTGCTTGTTTTTCAGGTTGACATCTTCTGTAGCAGAGCACAAACGTGCGGTTAGACCTACGCGCAGGGTCCAGTCCTCAAGAAACCCCCTGAAAATGCTTGCAGCAAGACAAGATATTCTTCATGAATATACTGAACAAAGACTGAATGTTGCCTTCATGGAGTCAAAGCGAATGAAAGTAGAGAAAAGTAAGCTAGCAGGATGATTTGTACAAGACACCATCATGCCTTTTTAATTTAAAAAAATCCCAATGCAAAAAACAGAACTGAAGGAATATCATGTATTCTCTGAGTGGCAATAAATTGATTGAGGTATAAGATGAAATGTAGACTGTCTAGGAGGCCTGCAGAGAAGGGCATGTGTGACTTCCTCAGGGGAAGCTACCTATAGCCACCTCCTGTACATAGATTTAATTATTTATTTTTAGCACAGTCACCTTGTGCAGAGAGAGAGCGCCACGATGCCTGCAGGGTGAGGACAGGAGATCAAGGAAAGGAGATCCAACTTTGTCGTGCTGGGGTGAGAGCTGGCAAGAATAGATTAATTTTTGTTCAGATACACGGGCCTCAATTTTGGGTCCTAATATTCTCTCAGAATGTGGAATTAGCCTTCTTGACTCCTTATGATTAATTTCCATAAAGGATCAGTGCTTTGTGGCAGGGCTTACAAGGCGTTTTACTTGTGAAGTTGCTTTCTCCTGAAAACCAAGCAGACAGCAAAGACATCACTGTAAAATTTATTCAAAGATTTGTCCAGCCACTCTTACATTTTGGGGTACAAGCTTTCCTTACTACACTTGAGTAAAGAAAGATCATCTTCATTGTATTGATGAAAATGCTAACTATATATGTAATACTTTGTTGCCATCTCATGAGAAGGATTTCTCTGTGTTATAAGTTCATAAAGTGTCTTGTCTTTGGTTGAGCAATAAACAAAAGTAGCCAAGAATCTGGGCTGTAAGTTTATAGTAAAACATGACTAAGACTTTGAAATGTAAATGGGTGTTGCATCACACTGTCTCAGCCAAATTTTAAAGTAATTACAGTTAATTAGCCTTGTCTCTGTGCTGTCAGTTACTATTAATTACTTGTAAGGCATTGAAGATCTACACAGTACTTCACAAAACATTGGGTAGCATGGTTCCTAGCAAAGCTGGTATTCCTGCCAAATAGCATAATTCTGACACTGACAGTGTACTCTTGGATGTCTAGAAATTTAGGTAATCCTAAACCCACAAATCCTTTGGGTTAGTGGTTAATCCAAGTTTAACCTGCCTTTACTGTTGCTATGGAGAAGAAGAAAAACTGGAAGTAATGGGCAGAAATTATTTTCTTAATGCAACAGCCAATTTTTTATTATATTTTTTTTATTTTTACATCTGTCTTTCTGTCTTTCCTCCAATTTCTTTTTATGTACAAGTGTCTACAAATTCAAATTTCTCAGAAGTTGCACTTGCTGGCCTGGCAAGCAAAGAAAACTTCAGCAACATTAGCCTGCGGAGTGTTAATCTAACAGAGCAAAACTCTAACAACAGTGCTGTGCCATACAAGAAGCTAATGCTCCTGCAAATTAAAGGTATGCTGAAACTGCTTTTCCTTTCCATAAGTAATAGGCTGAATGTAACATGTGGGAGTTGCTGCCATATTTAGATGCCTAATTTGTTCTAGATCTTCAGAATTTATGTCCAAAACCTGAAAAAATAAGTGATAATTGTGTAAAAAAAGTTAAACCCTACAAATAGGTTTGCATTGGTCCACTGGTGTGTGTTTCCCAAGGAGAAAACAGAATATTTCACAAGTTCTGGCTGTCCCCTGTGGAAATTTTTAACCCATTCTTCCAGTGCTCAATATAACTTGGAAATTATGTGACAGTGTTCTCGCTCTACTTTCCCTTACAGTGCATAGTAACATATCTGATTCTGCAAATAGCTAGGTTTTGGAAAACAAAATTCTTAAAATTCCTAAATTCTTAAAACCTTTTACTGTCTGCAGAAATTGTGCTATGACTTCACTTAAGCAAATGTAAAAGGTTCTGGAATTTTGCTGCTGTCTGCCATTTATTTAATTCGTTTCTTTCCAGAAGGACACAGAGTTGTTAAAGCAAGAACATGAAATAATAGAAATATTAGTTGATAGGAGACAACATTTATTTTGTTTCCTGTGAGTAAATTCTTTTTCCACAGTAGTAGTCTTTTAATTATTCTTAAACAGTCTGTTTCCCCATATTTTGCTACATGTGCTGGGATTGTTTGTATTTCATTCAAAACAGATTAGATTGTGGCATTTTATAGTAGTAGTTGAAGGAATATAATTAGCTTTGTTTTCTCTTTAGGAAGAAGACATGTTCAAACAAGATTAGTTGAACCAAGAGCCTCATCACTGAACAGCGGAGACTGTTTCCTGTTGTTAACTCCACATTTATGTTTCTTGTGGGTAGGAGAGTTTGCAAATGTCATAGAAAAAGCAAAGGTCAGTACTATTGTGAGGTTTAATGTATTATTTATTTTTAGAACTTTTGCAGTATGTGTCTCAGATAAAATTGAGCCTTAGTGCCAATTCTCTTAAAAAGTGGCATGTAACTGATAGTCCATGACAGGGAGATATGCAGGATTCCTGAAAATATGTTTTAGGTCATGCACTGAATGAAAGTTGACATTTGTGAAGGAGTGTGTAGTGAAGCTGCAAGAGAAAAAAGGATATCCTCAGGATACAGACTGAACTCAAAAAAAATAGTCTGAATTGCAGGATGTCCTTTTTATTCCCACGTCCACTGAGATCAGTCTTGCTTTAAGGCAAATGAAAGAATGAATGCTATTCTGTAACATTTTTTTAAGTGTCTGTTTATTTAGTGCAATAAATAATGACCATTTCTTCTGCTATTTGCTGTATTATATCTCATTTGCCTTCTCACTGAGCAAGAATATTGCACAAGTATTCCAAAGACTTAAGCAATCCTGTTGAGATAACTGTTAATCTCTTAGGCTTCAGAACTTGCAACTTTAATTCAGACAAAGAGGGAACTTGGCTGTAGAGCTTCTTATATACAGACTATAGAAGAAGGAATAAATACCCATACCCACGCAGCCAAAGACTTCTGGAAACTCCTTGGTGGACAGACAAATTACCAGTGTAAGCATTGTTATAGTTACAGTATCTGATGCTCTACCACAATAAAATAGTAGAGTCAGTTCTCTTTAGTAAAGATAGACAGAGGCTAATTTTTTTTTGTTATTTTTGACCATCTTTTCCATAAGCTGCTGGAAGTCCTGAAGAAGATGAAATGTATGAAGCAGCAATAATAGAAACAAATTGCATTTACCGCCTTGTAGAGGATAAACTCATTCCTGAGGATGACTACTGGGGAAAGGTGCCAAAATGTACCCTGCTACAACCAAAAGAGGTATTGTGCCACTTACTCTCGTGGAGAGGATCGCTGAAAGCTGGGTCCTCTGTGTTTTTGAAAGGCTTCTGCACACTTTGCTGTCTAGAGTGTGCCGCACTCAAGAAATTAGTTCACATTCTCTTCAAAGTGAAATACCTTGTTAGGAAGTGTAAATCTTTTTTGTCATCAGCGGCTTACCCCAGAATCATGAAGTGCAAAACAAGTAGCAGTTTGGAAAAACAAAACAAAATAAAACCTGCTTTTATTTCTATCCCTAGCCAACTTTTCCTCTTCCAACAACCATTTCACCCATCTAAGTCAGAATGAGAGCAGGTTTCTAAAATGAGGACATGATGCATTTTCTTGAAAGTATTGAAGTCACTGTTTTTGTCTATCTTGTGTGTTCTGCCAGCCTTCCCTGGCTGTAGGACGAGGCATAGGTCTAAATGTCAGAGAAAGCTGCTAAAACTGGACAGCTATCAGTCATGCAACAGAACCAGGTTTTTAGCTGTAAGAGCTCTCTAATCTGCTAGTGACTTCAGCCACCTAATGATACACCCCACAGCATTGCCCCTACTTGCTTCCAGTCATCCTCAGAAACTGGACATCACAATGCAGACCACTGGCCTGTCCTTACTTGCACTGCAGTGCTACTTGTTAGTGTCACTGAAGAAACTCATATTTGGAGGAGTTTCTGTTCAGCACAAGGAAACTGGAGGATCAGGGTATCACCTAACCTAATAGTAGGTTGATTTTTTTGTTGTTTGGTTTTGATTTTAGGTGCTGGTGTTTGATTTTGGCAGTGAAGTGTATGTATGGCATGGAAAAGAAGTTACTTTAGCACAAAGAAAAGTGGCATTCCAACTGGCAAAACACCTGTGGAATGGCACCTTTGACTACTCCAATTGTGATATAAATCCTCTGGACCCAGGAGAATGCAATCCCCTCATACCCAGGTATTGTAACTCGAATTTAGTCTCATTCCAGATACGTAGTTTTCTTTCCCTCTTTTCACAGTGTTTAATTTTATTCTGTGTATTTTGTTCCCTTGCACAGAAAGGGACAAGGACGCCCAGACTGGGCTGTATTTGGCAGACTCACAGAACATAACGAGACAATACTGTTCAAAGAAAAATTTCTTGATTGGACAGAACTGAAGAAAATCAATGAGAAGAATTCTAGTGAATCCCTTCACCAGAAGGTGCATATAATAAGCATGCTAGGTATTTCAAACTAGATGACCTAGTTGGGGTGGCAGCCAGGGAAGCTTGTGCTCTAGGATCAAGAGCAGATTTTTTATCTTGTGGGCTTTCACCTAGGGGTCAGAACATCACCTCCTACATTGAACCCACAGAGTTGTTTTATATTGTTATTTATAGATTATAGTATTGTTATTTATAGATTATAATATTAATATTATTTATATATGAGCCAGGCAGCTCAATTAATACTGAGGTGGCTTTCACAGGGCATCAAATGATGACAAAATACTAAAGTACTGAAATATGCAGGAGTCAAAATGTTTGACTGGAACTGTGGGGCAAGAAGAAAAAACTGCTGTGCTCAAAGAAAGCTCTTCTCTGTATTTTCTGACAGGAAGAATCCAGATCTGACTCTAAACCATATGATGTCATGCTAATGGTAGCTGTGCCTCAAACAACTGTGGGCACAGTCTTGGATGGAATGAATATTGGCCGGGGTTATGGACTGGTAGAAGGAGAAGATGGGAGACAATTTGAAATTATCACTGCCTCTGTGGATGTCTGGCACATCCTGGAATTCGATTATAGCAGACTGCCAAAGCAAAGCATAGGGCAGTTCCATGAGGGAGACACATACGTGGTGAAGTGGAAGTACATGGTGAGCACTACAGGTTAGTGAACAATTCCATTTCATCTTGCTGAAACATGCAGAAGTGCAGCTAAAACTTCTGCTGTTAGTGGTGAGATCCAGACCTAGATTTCCATGGATATGAGACAGTTTGAAAGATTAGGGATGCTAATTTAGCCTTTCTAGGTCATTAAGATGTAAAGTTTTGTATTTTGTTTAAAAGAAAGCAGTAAAAAATAAAGAAGTTGTAGATATTTTTGATACACCAGATGTAATGGTGTCCATCTCAGCTTTTACCCACCGTTGGTGGTGTACATGTTCACAGAACAGTTCATTAAGCCAGAATTATGCCTACAGTTTAACACCAAAATAATTAGGCAGGTGAACTAATGGCAGTGGTCTGAATGTCTTGCAAGAGATGTAAGCTTAGCAACAAGAAAAACCTTCACTGGTTGTGGAGATCAGTAACAACAACAGGAAAAGCCCTTGCCAGCTCATTGCCCTTGCTATCCCTTCTTCTGTTGCTGGAAACCCTTTGATCTGGATTTGAGACTCAGCAGTGTTCTGACAAAGAGCCTGAGAGCAGCAGGTAAAGCCTGAGAACCAGTCAGCTCCATAAGCCCATTGGAACTTTCCCATCTGGCACTAAACTAAGAATAGGTGGTTTTTGTGGTAAGTTAAAGACAAATAGTCTAAAACTGATTGTTCCAAATAGCAGTTTATTAAAGTCAGTTGAAAGCACCATAACAGTTATACAGCTTCAGGCTTTTAGCCAAAAAAATGTAGGTAGGTCATAGTCAGGATCGTTGAGATCAGATACTGTCAAGTCCAAGAAAAATACAAAAGCTTGTAAGTCTTGGGAGAAGCGGGTAACACTAGTAATGAACTGTAAACAGACTTCTAATCCAAATGGATGAAAACATACTCCATCACTCCAAAACAGAATAAATTTTTATGCAGGAGGCAGTACTTTTATGGGCTGAATGTACAGATAAGAATGAAACCCATAAATTTTAAACTGAGTAGTGTTTTGAGTATTCTCAACTTGAAAAAAACCAGGATGCTTTCTCCTAAGTATTTCAGTTGGATGTTGCTCAGCACTGCTGGAATCAAGGCAGATGTTTTGAGATTTTTTTTTAATCTGTTTTAAAACCCTTGGGTTTTTAAAAATCTTTGATTTAATTCTAACTGTTTATTCCCTATTCACTATAAAGAGTGCAATATTCTGTATGTGATTGTGTTGTGAATTTCACTTGCTGTAAACATTATTAGCTTATCATAACAACTAAATACTGACTCTTAAGGAAAAAAAAAAGCAGCTGCTCTCTTGCTGCCAAAGAACAGTGTAATGTGGAAAATCAGCCATAATGCAGTCTTCTGGTAACATTACTGGACATGCCATTTCACATGTAAATTGGCTCAAATGCTGTCAGTTATTTTTCTCCAGATAGTACCAGGTCTTTCTACATCTCTTTCTCCAACACAGGCATCTCTGATCATGGGCTTACATCCACTTGAGGAGACAATGCCAGCTCTGCATGGGGACGTTCTGGCTTGGAGACCTAATGTTCCTCCAATTGCACATTTTTTCTTTCCTGTTCTGGATGGGATAGTGCTGAGCTGGCAGATGAGGTTAAACCATGTGCTGTTTAAACCTATAGCCAGAATACTTTCTTCAGCATGTGCTCTCTGTTTCACAGTTGGAAGCAGACAAAAAGGAGAGCAACAAGTACGGGCTGTTGGAAAAGAGAAATGTGTGTATTTCTTTTGGCAAGGAAGGCACTCTACAGTGAGTGAGAAAGGAACATCAGCACTCATGACAGTGGAACTTGATGAAGAGAGAGGAGCACAGGTAAGCTTCCTAGATGGCAGACGTGGAAGATTTGCCTGTCTGGGTAGCCATGAACAGTAAACAAGAATTATCTTTTTTGTCTCCTCCCCTTCTGTAAACATGTTATTGCCATTGCAAATAGTCAGAACTCAAAATTACTTTTGACATTATTCCAATTGCCAGAGACATGTAAGCTCCTTTATGGATTGTCATTCCCAAATGCTCCTTCTAAGGATAAAAGGCTGAAGGAGAAGGTCTTTTCTCCCTTCTCTGCAGGAATAGGTGAAGCACAGTTACACAGATTCATGCCATGCTTTCAAGTACATGTTTGGATAGTGGGACTGTGTTCCTAGTGCTAAGGAGGAGCACTTTCTGAGGCCAAGGCAAAAAAATACATTGGAAATTTTCAATTTGCTTACTCTGTAATTACATATTAACTGCATTGTTTGCAGAGGTTCTAGCAAATGCAGTTTGAAGCTCAGAGGACAGGCTAATTTGCTTTGTCTTTAGATAGACTTGGGCTTTGCTGTGGCTTCACTGTTACCAGCGTACAAGATGGGTGGTTCAAAGTTAGTTTCTGTACCTTGATCCTGCTTTAATTTATTTTTTAAGAGCAACATAGTAATGACCAGCAAGACAGGAGTTCATAGAGGAGAAATATAAGGGCCCTTGATCAAGAGTGTGAGTCTCTGCAACATAGCTGATTTAGGAATTGGCTATATCAGTTTCATACTCCAAATGCAACGTTTAGTGAGCAAAGAACATGCATGTTATCATAGAAACCAGTTTTATAGCAAATTTTGAACCTACTTCAGTTCCTATGTTATCTCCATAATAGTTTCAGTGAACATCAGTCAAGGTGGACAAGTTCTGTAAATAATCATAAAATTCAAAAAATGGTTAGTTTAAACCAAATTAAAGTTCATTTGGTATTCCATTATCCTCTGAAACTCAATTGTTGGATTGAGGTTTCTTTTAATATGCAGGCCACATATGGAACCCATTGCATGCTGATATATGGTAATTTAAATGATAGTCAGCAGTTGTAAAGTAGAAGGAAAGCCATCTTCATGGGTGGCCATAACTATGTAATTTTTAATAATCCATAGAGACCAGTTTTCCTGAGTCTGTATACTTGCTTTATTTTTTTAATGAAGAGTGGTGCTTTCAATTTCCAGGTGCAAGTGCTTCAAGGGAAAGAACCACCGTGCTTCTTGCAGTGTTTCCAAGGAGGGATGATTGTGCATGCTGGAAGAAGGGAAGAGGAAGAAGAAAATGCACAAAGTAAATTATTGTTAGTTAAGAGTTTCTGCCCCAAAATCCTTTTTTAGCTGTTGTGGAGGGCTTTGTATTGAGTCTCAACTCCCCTACTCTGTAGAAAAGGAAAATGGATGCCATGAAACTCGTGAGACAGCTTTGCAATGCTTTGTTTCAAGGTAGCCTTTTTCTTCTTTGAACAGAGAATGGATTTTGTCACCCTAGAGCAAGTTGACTTGATTGTATTGATGCACATGTAATTTTTTTTGTTTGGTTTTACTTAAGCCAAGTGCCCATTTGCTTTAAAGTATGTTCTTTTCTACACTGCCTGGGGAAGAAAAGTGTTTTTATAAGCAGTTCTTCTGCTCCAAAGAAAGCTCTAAGCTTTTATTACACAATCATTGCTTTTTGTAACATATTCCTTGAATGTGGTGGTTGAGGTAGGAGAATTTCAATGGAAGTGTAGCTTGGAGATGCTCCAGTTTTCATTTGACTGTGACCTTATGTTCCTAAGGTGCAGAGGGGAAGAGAAGCTGAATAGGAGGAATACTGTGTTTGTTTCCCTTCCTCACCATATGAAACAGCAGAACTTGACTCTTCTGCTCCATTCAGCTCTTCAGCTCTCAGTACTCATACTCTTGCAGCAAGGTTTTAGAAGGCATCTTTTCTGCACAGGGTTTCTGAAGTAATGTTAGCCAAGCCTGGTGCTTAGCTAGTTCATTCTGTCACAATGTAGGCATGCAGTAGGTGAAATTCATCCAGTATGAGAACAGCTGTTCCAGAGCAGAGGTTTTGAATTTTCAGTCCCATGTGATTTTATAATAGTGCTGCACTGTTCCTGTCTGCTCCAGGTGATTGGAGGCTTTATTGTGTGCGAGGAGAAGTTCCCAGTGAAGGAAACTTACTTGAAGTAGCGTGTCACTGCAGCAGCCTGCGTTCCAGGACATCCATGATTGTCCTTAATATCAACAAAGCTCTCATCTACCTGTGGCATGGCTGCAAAGCACAGTCTCACACCAAGGATGTAGGAAGAACAGCAGCCAATAAAATAAAAGAACAGTGAGTCTCTGATCTATGTTTGAGATGATCATATAGACTACCAATTTACGTGAAGTAGTCTCACTCAATGAAAATTTGCAATAAATAAAACTGTCCTCTAAGTACAAATGCAGCATGTGCATGCTTGTTCAGGAGGAGGAGTGAAGCCTGGTTGGTTTGGTAGAGTGGAGAAAACTCATATCCTGTAATTGCTTTCACTGGAGGTCAAGTGCATTTATTAATAGACTCATAGAATGGTTTAAATTGGAAGGGACTTCAAAGATCATCTAACTCCAATCCCCCTGCCATGGGCAGAGGTACCTTCCACAAAGCCCCATCCAACCTGGACTTGAACACTTCCAGAAATTGGGGCACCCACATTCTTCCTGCTGTACTAATTACAGTTAAAACAAAGTTGTTTTCCATTTGGGTTGAGATGCTAAACATCTGAATAGCAAATTAAAGTGCATTTGATAGGAGGATTAGAATCCAGCCTTGTGAGTAAGGAAGAGGAAATTAACTTGGGAAAGCATGCAAGGAGGACAGCAGCTGTTACAAAAGCAGGCAGTGAGAATCCCTACTGAGAACTCATGTGAGCTTCTCCTTCACTCTGGGAATGGGATCCAAATGCTACAAGAATGGCTGTTGAAATTCCCTGTCATGTTTTTTGATAATTTTTCAAAGTGCCTGTGTTGGCATGAGGTGTGAACAAGCCTGTAGGATACTTTCGGGGCCCACTAACGCGAGTGGCCAGCAGGTTTGTGTTAGCCGTGTTTGGGGCAGGAACACTGAGTTCACTCTTTCTTTGTGTTTCACAGGTGTCCGCTGGAGGCAGGGCTGCACAGCAGCAGCAAGGTGACAATTCATGAATGTGACGAAGGGTCAGAGCCCCTGGGATTCTGGGATGCACTGGGGAGGAGAGATCGGAAGGCCTACGACTGCATGTTGCAAGGTAGACCTGCCTTCCTGGATTTGGCACTTGCATTTTACTTTACTAGTCTATGGTGTTGTCAGATTTAATGTAAAGTTTTTTAAGAACTTTTTGGTAGTTGAGTTCTTCAGAGAAATGCTTCCAAATCTTACTGAGTTAAGTAATACAGTTCTAGAAGGAAAGTACTGGAAAACCAAGTGTTTCATTTTGTTCTCCCCTGCTTCTGCTGCCCCTCTGTATTCAGGGAGCACAGAGCAATAGTTAACACTGTTACCAATATATTTTGCTTCTCTTCTGAAGGGATTTAAGAGGCAGTTCTGCACACATTCCCATCCAGCCTTTGCTTTGAAACTGCCAACAAAGGTAGCAGGGGAATTGATTTACCAAGTGGAAAATTTGTCAGCTAACTCTGCGATGGGCTTGCTTCACTTAAGCTGCAAAACAGCTGGTTATGAAATGGCTGAGAGTAACTAACTAGGATCAGATTCAGACTGATGGCAGCCAGCCCCTCAGCTCAACTTCTTTACAGCTGTTGCTAGTCCCTCAAGACATCTGGTTGTCTTTCCTGATTTTTCAAAATGCAGAAAATTTACAGTCACTTTTTAAGTGTATTGCTAGTTTTTACAATTAAGTCTAACAGTTTTTGTTGTGACTCTTCTTAATTTTTGTTCTTTAAAGATCCTGGAAAGTTTAATTTCACACCCCGCCTGTTCAGCCTCAGTAGCTCATCAGGAGAATTCTCAGCCACTGAGTATGTTTACCCTTCAAGAGACCCTGCTGTCATCAATTCCATGCCATTCTTGCAAGAGGATCTTTACACTGCCCCACAGCCAGGTAATGTGCTTTAAAATACTCAAGTAACAAGAAAACAGATGACTGTATCCTGCATCGGGCAGTGTCTCAGTAATTGTGAGCACTTTTAACTTGATATATCACAGGAAAATGTGTGCATGTGATGCTTATACCGTACTAAGCAATAACAGTAATTTTTCCATGATGAAGGTGCTGAGAAATAATCAAGTGTATGTATGTGTCCCAGAAGCTTGCTGTAAAAATACATTGTTTATATCAGAGAATCAAAGTCCAGCTGAAGTTTAGCTGGATAATTAACAAAGGGGATTGGTGAGATGTGAAATGATCCCATTGTGATGCTGACAAGCATATTAGACTGGAGTTGTTTAGGGGATTACAAAAACTAATAAGTGGCTAATGATGGATTTTTATTTTCTGACTGTGTAGCACTCTTCCTTGTTGACAATCACCATGAAGTGTACCTGTGGCAAGGTTGGTGGCCTGTGGAGAACAAAATCACTGGATCAGCTCGAATCAGGTGGGCTACAGACAGGAAATGCGCCATGGAGACGGTGCTCCGGTACTGCAAAGGTAACAGACTGCTGTGCCCGACTGCTCTGAGTGTGTCACACCTGTCCATGCCTTCTACCCTGAGCTGAAAGGTGCTCCCCTAGTGTTATCAATAAACATCAATACATTCCCCACTCTTTCTTAGCAAACCATTTGTCTAGCAGCAGCATTGTTCCCAAATTGCCAAGATACTCTACTGACTTCGCTCGCGTGGAAAGGCTTTATTGATTGTGTTACACCTCAGAATCACAAGTTAACAGTTTAAACATTCTCACTTAAGCCTCCAAGCTTAAGCTTAGTTGGCCGTTGGCAGGACACTTCTGCTGAGCGTACCAGAAGGTTTTGTTTACCTGAATTTGGCTAATTTCAGACCATCACACTCTGCTTACTCTATTCTAAGTCTGTTCTGTAAGTCTGTTTTGTAAGATAAGAAAGGCATTGGGTTCTATTGGGTTAGAAGTAGCTGTTGGGGATTTTCAGCATGTATGTTTTAATCTTTGCAGTCAGATACAGTAAAAGGCAGGTGTAAGAATACTGAAAAACATGTTAAAAGATCCCATATTAATTAAAAAGAAGTCCTGGAAAATTTATTCTTTCTGCCTTAAGCTGCTTCAGCTTTTCAGGAAAAATTCAGTACCTTTAGGAGGTAACTTTGGATAGTGGGTGAGATTGCAACATATTGTACCCTTTGTAATTTCTCCCTCCTGTTTTTGTATTTTGACTGGTTTTAGGAAAAAATGTAAAGAAGCCCCCAAAATCCTATCTAATTCATGCTGGCCTAGAGCCTCTGACGTTCACTAATATGTTCCCAAGTTGGGAGCACCGGGAAGACATCGCTGAGATCACAGAAATGGTAAATCTTTTCATTGCATAATCTCTTTCCTATTGTGAGTAATTGTGTCTTGTGTTGTCAGTAACATTGGTTGTTTCCACTGTCAAGCCCCAAGATCCAGAGGATAAACTTGGAAAGCACAGTTCACGAGTCAGCACAGGGGGGAAAAAACCCAACACCACAGCTAAATTCTAACTGGGAATGTGTGTATAACAGGCATTGCTTTTTTATTTTTCATGTAATTTCTCATATTCTTTTTTTGTTAAAAACAGAAGGAAAGTGTTACCTGAATCATCTCTTAGAAAGAGATGTACTAGAGTTTGAGCTTAACAGAATAGCTGTTTCAGTCATGCAGCAATGTGCAGTTCTGGTCTGTTCCCCAGATTCGAAGTGCAGGGGAGCAAAACACAACACCTTTCAGAGGATCACCTGGCTCCAAGGGCTTTGTTACTGACTCTCACCTGGGATTCAGAGTCACAGCAAATTATATGTGGCTGCTTTAAAAGCTTTCAATGAAGGGGCATCTCAACACCAATGACATTTTCTGTTTTCTAAGTCTTCTGCAGCCATCCGTAGTAGAAAATACTGGCTTCATGACTAAACACAGATTTCAGCCTTGAACTGAGGTTCTGGGAGTACAGGATGTCCTTCTGCTAAGTGCAGACCTGTTTTTAGCTGTGAAATTGTTCTAGGGCAGGTCTGCTGGCCTCTGTGCACACCTGGACGTACAGCTTTGTGCTCAGGGAGGGCAGGTTATCCCATGCCATCTGCAGAGGGCCGCGGGCACAGCTGATGGTTTCAGCATTGTCATCCTGTTCTCTGCTTTCTCCTTCCAGGATGCTGACGTTTCTAATCAGATCATACTTGTAGAGGACGTGCTGGCCAAGCTGTGTAAAACAGTGTATCCATTAGCAGATCTCTTAGCTAGGCCTCTGCCTGAGGGAGTTGATCCACTGAAGCTTGAAATTTACCTTTCAGATGAGGACTTTGAGGTAAGGACAGAATAGGTGCACTGTTACTCTGTGCATCTATGCCTAACTATGCAAGAAAGTAATTTGCTGGTTGTGCTACTCATTAGATGGTTTTGCTAATAGTACATCCTTTCATTTTAAATGCAGGTTGCATTAGAGATGACAAGAGAGGAGTACAATGCACTGCCATCTTGGAAGCAGGTTAACCTAAAGAAGGCAAAAGGACTTTTCTAAGCTGTGTTTATGGAAGTGAGCACTAAAGAGATGTCCACTCTCACTTTCTATGTCCTTTAGAAGAATTGTACCCTACATTTACAGAACAAATAAAAATAATC
Organism: Irena cyanogastra; assembly: GCA_013397155.1. Taxonomy (NCBI): domain Eukaryota; kingdom Metazoa; phylum Chordata; class Aves; order Passeriformes; family Irenidae; genus Irena; species Irena cyanogastra. The sequence goes on from VWZV01004339.1 coordinate 376,530, forward strand.
TGAAGTTATTAGTGACTACCTATCTGGAGGTGTGTAATATTATAATAAAAGGCCAAGAGAACTCTTTGAAAATGGAATTCAATTTTGATTCTTAAAGGTAATATGTTTAAGCTCTGCTCTCCTATGCACTTAAACAGTAGTTTCTTGAGCTACTGCTGCAGGTGTCCTTTGGCTATATCCAATACTTGCCATTTTTGTTTTTAAAGAAGTTCTCTTTGTAAAGTGTTATTTTGTTAGTTTGTGGATTACAAAGAATTTATATTTATATAAACACATAGAACAAGTATGTATTTAACAATGCAATATGTATTCACTTTCAAGACTTCCATGTCAAAACTACAGAAAAGTAGCTGGATGGCAGTTGCTTGTACTGAATTAGCTATACCACCAATATGTATCTCCTTTGCATTCTGAAAAGTTTCTCTTTGCAATAGTTAATGAATTGTTCTCAGTGCTGCTTCAGGTGCTAAACCAAACAAAGCATTTGTATTTATAGCATGGATTTCTTGAGAAACTATGCGAATCAACCTTTATACTTTATTATCCAAAAATGTATAGTGCCTTGATTTTTGTGTACAGTTTATATACAAAAAAAAGATTGGTCTGCATTTTGAAGATGGCTTAGAACGGTCTCCTATGTTACTTTTATAACAGTAGAAATAAAAACATCTCAGTTTCTAATACTTGTTGTAAACATTAAACATGTCTTTTGTGATATAAGAACCGAAAGTAAAAGCTTCTGAATAAACTCTTAGAGATGCTCTGACTTGTCATGAATTTGTACTGTAATCTGTACTAGCATTGGAACCTTCCATAATATAGTATTTTCTCAAAATATTTTAACCTTTGATGTCTGTGGGTACTGTACAGAGTTATAATTTGAGAAGCAGATAATGTAGAAAATAATCAATGTATGAGATCAAGTTGGGCAAAACTTTAATGCTGAATGTTGGAACATGTCAGTCACACAACTCTGTATTCTTTGGATTTCCCTGTTTTATATACAAAACCAAAATTATTATGCTGGTTTTCAAAATTTGAAAAAATCTTTTCAACCTTTGTGCAATTGGGAGTAAAATTTGAATTGAAAATGAGCATTGTGTCCATTCTTTCAATAAGCAGTGAAGACAAAATTGTTTTTACTTGGTTAATTAGGACATTGAATAGAATCTTTGAGTAAATATTTGCTTATGGTTTGAAATGTTTTTCAGACATTTTGCATTTCTGTAATAAGCTGTGTGGTTCTCCTCTGGTATCCTAGTGGGTTTCACATTTTCATTCCTGGCTGCATAGCTTTCCTTCTGCCCTGCAACCACTTAGAGCTGCTCCTGGCTTGGGGTGGATCCTATTGCTGCTCTTGTCATTCTCCTAGGCCAAGGGACAAGTGGGATTTTTGAATGTGTGAGGTGTGGATTTCTGCAAGATCTGCAATAAGTGTTGCTCAATAGTTAAAGTGAATCTTGTTTTGACAGATGGGTTGGTAAGTTGTAACCAAGCCTTTAAGTAAATGAATTAAAAAGTTAGAAATATGCAAGTACTATTCACTTGACATGAGATATTACAGGTGAATTTTCAGCACTGGAGTATTTCCTTTCATGTACTGTTTTCTGTCAAGAACTGAAATGAAATAACCCAAGAAAATGTTAGGAACAGTATTCAGAGCCAGAGTGCTTCTTACATATGTGCCAGCAAAAAGCTGTTTAGATGCCAGTTCCTTGGAGGTCCTCAGCTGCCTTCTGCATGGGATTCAATGTTAGTTTGAAAATGCAGGGCTTTATAATGACAAGTTTATTTTCCAAGCACTGAGGTTCAAAAGTCACTGCTGTATTCATCTAAGTATTTTCGCACCCATATATTTTCCTCTTTCACCCTCTCTGGTGATAAAATCAAGCAGGAATTAGGTTTTGATTATTCATGTTCAGTCTGTACCGTGAGGGTAGCAGGTTCCTCTTGTTTTGATTTTTCTCTCCAACAGAGAGCTGATTTGCATAGCATGATTGACCTTGGTTTTCCCTCTGGCAGGGTAGTATCATTTGCTTTCGTTTCTTGAAAACATTGTCAGTCCTTCAAGTGCTGCTGAAGGGCAACATTCACCCACCTCTAAAGCCTTTAGAATCTCAGCTGAAAGACACCAAGAGCCAGCAAGGGGGCTGCAGGCACTGAAACAATTCGCTGATGTCAGATCTCAGAGTTCCTGTAAATTTTACACTATTTTGTATCTAATGGCCCAGTTCCATGAACCAGGACAGAGAACCAACTTTCTACCTGAGTGATTTGCTCATAACATTGCCTAGGAAAGCTTTAAGGTCTTGGAGAAAATACTTTATTATCCATTATGTACTTGTTACTTAACAAAATGCTTTCCTGAAATGTGAAGCTGACAACAGAAAGCAAATCAGTGTAAGGCCTTAGACAGACCTGTAGATTATGCTTTAACCTTCTGCTACCTTCCCTCTCCACTATAGAGATGGCATTTATGGTTGGAAATTACAAAGGGCCATTAAAATATTCTTGAAACTGGTTTTAGAGCCCTGCACGGGAAATAGAGCTGAAACATGTCTTGTAGGGATAGGGGAACAGGGTTAGTTGGGTTGCTTGCCTGGGTTACCTTGTGTTCTCTGCTTGTTTCAAATAGACACCCAAAAACTCCATGTTTAGGCAAAGTTTATGGAGTATGGAGTATTTCTGCACATGAAAAAGGTAGTACATTGAACATGGCATTCTGTGTTTTTTGTCAATGCCACAGCTTTCAGACATTTAGTCATGATTATATTTCCTATGGTTTTAAACTGCCCCATCCTGACTCTTTAAAAAAAGTATTGTTCTTTGATTACACAATTATTCCTGCCCACATAAGGATTTGTTAGCAGTGAAATGGGCAGGAAACATGAATACATCAGTATGCCAAAACAGCAAATAAAACATTATGTCTGAAAAATCGGCTACCTGTTTGTGGCAGCCAGAAGAGGAGAAAAAATGGGAGACAGGTAAAAGGAGAAAAAACCAAAACTAATCTTTATTCATTTGGGAGAACTTTCTTCTGTCTACCACTGTCCCACCAGTCTCCCAAACAGGTACTTAGGTGTGGAGGAGTTGTGGACCCCTGTGCAGAACTGGTGAAAGCTGATTCCGAGCTTCTCTGAAAGCCTATGGTGCTTTTGTGGAAAAGGGCAGCAGCAGGTTGTTGTGGTGAGGTCCAGTGTTTGCTAAGCCCTGCTGGGACAGAGGTTTCAGCTGGTGGGATGGGCTCCCCACAGCATCAACCCTGCTTGGCTGCACTGTGGGGGAGAACAGTTTGACCGGTCTCTGCTTCTAACTCCCAATCAATGTTTCCCTTTTGGATCAAGTAGTAGATAAGGAGAAATAGCTCAATAATATTCTCCAAAGTGTCTGCTTTCCACTGAGGCTCCAGTTCACCTGATGCACACTCCCAGCCCCGCGGGCCGCCTCAGCAGCGGAGGATGCAGGGAATTCCCTTTTGGGCACAGGGTAAGGACTGTGCTCAGCCAGTCAGTACTGGCTCTGAGAACTCTTTCCTTCTCACAGGGCAGCAGCATGGGGTTGAGCATACAAGCCTGAGATGCTGCCCCAGGTAGATGAACACTTTTAACACTCCTCCTGAGATTGGACTGGTGAATTTATGGGGATGAAGGGATTTGGGGTGCAGTGCTTGAAATGACAGGTTTGTTTTTCTCTCCTCTGTTCTCATTTGTATATACCCTGTAAGACTGATGCTGATTTGTGTTGTTTTCATGCAATTTGATTGGTGGAGTAAGAGGAGCACCTGGAAGAACAGCTAATCTGAGAGTAATAGCTAATTGAAACTCCTGCTGCTATCAAGGTAAGGTAATAGTTAAAACTACCCAAAGAACAGCCTAGAGAGTCAGTGCAGTTTCCTCATTCATACTGGCTCTGTGGATGAGTTTTGTTGAAACCGGTGACTGTGGGATGGTGCTGTCAGAGTGTTAGTTTTCCTCTATCTTTATTCAGTGATCCTGGTTTATAATAATAATAAAATATTTTAATAATATATTTTCCTTCACATTAAGCTCTGTGTGTGTTGTACTGGCTTCTTGCTAGCAATATTTTTCTGGGCACTGATTTCTGATCTTGGAGGTGAACAAGGGCAAAACCTGTCCATGGACAAAGGCACAGCCCAAATAACTGAGTGGTAAGTACAATGAGTCCCAGCAGAAAAGGGATGCAGCCACTTGTTTGGTGACTCACAGGTCATCTTAAACTCTGTTTAGTAGCCCCAAGCTGTACTCTGTATTAAGAATGTTTCGTGTGGGATTTTCCAGTTTGTGAGACTCGGGGGTAGATGTGGGAAATGCACAGCTATATGGCAGGATTTCACCAGCCATTCACCTGGCAGCCCTTTCCCATGGGTAAGACAGTCCTCTTCCACGTGTCTCTGTGCTCTGGGGTCACTGAGAGCAGTGTGGGCTAAGAGCCAGTCATGTGGGGACTATTCCAAGAGCAGGAAAGCCATTGAAGAAGCAAACCCAACCAGCCCATAATGTTGCATGCTCTAGAGCTGAAGCTAAGTAAATCATCATCTCTGTGTTCCTCCTAAAGTGCAACATATTTCAGAGGAATGGTGAAAAAGGGAGTACCATACGCTCCACACACCACCATGTTTCTGCAGCTGATACTTTGCCTTTGGGTGCTCTCTGTCCTTTATTCCTTGGAGAATTGGTACAGCGTGCCCAAGTGCCCAGGCAGCAGGCACATGAGATCAGCAGTAGGGTCTGCATCTTCACATTTTCATGTCAAATCTTGTGCTCTTCACAAGGATGTACAACCCAAGGGGCAAAGATGTCCCCATCCTGTTTCTACAGCCACAGTCATAAGGGCAGCCTCATGACACCTTCACATGCAGTCCTGTTCCACTGACAGTTCCCTCTTGGCAACAGATTGCCACTTTTATAAAGCTTTGTAAATCACTCCTGCTCAGTTTATCCTCTTGTACTAGCACAGAATATAGTTTCACAGCAAGGACCAGACTCTGGGCAAATTTCTTACATTCTGTTGCTAAAATATACAATATTTATGTAAAAGAAACATTCATTTTCTGTTCTCTCATTGCAGTAAGGAACTGGGATATGTGAATAAAACTCTCCTTTATCTACTCAGACAGAAGACAGAGTCAGTTGTAGAGATTCGTGGTAAAAGGTACTGATTGTGCACCTGAGGTCTTTGGCTCTGCTACATGTGCTGCACACACAGTCCAGGCCCTGTGCTGGCAAACCCTTGCAGTCGTGCATTTCTACACTTCTGGCTCTACCAAGCCAGCCAAGCTGGAAGGGGCCTTGAGGGGCTGCCTGCACCACAGCTGCAAATGTTACCTAAACCACCCCAAAGTTCTGCTCTCTCCTCTGCAGGTACCTGCCCGTGGAATTGCCAAGTTACTGAACCACAGAAAAGTCTTAGAGTGCCTGCACTGCTGAAAGAGCGAGGGAAGTCAGGAGAAAGCAATCTGTAGTGACCCCATTTGCTATTTTACTAACTGATACCTGCCAGGCTTCAATTTTACACTCCCCTATCTCCCTCTGCAGCCTGTGTGTTCCAGGCTGTGCTAACCAGCGCATTCATTTTTCAGTGCAATTGCTGAGCCACTTGTGCTTTGTAGCAGAACACTGATGTTTAATTGCTTTCATTTAGAAATGCACTGTATAAACTGTTAACTGTTTGCACATGTGGCTATTAATTATCTTTAAGCAGCCAGTAAACATATAACCTCAATACAGTCACTACCTTTGGTCATGGCAACTGCCTGTGAGGAAAGACACCTGCTTCCCACTCCCAAAATCAGATGCTGTATATAATAACGTTGTTGAAGTGGTAACACTTTATTATTAGTGCCTCTGTTTGCCCACTCTATACTTTATAAAGTGGTCATGACTTATAGACAGAAAAGTAATTGATTTGGCTTGGTTTATCTACAGGGGCCCAGGCAATATTTTATCGTTTCACTTTGAAAGCTGTTTTTGAACTCAAGTCATTTATGTAAGTCATTTCCAAGTAAAATCTCTGCTAGTTCTCATGTTTTTTCCAACTCTGACTGCTACCCTCATTTGACTGAAGTTTTACAGTTTAAGTATGTGGGTGTTTTTTTAAACAATTCTAACTTTCATATTTGAGGAATATGATTGCTGATACCTTACTGTACAGTTGTAGGGGGTGTATTTCCCCCTATACCCCACCCCATCACCACCACCCCAGTTCTTTCCAAGTAGTTTATTAACAATCTCAGAAATATGATTCTCCATTTCAGAAAAGATTTTCAAAATTTGGCTGCAATCCAGAAGCAAAACTGTACTACACTGCACCAGTGCAATAAATACTAAGGAAGATTGAACATTTCACAAAAGGAAAACTACTAGAAAGAGTTTAAGGTTTTGACTTCATCCAGAAGCCTCTGGTTTACTTTACTACTAAAATTTCCAGCAAAACAGACTTAATTTTTGCAATGCTTTTTGTTTTCGATAGAGCTATGCATTCTGCCGAGACATGGCTGCTGGATGAGCAAAGACTTCCAAGGCAGTCTCTGCAGTAACAGATGCAGGACTGAAGGCTGGAAGTGCCATGAAGCATAGAAGGTCCAACCAAAATTACACAGGGTAGCAACAGAAATGAACTTTGAAAATCCTGAGTCTGTGCAATAGAGGGACAGCCTGGAGCCCTTTGGGAATGACCTGTGAAGATGAGATCCTCTGGAACCACTGCTGGTCTTGGTACCAGTTTGGACAGATGCCATTGTAGAATATCTAGTTTGTTGTTAAAATATATGCAAAGACTTCACAAGGTGAGGTTTATGAAGAGTTTATCGATGGGACAAACAAGATACCATCTGTCCCAACACACCTCACTTGCTGATGTTCATACACCATAAGACCAAGTGCTAGAAGAATATGTGGCTTTGTATTTTGAGGATTTTACCATATTTGCCTCATTTCTGATGACACAGAAGAGGCAGTGGTCTGTGAGAGCTTAGTAGCAGCAGATTTGTTTCCATGTTCTACCTCTAGAATGAGATGGTCCTTATCAAACACCACTAAACTCCAGAAGTGGAGCTTCTGGAAGCACATAAAGCATGCGGCCTCCCCACTCTGTCATGGGAGGGATCTCTTACGGGTTGGTTTTTTCTGAAGCCCTCCCCAAACTCTTCCAGAAGAAATAGAAAACCTTTAAAGTACCATTTTCCAAAGAAGGGACTGAGCTGTGTGTGGGAAAGCAGCTAGAGTCCAGGAAAGGCTGGTAGAGGATGTATGCTAATGAGGAAACTGTCCTGGTAGATGGGATAATGACTGAGCCTTCTTAGACGGGAAGAGACGAGGAAAAACCATTGGAAAAGTGCCAGAACAGAGTGATTAAAAGTCATTTCATTTTATATTACGAAGTGGCTGAAGGCTGCCGGCCTTGTTTGAATTTAATGGGAGCTTGTCCTTGACCCGTGTTCATGCTGCATCACATGAGTCACAGCCGCCGGATCCTGCGAGAGCAGGTGCCTGGCTGGGCGGAAGAGCGGCTGCTGCAGCACACCCAGGGCGCACACGGTGCCTCCTGTGCCGCACAGGTAACGCAGGCAGGGCGCTGTGCTGCTGCCCCCTTCCCACCTCTGCTCACTCCGGGCTGCCTGGTGCCTGATTGCCCTGAGAGCATCATCCCCGGCGAGGCTCACCCCCTCCTCCGGCCGAACCTGAGCTGGACGCAGGTTGTTGCCGCGGGGCGCTTCACCGGGTGCCCCCCATCTGGCCAAGCGTTTACAAGCGCCGGTGCAGGGCTGGGGCGGGAACACGCAGCCGCCCGCTCCTCGGGCGGACCGAGCGCCTCTCGCCGCAGCGCGGGGTCCGTGTTGCACGGCTGAGCAGCCGATCGCTCGGGCTGTGCGCTGCCGCCGCCCTTTCCCCACGGGCCTTGGAAACAACTTCTGGGCCGGCGTTAAGCCCCGCGGGCCGCCTCAGCCCGGCCGCGGCTCTCCTCTTCTCCCTCTTTCCTCCTGGGCGCCGCCGCCATGTGGCCCCGCGGGCGGCAGGGGGCGCCGCGCCGCCGCCCGCGGGCCCGGGCTGCCCTCGCTGTGCGCGGCGGGGCCCGGCGGGCCCAGCAGCCCCGGCCATCGCCACACGGCTCCGGGCGAGCTTGGTGTGACCAGCCCCGGCCATCGCCACACGGCTTCGGGCGAGCTTGGTGTGACCGGCTCCGATCACAGCTCTGCCCTGCGGAGGGGCTCTTGGCAGCGGCGCGAACAGCGGCTGCCCCTGCCTTCCCAAGGGGCCCTTCTCCCGTACAGGTCACGGCTCCCCGCCTTGGGCCC
>VWZV01004339.1:384859-400712 GCA_013397155.1 Irena cyanogastra
TCCATGCCTGGCTCGAGCCCAGGCCAGGGGGTGGCAGAGCAGTGCCACAGCCGCCGTGTGACCGTGGCACTGCCCTACGACATGGCTGCAGAAGCCCTCACCAAAAGCCTTTCGCAGCCGCATTTGCCCCTCTGACAGCGGGATGTCAGACCTACCCTGAGCAAACCTCCCCATGCAGGCCTATCCCAGCCTGGGGAGGAGAGCTGTGGTTGACGTTAACCACATTGCTCCATCCAGAATCACATGCAAAAGGCAAAACTGTATTTTGGCTGTGAGAACTGTAGTGGCTCTTTGGGGACCATGGCACAGGGCACAAAGGAGAGGGAAGAGGACTGAATCCAGACTGTTGCCAGCACTTCAGCGGGGGCAGTTTTAGGGAGAAACGTTTTTCCTGACAGCTGATTATCTGGTAGCTGGTCTAAGCAAGCCGGTGCTGAGGTCCTGTTTCATGTGGCAGCTCCAGGAATGACTTCCTGGCACACCCAGGGTTTTCTGGCATTCCTTCTCTGAAGTAATTGTGAAGAGCATAGCTGCTCTTTCCTTCTCCTTTAGGACCCAGTCATTTGGGCCAGCCAGGCAGTGGCTGTACACAGAAGCACATCCCAAATGCCAGGTGCTGGGGAATTTGTGATGGCTATGTGTCAGTAAGAAAGATCCACATTGCTCCTCCTCCAGCTCCACCAACCACAAACCCACACACTTCTAGTGGTTCTTCCCTACTCCAGCAAAACAGTTGGCACACTGACTAGAGAAGCAGCAGCTTGCAGCTGGCACACATCAGCCATGACTTGCTGGCCTCAATGATTTCACTTTGAACTTGCTCACTTGTTGTCATCTCTTCCTTCCCCCCTTTTCTCACAGAGCCACACAAAGAGAGCTGGCAGGACTGCCCACCACCCCTGCGGGCGCCACTCACCTTGCCAATCTGGGTCCCCTCCGTGTCCCCTTCCTGCCACCCTCCAGCTGCTTGGCCCTATCACCATTGTATTCACTTGACTTTGAAACTGGCAGGAGACATCAGCTATGCTCAGATGATGAAAAGAGAGAGAGAAGCACCTGCTCATGTTTGGGGCTTGGGTTTAGAGTTGTGCTTGTGCTGAATACATACAGCCTTACTTGGGTGCTCGGATGCAGAAGAGTTGGAGGGGGGCTTTTATTCGGCTGCTGAAATATTCAGCCAGATCACAGTGCAGCAGTTTGCAGAGAGACCACCTCTCCCATCCTTGCACCACCACTGTCCCAAAAAAACCTGTTATTTCTAAGCACTTTATGTGCTGAATGTTCAAGTGTTTTTTACCTTACAATGGGAACACTGTTAGGATGGGCTAAATGGGCTAACCAGCAGACTTCTTGCCCCACTGCACAGTGACAGCATGTGTTACTTACCTGCATGTCTCTTTCATGTCTCTTGAAGGCATTTTGGGACCACAAAATTTCAACCTGTGAGACACATTTGGATACCTAGGAGGAGTCAGGCAGTCTTTAACATCAAGTGGGAAGGAAAGGACATTTTTCCAAGGCATGGGAACTAATGGAGTAAGGGTGAACTACTTGTGACAGAGGGTTGTTGGCAGTTTCCTTGCTCACTTCCAAAGCATAGATCCAAATGAGTGACCAAAACAAGCTTGAACATTCCTCCCTCTCACTTCTATGACTTTTTCGTGGTCCAGCACATTTGGCCTGAAGCAAGGTAGTGGTTATGAGCCCTGCACACCCCGAGCCAGGCAGCAGCCGAGGGCTGCCCATGTGCAGAGGGTTGGTTAAGTACACAAGGTGCAGCCTGGTGTCACACAGGCGTAGCAGTGGGTCTGGTGGCAGTACTGACACATTTGCCTGGCACTGCACCTGAGCTAATAAGCCTTGGGTTTGTTAGCTTGGGCACAGCACTGCACTGACATCAGACCTGCACTGGTTCCCAGCCCACCAACTGGAATGCCTCTGGGCTGTTTTTCCTGATTCTGGTGCTGGGTAAGCAGAGACAATTTGAGGGCCAAGAAAGTTACATCACTTCCTCAGCTTTTGCTCCTGCCTCCAACTCAAGGGGAGATGGACAGGAATGGGCAAGCTAAGGGAGGGCATGGGAGTGGCTATAAATGGCTTTGTCACTGTGCCCATGCAGTGCCCTGCCTGCCCACTCTTCCTTGTATCCATTTTCAGCCATCAGACTTGCAGAGCATCTTGCACCTGAATCCATCTCATGGCTCCACACAGTGGCTAAGGGAAGGTCTTGGAAATCAATCACCTTTGCTCAGATCTATAGTCAGCAGAACTAACTCTGTTTGTTTCACCTGCCGGACTCCAGGATTAGAGTCACCTCATCCAAAAGGCAGCAGGCATATCATCAGATGAATAGTATCCAAAAAGTTTTTCACTTACACCATTAACCGTAAAGGGCCCCAAGGCTCCACTAGAGAGTGAGGAGAGAGGAATCCTACCATGGGAATCCACAGGTGTTTAAGTTTTCTCAGTAACCCAGGGCTCTGCACTGGACATCTACCCTAAGCCCTTGTCATTGCAGCAGGATGCCTCAGATCCCTGCCTAGAGCTGTGCAGGATGTCCTCCTGCCCTCCCTGAGGCACCCCAAGGCACAGGGATCTCCACTAATGTCCTCTGCACAAGTAACATCAGACTTGGCTGTGATTAGGCTGGTGGAGGCAGCACTGTCTTGCATATGCCCATTAACACAGTTATTGCAGCTAAGGAGAGATTTGGGGGTGATGTCTGAACTGACAGGCTACAGAGTTGTTACCTTCCAGGTCATCTTCCTGACCGTCTGATGTCAGTCTGCTGGCACAAGGGGAGAGTGGAGGGAAGCAGGCTCATGCAGGGGAAGTTGAGCAGGTGACTCCCGTGTCACTTACCAGGCACTTCAGTGCTGGGTATTAAGGGTCTGCGGGCCACATCCCATCAGCCACTCCATGGAGCTGATGCTGCCTGCCCAGTATCAGGCAGCTGGGTACTAGGAATGCTGCATGGATTGAGTCTGACTTAGTAAATATTAGTTTGCAGAGTCATGTGTGATCTAGTGAAATGTAAGCAGTTTCCTGCTCAAAAGCCCCTTTTCTAAAAGCTGAGGTGGTGAAGTTAGGAACACTCTCTTTGCCCCAGGGACACAATGGGTCATTAAGTGGGAAAAAGCCCCAAGGAATTTGAGCAGTGCAATGATAAAAGGCCATGAACAGCTGCTGAAAGTGTTCATGAGCCAGGAGTAACTTTATATAAAGAACTAAAACAGAAATAAAGCCCGGTTTGATTAAATGGTTGGATTCAGGAAAACAGGTCACCTCCTGGAAAGCAGCTTATGTAGGTGTGAGATGATTCAGGCTATTTCTGAAAAGGGAAAATATGCAACAGCTTCTTGGCTAAAGCACAGGCCACCCCATTCCCAAGTAAGGCCACAGACTTTCAGTGACTTGTCATCACTCCTTCAGGCCCTGTGCTGTCTGGGAATAGTAATGCTCCTCTGCCTGATCTCTGCTGCCAAAGCTAAAATACACACACACACGCATATGCACGCACACACCCATGCAAACAATTCCCAAATTGCTAAGATTCATTCACCAACACAAAAGCAATTTCAAAGGTGAAATCAAAAGGTGGTGAACCTTTCCACTCTTGGTCAGATCATGCCCAGAACTTCATTCCTTAGGTAGCACAGTGGCCAAAACCCCTAATTGAAACTATAAACATTTGGTATCTGAAAATCAGGACACATCCATTTTTGTGTCTAACCTCGAATAATTGCTTGGAAATAATACCTGATTATCTCCCCTGAGGACCTAAGGGCACCTTGCAAGTCACTGTAGGAGATGGAAACCTTCAAGCCCCTGTGACTGCATGGGTCAGCTGGCAACTGCTGCTGATCCTGCCCATGTAATCAGGTGAGATGGAAAAACCAAAGCTATTTGATAACTCACAGTTTGTCACTATGACTTGTGAGAGGCAAGATCTTGTGGCCTGGGTGATTTCTTTGCAAAATAGCTGGCAGAGAGCCTGCATACACATCCTGGCTCATATCTGCTTTTGCTGTAATTTGGCCCAAGCAGTCAAAAGCAAATGAGGGAGGATGTAGCAATAATATGGGGGAAGCTGGAGAGGCTGGAAATTTATGCAGGAAATAATCGAATTACACTGTGCCTGGGAAAACCAAAGTTGATATACTTGGGAAAACTCTGAAACACTACTGCTCAATAGGCCAGAAGTCTGGAAAGCAGGAACATCAGTTAGCAGACACTGCTGCACTATGGGCCAGGACAGATCCATGTGATTTGGGGCTGCCCACTGAGGTATCTTAGTGCACAGTGGGGTGTGCTGGGGCTGCAGCAGGGCTGCTGCCATCATTACTGTACGTCCCAGGCCCGGGTGATGCAGACAGGCTGAAGGCTTTCAGAGAGCACCACATCAGATGAAAGGTGGGAGGGAACAGCTGGATGAGGGAAGCCTAAAAGAATTCAGCATAAACAACTTTTCCAAATAGTGACTAAAGGAGGAGGATCTAATAACCCTCTGCAAGTATTTGAAGGCTATAAACACCAAGTGTAGCTCATATGGGATAAGATTAGATGTAATGGCATAAATGTACAGGCAGGGAAAAATGTGTTTTTTACAAGGACAAATTAATAGAAGATGGTTTCCCAAAGGAGGAGTAGAAGTCTGATTGGTGTACACAAACCTGCTCCAGGTAGAAAAAGGAAACAAGATCATGTGCTGTTGGGACAGTTCAGCAAAGAAAAAATGGATAAGGTAGCCTTTACCTTCAGGTCTTTTGCTGTGAGGCTTGTTGTTCTGTAGAAAAGAAAAACTTACATTCATCACGTTGCTTAAAATCCCTACCAGAACCAAGCTGAGTACAAAAATAGGTAACAAGACTCTTTTTCTGCAGTGGTGAAGAACATTGCTCATCATAGTCTGGAACTTTCCTTGCTTGCACAATGAAGGAGGTGTGACATCCTGCTTTGTGTGGGTTTTGTGGAGGATGGCCCAGAGGACATAAAAAGGGATAGTTAACTGCAGTCAGCTATCACCTATGTCACTGGCAGCACGCTGGCAGTGCTGAGGTGACTTCATCCCACACTGCATTCTTTGTGGAAGTTAACATACAACATACTGGGAGTGTTTGTTGGCCAGGTACCTGGTGACCAAGCTGTAATTAATTCCTGGGATTGCAGTGAAAGTTAAACCAGGGAAGGGTCACTTCTGTTCTACAGCTAATTTTTCTTCACAATAGAAGTGAGGCATAATTTTTCCCCTCATGTTTATTCAGACCCTTTGGAGGCTCTCTCTTGTACAGGCATTTTAAAGGAAAAAAATCAGGACTTGGATGCAATTCTATCACCTGCTGATTGCTCTCTCCATTCCAGTCAGTAGAAAGCTAGGCAGAAAAAGGCCTTTTTTTCCCCACTCTGTCTCTCTCTTCCTCTCCCATTCCTCTAAATCTGTGTAATCTGTAGAGGCCAGGGTATTCAGTGTTGTTCAGACCCTGTATTTTGGCTCATTAAAATGTCAGACTTGCCACTGCACACCCAGGATGCTCATTCCTATTGACATCAATGGACAATGAAATCGGTGGGAGTTGGGGAAGTAGAAAAAGCCCACAACTTTCTTTATGGTGAGATTAGTGATCAAAGTAGCTTTAAATTATGTTAAACTCCTCTAGTGTCATTACACAGAGTTGTCAGGCTGTCCAGTCTAAAACAAGCACACAACTTTTCAGTAAGTTTTCTTGTGTGACTCGAGAAGAAAATGTGTCTGACACTCACCTGTGCTTTGCTGATGAGCTGTGCCAAAGCTTTTGTGTTGCTAGCAATGGGTAAAACATGAGGAAAATGGATTTTGCTGCTGTGTTTCCAGGTTTTATAATGCATCACACAAACCATTTAATAAATACACAGTAAAGTGGAAAATAAATCGTTCTGAGAGAAGCCTGAGGTGATCTGAAAGCCAAGCACAACAAAGCTGTCACTCGGCTTCTCTGGGACAAAACTCTTCCTTCCCTTATTTTCAGACTCTAGAATTGAGTAAGCAGCTGCTACAAACTCAGTTGTCTTTTACCTAGTCGCTTCCAAACCTTATCTAAGGTGTTTCTTATATGTAAGACTGCTCATGGAAATAATGCACAGCCTGAAAATAAGATTTGATAAGAGCTAAATTACAGTTTGGAAAACTGTATTATTGTGGTCTGTCACCTTCCTCACATTTAAAAGAATTTCTGTGCTTTCACATTTGGAACAATACATGCCTTGCCAATAGATTAGACTTTAATGGCCCCAAATATGTATAATAATGTTTCTAGTTTAATTCTAGAAATTATTTTAATGAGTACTGTCTCTCTTCTAATAAACCAATATAATAGAAGCTCATGAAATACAGTCAAAAGGTTTCTCATGTAATAAATCATTATAAGATTTTATTATGTGTGAAAGAGATGCTCAGCATTTCTGTGTATCCCAAACATGAACTACTTTTCCAAGATACTACCGAGAAGCTGTGTTTTCCCACAAGAAAAGCAAATGGTAATGTTTCTGCTTCATTTCTCATTTTCTGCTGCACCAAAAATATCTGAGGTTGGGCTTGGCCCTGGCAGCAGTGCTGCTCCATTGCAGGCATGGACACAGAGTCCTTAGAGAGCTCTCAAATAAGTGCTCAAAGGGGGCAGTGCATGTGTGACACAAGACATTTAATTAGCATGTCAAATAATCACATGCGCATTTCAAAGCAGTGCCAGCTGAGCAGGAAAGCAGCCTAACACACAGTTTGAAGGAAACACTCACATTTGCAAACTTTTTTTCCCCTAAGTTGACTGTTGTTTTTTGGACGGTAAAGGGAAATCTGTTTTTTTGGAAGCAGAACATACATTGAAGTCCTTTATTAAATCAGCTGGCTGAACTGCAACTGCTGAAGGCTATGGTAAGAACTTGCCAGCTTCCTTTGAAAAGCACTGTCTTCTTCTGGGCATGGTTTAGGCTATACAAGTTTATTGCAGATGCTGAACTCTGCCCGTAGAATCGGGGCACACACTTCAGCATACATCATTGCAGATTTCTGGGACACTGAAAGGCTGCCAGAACAAGTTACCTTGCTCCACCTGGACCCAAGTAAAATGGAGATTTCTCTCTTTGCTTTGTCAGCATCTCAGGCAGATGAACTTGGAAACTCAACTTGCCAAATTCACACAGTTTGAGAAGGTTCACATTAAATCTGTGGGACCTGACTGTGCTTTCCAGAGCTTCTCCTGGCATTATTCCTGTAACAATCCCTTCCAGTTCCATTGGCCCAAAAGCCTGACAAAATAAATTCTAAGGAAAGTGCCTCCCTAGTTAGATAGGTTCTAGCCCTTTAGCTGTCATCTGGTGTGAAGTTGGCCCAGCACACACCCATTCATTTCTCTCTTTTGGGCCACCTTCACTTGCAGGCCAAGCAGCAGTGTCCTGTGCAGGCAGCAGAGGGCAAGCAGGTATCTACCTCACCTGATATCAGCTAGAAACAGGCATGGTGTCACTGCAGCTTCTGCTGCCCTGCAGACATTTTGGACATAAAGGACTCACACTTTAAAAAAAACCCACAAGAAAACCAAAAAAAGTCCAAACAAACCCATCACCCCACCAAGTCTGGTTTTAGAGACACCAGGAGTTAAGTGTAACCATGGGTGTAGGAATCGTAAAGAACTCCTCCCCCAGCACTCTGTCACAGCATCACTGATTGGGGGAGCAGGAGTGCATCCTCGTGGGTAGGTGCTCCAGAGGCCCAGGGGTAGGGAACTAATGCTCCTTTGGACATTATGTTCCACCATGCTCCCTTTCCCAGTATTGTGGAGTGGCAGCTGAAACAAAGAGGGACCTGTAGTGACTGCACCGGGGCAACAGTTCTGAACAGTAAGAGGGAGGGTTTAGGCTGGACATCAGGATGAAAATTTTTATGATGAAGGTGGAACAGGTTGTCCAGAGAAGTTGTAGATGCCCAGTCCCTGGGAATGTACAAGGTCAGGTTGGATGAAGCTTTGAGCAACCTCATCTAGTGAAAAATCTCCCTGCCCATGGCAGGAGGGTTGGGCTAGTTGATCTCCAAAGGTCCTTCTAACTCAAACTGTGGTGTGATTCTTACAGCCACTACAGCAGAGTGCCACTGAGAGGGGAGCTGAGGGTGCTGGACACATTGCAGAATGGGACCAGGCCATGGAGACAAGACCCTGCAAGGCAGTCTTGATCAGGTGTGTTTTGGTCATTGAGTGCTGGCCATTTGGACGCAATGCACTCTAAAAACATTTTAGATGTCAAGGTCCTGGTGGCTGGAAGCTGATGAAAATGAGAAGACACCTGGGGAAATCTGAGCAGCATGAAAACAGGAGGCTGGAGACAGAACTGAAATTTTTAAATCCCTTTCTTCTCTAGAGTTTCACAGTCTGCTGGGTTTGGCCTAACTTGACATGGAAGATCTGCTGTGTTTCCTGTTACACATGAAAAATGACATAGACTCCAGCAACATCAATATTATTAAAATTTTTTTAGTCGGACTTCACACGTAATTTTTACTAAAAATATGTATTTTGAGATTTATAGTTCATCTTAGCCTGGTTTTTCTCACTGAGCATGACCAGAGTTTTGGGAAGAGTGATGAGATACTGCACCTCCAGGCAATGCCCATCACTGCCCAAAGTTAGGTCAATAGTGCCAGTTGGCCACCTGCATCTTTAATAACGTCAAGCAGCTTCAAAACAGTGACATCTGTTTGTGAAGTTTGAAATTTAAGTGATTTCTCAGATATGCAAGTGAACACTCTCTACCTGGAACCTTACTTGGAAAATATTTGACATTTCTATAGCAGGCATTTGCTCACTTAGGAAAAAATTATCCAGAGAAAATAAGGGCTTTGCTACTTAGCCAATTCTTACACACACCACAAGTGAGCTCCCCTATCCTCTTTTTTCTCTACATTGTCATGTTTCTATGAGAAAGAGACACACCACCACCATCAGTCTGCTTGTGGGCTTTTCCCTCCTGCAGGAACTCTGCTCCACAGGTCATACACTGGCATATTTTATTTTTGCTTAACAGCTCACTATCAAAACAGTAAAACTGGGGGAGTTTTGGTTTTTTGACTAAGGATACTTTTAATTGCTCAATCATGTAACAAATCTTGTAACGGCATCTGAATTTTTGCTCAAATACCAAAATCCCCGGCAGAAATTCAATATTTCTTACATTTTAAGCAGGCCTTTATATAGTGTTTTTACAATATTTTAAAGGGTCTCATCTTTTTTTAATAGCTTTGTGGGGATTGGGCTGTACAATAACATGAAGACTTGGATAAAATCCAGTCCAGATCAGCTGCTATTACAGAAACAAATTAAGTAGGGTTAGGGTTTTTTTGTTCTCTTTACTCAAAACAAGAAAGAGGGCTGGAGCTGCATTGGCTGCCAGTGAGTCAGAGGTTAACCCCAACATATCAAATCTGCAGCTGGGTTCATCCTTCCCCCCAAGACCAAGAAGGGCATGCATGTTGCAGTCATGCAGACTCACCCATGTGTGGAGAGAGCATGATTGCTGTGTATGGCTATATAACAAAAAAACCAAACCTGCCCCATACACCAGAGCAGGGTGTTTGGTGCTGAGCTGGTTATATAGCCAGGCTGGAATCAGCATGCTGCTCTCTCAGCAGCTCCAGCATTCAGCAACTTGTCAAATCAGACACTTGTGTTTAACTAAATCACAGTAGCACCACCAGCAACCTCAGCACAGGTCTGGGGGGAGCCCCCATCCCTGCTCTCCCCACCTTGGCTTTCCCAGCTCCAGCCCCCATGCATCAGCACTGGGGAGCAGAGCCTGATACACAGCATGGTTCAAACACATATTTCTTCCTTATAAAAACATAGAACAAGATATTTGGCTTCTCTTTCCAGAAGCTTGGGGTATAATTAATCCACCCTAACTTGCATTTTTAATTATGCCTGCACTTAAATATCCAAGTCTTTCATAACCCAAATAGTTTTAAGATGCAGGAAAAATATTACAGCCGTTTTCACAGGGAGAGAGACTGTGGCATAGAGCCTCTGAGTAAGTAGGCCAAACTTCAGAGAAAACCTGGAGCATGACTGAGAACAGAACCCAGATGTACCCAGGCTTGTGCTTCATTTAATACAGCACTAGGATCCCTCTCACTCATGATGCCAGTATAATGGTATTTCCTCTCCTGGAATGGTGTGTTCAACTTTGGCCAGCACCTCTCTTTCTGAGAAGTCAGATAGAGAGAAGGAGAAAAAGACCAGAGGAGCACAACCAAGGCAAGTTCCCTTGTGCAGAGGATCTCCATACAAGGCAAGGAAGAGGCACAGGAGCCTGTAGAGGACTGTGAGGTGCTCTGTGCCTGGTGGAACAGCAGGCAGACCAGCAGGCTGGCAGCACGGGGCTGGGCTTCACCCAGCCACACGATAAGAGGGCTTGGTGATGGAATTTGGGGTCAGTTTGGGTCTGCTTCTACTTTCTCTCTGTTCTGCAGTAAGCCATTTAACACTTAAGGGCTTGTCTACCAGGCTGGGGGGAACTTTGGCAGGATGTTTTAAAATGCAAGTTTAACACGTACCAGCTGCCTTGAGCTAACTCCCCAGGTCAGTCCAAATGCAAGGCAGAGAACTCGTGAGTGGCTATTCCAAAGGTGCTCTTAGACCTCTTGCTTGCAGGCAGCTTTTGACAGTATCATGGATATATAGAATCATAGAATTGTTTGATTGTAAAGGACTTTAAAAAATCTTCTAATTCCAAATCCCCTGCCATGGACAGGGATGCCACTCACTTGATCAGGTTGCTCAGAGCATCATCCAGCCTGGCCTGGAACACTTTCAGGGATGGAGGGATGGGGCATCCATCCCTCTTTGGGATTCTGTTCCGGTGCTTCACCACCCTCTGAGTAAGGAATTTCTTCCTTACATCTAATCTAAACATGCCCTCTTTCAGTTTAAAACTGAATTTTGTTTGCCCCTTGTCCTGGCACTATCTGCCCATATGAAAAGTCCCTCTCCCTCCTTTTTAGAAACCTCCTTTAGGTACTAGAAGTTGTATAAGGTCTTCCTGAAGCTTTCACTTCTTCCGGCTGAAAAGTTCCAACTTTCTCAGCCTCCTCTTTGTAGGAGAGATGCTTTGTCATGGTTTAAGCCCAGATGAAAATTAAGGACCACTCGCACAGCCACTCATTCACCCCCTCCTTTCTCTCTGCATCCTCCCCCAGTGGAACAAGGAGGACTGAAGTAAAACTAGTATGTTGAGATAAGAACAGTTCAAGAATTGAAAATTAAATAAAATACAATAATAATGGTAAATAATGAAAATAAAAAGGATAAGTAAAAAAGTGATGCACAGTGCAACTGCTCGCTGCTCGCTGACCAATGCCAGATCCCCTTCCTGAACCCAGATCAACCCCACTTCCAGGTAACTCTAAGCAGTTTATTTACTGGGCATGATGTTCTGTGGTGTGGAATACCCCCTAGGTCAGTTTGGGTCACCTGTCCCAGCTATGCTCCTTCCCAGTTTCTTTTGCATACCTCCTCACTGGCAGAGCATGAAACAAGGAGGAAGAAAAAAGTCCTTGACTTAGGATGAACAGGACTTAGCAAAAACCAAAACATCAGTGTGTGATCAACACTATTCTCATTCTGAATCCAAAACACACTGCAAACAGCACTGTAACAGCTACTGAGGAGAAATTAATTGTACCCTACCTGTAACCAGGACAGTGCTCCCGCCCTCTGACCATCTTTATGGCCCTCCTCTGGATGTGATCCAATAGGTCCACATCTTTCTTCTGTTGAGGACCTGGATCCATCCCCAAACCTGGGTACAGCACTCCATGTGCTCCAGTATATCCAGGTACACAAGGGCAGAGTCGAGGGGGAGTTCACGCCCCTTGACCTGCTGGCCACACTTCTTTTAATGCAACTCAGGTTTGGCTTCCTGGCCTGCAAGTGCACACTGTTGTCTCATGTCCAGCTCTTCATCCATATGTGTCATGATGAATATGCTGTGAAATCCCACCTTAGTACTGCATACAATGGTCCTTACAGACATAAGCCCTTAGGCAAAAAGAGCAAAGCTCAGCTTTATCAAACCAGAAGACCCTCACATGCACCGTGGTGGTAAAATTGCAAAGTACTCTTTTTTCAAGACTTTGTAATTCCAGAATGACCTGTATTAAGTACCCTGGCCCTTATGGCAATGGTAAAATGACACTTACTCATAGAAAGAATTAAAAAACTTCAAAGACTTGAAAAATAGATCCCACTTGGTGTGTTAGGGAAAAACCACCTGGGAAGATTTGAAAAAATTTAGAGAGAGCTTTTGACCCTGTATAATTACTTCACAGAGCTCTTCTAGTTCATGCTTGCAACCAGTGGCCAAATATTAGAACTGGGAAGATGCACAGTTTTAGTGAGGACATTTTTTGACTCCAGACCTGTGTAAGAAGCACTAAAATGCAAGTACACTGTGCACTCTGCTGTAAGGTAGCTGAGCAGAGCTCATATCCGAGGCTTGGAGAATGACTGTCTCCACAGTGCAGGGAAGGACCTGATGGGCCTCCTCACCCCAGCTGGATGCAGGGCTCCATCCTCTAGGAGCAGTGAGCCTGTGCAGCAGCAGGCAGCATACTTGATTTAGGAACAGTGGATGTCACACCCTGCTCTTCTTCCTGCCTGCCTTGCAAAGTTCTGTGACCACTGCCTTCAGCCACATGTGAGGAATTAAATGAAGCCATGCCTGACGTCCCAATGGAAGCCATGGCATGCTCTGTGCACAGCTGTCAGAGGGATCATGGTGTGATGGTGGCATTGTGAAAAGCTGCCTTCATCTGGCACGGACAGGACCACTGAAGATGTGCCGTGGCCTTCAACATGGCAAAGCTCCCCAGGACCATACCCAGCATCCCCAGGTGGCTGCAGACACAGGTGACAAACCAGATGCTGTTGCACCATCAGCATTTTTATTCACTCAGATATGCCTGGCAGTCCTACCAGGCTCTCAAGCTGTTGGATCATGCCAGACAAAAATTAAGCTCTCCAAGGAGTTTTGCCCCCAGATGAGTGTCTTTTCAGGGCATTCTTAATTCCTCCCAAACACAGACTGTGAAATGTAATCTGTCAGCTCCCAGGTACTTTTTTTCAGGCAGCTCTTTGTTGTACCTATGCCACTGTATGAGGCAATGGGCATGACCATTAAACAGACAGGATGAGTGCCTGGAGCACAAGGCTGTCAGACAGAGATGGTTCATCCCTCCAGCAGCAGAGTGGCTCAGGACTGTCAGCATTTGACTCTATTTTAGGAGGTGGAGGAGGCCAGGAGACCCCACAGTTGCATCAGAGCCCAGGGCTGCTTCATCTTTTTGATTCCAAACACCACAAATTCCAAAGGCACCCTCTCCTCCACCATAACCAGATTCTTTATTGCCTCTGGATACCAAGGTGATCTTGCCTGACACGTGTCCTTTGACTTGTATCTTCATCTCCAAAAAGTCCTGCTTTCCATCAGGGCATGCACAGTGGTCTTAGCAATTTTTTCTCTCCTTAAAGGCAGAGGTTGTCTGTGAGAAAGCATCTCTTCCCACATCTGCCTGTTTTGTACTGACTTTGAAATCTGAGATATATCTATGGTTCTGCTCCTCTGCTTTGTGCACATATTAATGTGAATGTGGGAATTCCACGCCCCTTGAGACAGAGATTTCCTTTGGTAGCCACAGCCATGATCTGCCTTAACCCTGTAGCTTAGTGATCTCCTGGCAGCCTGTATCACTCATTGTTTGTTTGCACAGATCTTTCCTCTACCACTTACCATTTCGTTCTCTCATAAACATTTGTCAGTTGTGTCTAAAAATCTCTTCTGCCATGGTGCCAAGGAAAAGCCTTCTAAAAACTAGTGTTTGCTGTTTACAATGCTAATTCTGTATCAGTTCCCTCAGACCCAGGCCTGCCTGTGCTGTAACTGCCTGGGCAAGACAAACACTTGTTCTTTCTTTGGCACAAGGAATGATGGTTCAGAATGAGTGATGGTGTATGAGACAATAATAAAAGTAATAAACAAATAATCAGACTAATGCAGGCAGAAGTCCTTGTAGAACACTGGTAAGCAAGATCAAGTAATTCCTCTAAAAAGCAAGTTATTCCAAATATCATCTTCCTTCACCCAAATCAAGTGATCAGGCCTTGCACTGGTATGACTGACCATGCTTTCTGTCATCAGAATCTGCTTCCCCACTACCTCTTCAACTTCTGATTATCTTCACTTTCAGAGCCCACAAACATAATTCAATTAGAAATAAAATTTAATTTACAACATCAAAAACAGCCACATTTGGAAACAGTCTAATTTCCTGATGCTTAAAAGCACATCACATTATAATTTATCAACCATCACATTTTTAACCATGTCGGACATTTGTCATAAAATCACCATTAAATGGATATCTAATGACTTCTAATAAATGTCAAAATGAACTTGCAGATGCCTATTCAAAATATATTAGAAGCCATTAAACAGCAATTAAAAGGAAGTTTCACAAATAATATTTTATATTAGGTATGTTGTAGAGGCAAGCAAGGAAGGGACAGTGACATTTTGAAGACCTTCTGGAAACGCTCCCTTGTGCCACGTATTTCTGCAATAATGGACTGCATACCTCCCTGGAGAGCATCCCATGCTTCCTGGACATCCCTGCATGATGAGGCCCTGGGCACTTATGATGTGGATGCTGTAATTCACTGCTTTAAGGCGCAGCATGAACAGTATGTGAAGTAATGGCATTATTCCCACTCTCCCTTGTGCCTTTCTGCTGTAGGGGCAGAAAGCTGTCCCAGACCCTTCCCACGTTGCCCTCCAGGGTGCTGGGTAGTGCTGCAGCAGGCAGGGATGTGGGGCAGGAGGGGATAGCTGCCAGTGCAGGGAGAGAGAGACAGACACTGACATTTTCTGGAGTTTGGAGGGGATGGGTAGAGGAAGATCTCCAGAGGGGTGCAGAAGATTTGAGGGACAATGAGCCGTTCTCCCTCTGGAAATGTGAGGTGTGTGAGAAAGAGGGTTACTAAGCTGGGGAGATGGACAACTTGAGGCCACTTAGCATTGAGGTGTGCATGTGCATGTGCATGTGCATTCACAGTTTTCTACTGGCTTCAAGGAGAGAGCTCACACCACTGGCACTTCCTGCCCTGCCATCTCTTTCTCTAGTCCACGTATTAGCAAAACTCACCCTGTGTGGCTGGTGCAATCTGGTATGAGCATGTGCTGGTCTCTCAGGAGGGCACTGAAGGTCACCTTTGCCTTCTGGCTTGAGGCTCTCCAGAAGCAGCTGTGCACTGAGAGGCACTGATGGTCCGTGGTTTTCCTGTGTGTCCATGCTGCTTCTGTTCTGGAGCTGTGGTTTAAAAGGTGCATCTTACAGGCTTATTAAATACACATGCACATGTAAATACAATTTATATAAAATATACAGCTCATTACAGGTATGATGCCCTTAGTTTCTCTTGCAACACAAAGATTACTTTAATTTCTATAGAATCATAGAATAATTTAGGTTAAAAAAAACCTCTATGGTCACTGAGTCCAACTGTTAATTCAACACTGCCAAGTCCACCACTAAACCATGTCCCTATACCTTGAAAATGACTCACAGATGAGTAAACATTAACATTAATAAAAATGTTAAACATGAATACTAACAACAGCAATTGTTAACAAGAATTTCTTAATATTCACATTCCTATATCAGTCCAGCCATAGCTTAGAAATAGTTAAAAAGATGAACTTCATCCCAGCTTGTTCCATTCCAATGCCAGGTTCTCTTTAAAAGAGCAGCTTGCTTTCTCCTTCTTTTTTTTTTTTT
>VWZV01004339.1:400740-587452 GCA_013397155.1 Irena cyanogastra
CCCTCACATTTGTCCTCACAAACAGGAGGGAGGGAAGGATGGGACTAGATGTGACCATTAATCCTGCTGGGGTTCAGGCCAGTGCAGTGAGAATTAGGTAAGCAGGAGGCTGTTGAGCCCAGTGGGGACAGCACGTTCTGGCGGGGTCAGGAGCACGAGCAACAAACCAGCATCTTACACAAGGAGGTCTCAGGAGCCAGTAATAGATCCATTGTGTCACTACACAAATATGTTGTTATGCTCCACCTTCTGTCCTGTTTGTTTCTTACAGTACTATGGCTACTTTCCTCTCCCACTGACGTAGCTGAGAATTGGTCCTGACACAGAAAAAGAAGAAAAAACTCTCATTCCCCCCACCCTCCCCATCACTCACACTGTAAAGGACCTGTTTACACAACTGTGGAAGAGGGTGTGTATTTGCATATTAAATGGGATCAAGAAAATATGTAACATATGTTGCAAACAGAACTAATGTCTAAACATACATGCAAACCTGGGCTAACGGGTCCTGCCAAAATATTTTAACCATCTGTTTTTACTTAGCTGTTTTTGAACAAATTATGTTTATTATGTTAATTTATTTTACTGTCAACAACAGCAAATGACAGAGTTACTGCTAAACAGCATCATTATATATCACATTCTGGCATAATATCAGCAGGTTCTTCTAATGTGACAGGAATAAATGCATATTAAAATGTCAATTTGTTTAAAATCTAGTTCAGGATGGTAAATACATCTGCACAAATTCATCATGTTCCAACAGACACTGTTTGCACGCAGACTATTTTAAGATAAGGTGCTCTGACAGGACCTGAAGAGGCAACAGCACAGAGGTCTTGCCTGTACTCCTGGCTGCAGCTTTCAGGTTGATCCCAGGAGGAGGGGAAGAGAGGACCAAAGTCGGAGCTAATTCATGTTTTAGAAGTTGAGATTAAACTTCCCATGAGTTCATTTTTATTTGCAGCATCCAGGAAATCTGTCTTAGACGAAGAAAAACTGAAATGGAGATCAGCCACAAAATAATACTGATCTTCATCCTAGGTCCACATCCTGCTCCCCTGCACACACTGTTCATGCAGGAGCTTCTGTCCCCAGGCTCTTCACTGGGCTGTTGCAGGGAGGAATACCCAGGGCTACAGGTAGCTGCTGCTGCAAGCACATATCCAGCACAAATGTTCAGTGAGGGATGCTCTGGAGATCCCAACGTCTCAAAAATCCACCAATAGTTAAGTTACATGATATTTTCTGGGTCAGTTCTTCTCTCTCTTGATCAAATAATTTTCTGCTTGTTGCCCAAAAGAAAATATTTATTTCAGCAGGATTTTTCTTGCTGACTTCCCTGAGAGGAAAGATCTCTTCTCTGGAAGGAGCAGGTGGGTCTGTCAGTGCCTTCCTTGCCCTCCTGGCTGCCTGCCTTCACCATCTACAAGTTCAAAATCATTCCTCTCCTGATTACCAAAGTCAGCACCTGTTGTCCTAAATCAGTCTATTCCCCAAGTCCTGTTCCCACGTAGACAGCTGCTCATAGCTTCTGTGACAAAAACAACCCTTTCTCCAAATAACTGATGCCGAATCCCATCTTCTCCCACACAGGCAGTGTGAGCTCCCCTCTGGCTATATTTCCCTTCCAGAACAATTCATGGGATGGTGTAGACTGCATTTTGCCTCATTCCTCTCTCAGGACCACACTTGCTGGGCTGACCTTCCTTCACACAGTGAGAGAATCCTGCTTGTCCCAGCTCTGGGCTGTGCATGCTTTTAGACCACTTCACAGACAGGTCAGGAAAGTGGTCAGAAAACTCCAGCCTACTTCACTTCATCCTTTGCAGTCATGGGAAAATAGCCTAAGGTTCCATAGAGCTGGAAGCAGAGGTTTCTATGTGCTCCAGAAGACAACTAGAAAAACTGGAGCACTGGGGAGTCCTCTGGGTTTTCAGCCAAAAATCATAAAGAAGACAGACTGACCTTCCTGTCTAAATATTCTTTCTTTTTTTCTTTCTTCTGCCACATCTGAAGCACTGAATCATAGAATCAGATTGGAAAAGAACTGTAAGACCATCACATCCAACCATCAATGTGACACCACCACCAGGCTCACCATTTAACTACATCCTTAAGTGTCATCTCCACATGTTGTTTGAACACTGCCTTGGATGTGTTCCACCACTTCTCTGAGCAGTCTGTTCCAATGTGTTACAACACTTTCTGTGAAAGAAATTTTCCTGTTATCTAATGTAAACCTTCTCTGGGACAACTTGAGGCCATTTCTTCTCATTCTGTCACTTCTCAGCTGGGAGAAGAGACTGACCCCACCTCACTATGACCTCCCACACACCACCCTGGCCTCCATCTTGTGCAGACCTCTAGGGCTGTCTTGATGATGGCAGCTGTAAACACAGCAGCTGGGACAACGTATGACAGGCTATGGAATTCTCCCTGGTGCTTTTATATAAATCTCAGAGAGGAGAAAACAGCAAAATGAGCCTGAAGCCTTCAGAAATACTGAAGAATCAGAATATAACAAGATTAAAGAGGAATGAGTGGAAAAGTCCAAAATGAGCCCATGAGCACAAGTAATGCTCTCTGGCCATCATTAACCATCCTGTTTGCTCCAGGAGCTGAAGAAAGGTGTGATGTGTAAGCCAGTGACAAAGTAATACATTACAGGATATGGTGCAACATAAAATGCAATCAGTCCACAGTCCTGCAAAGACCAATGCATATGCAACACTGTGCACATGGATGGTCCTGCTGAGGGCTGAGGAGTTACTCTGGCACGGGTGGCTGAACACATTCACAAAACCTCACAAAGCCAGAGCCCAGGAGAGGTCTGGTCAAGGGGGAGCTTTCCTGCCCTGAGCAGTCCTAACACAGCGTAACAATGCCTCTGATGCTGAATTGGCTGAGAAGCAATCAGTAAGGAAATGCAATATTCTATTCTGGGGACTAAGGAGCAGATATCTTGGGATAAGATTTTGCTTAAGACAAGGAACACATTCCTTTTGATTAATCTCAGCCTTTTGAGAAGTGTAGCAAAGAAATACTGCCCACATGAATGTTTTGATATCTCAGTAACAAATGCTGTAAGCCATGTCACCTTTGTTTAAATGCCTTTCTTTGTCATGACAAGGACTGTTCATGCAAGATGGTTAAGGAATCCTTGTTTATAGCATCCACGATAGCACTAGACTTTGTCAAGTGCAGCGACATGTGAGAGGCAGTGCCATGCAGTGCACAGCTTAGGGGAATTTCCCCTCCCCTCTCTAAATTCTAGTTTTATGAAGACAAAGGTTACGTAGTGTATATTTCAGGAGTTGAAGTCCTGAGAAAATAAACCTCAGTCCAAGTACCCGTCCAACATACAACAGATATTCCATAAAATGTATGGGCTGATTTCATGCACATGGCTGCTCATTTTACAAGGGGATGATTAAGATGGTCATGGTTATGTTGGCTTTTAGTCCACAAATGCCTCAGCTGTTCTGGATTCATTTAAAACCATAATGTACCTCTGTGTGCTAAAAGCAAGCAGCCAGCCCTGCTCTGCTCTCGCTGTCCTGCAAATCCAGCCCTTTGCTTGTGACAGTGTTTCCAACATGGGTCATTAGTCACTATTGACTTACACGGTCCACCTCTTGCTTCTCACAGTCTGCCATCTCCCTCTGCTCTGGCACCAAAGGGACCCATGGAGCAGACAGGGCTGCCTTTGGGAAGAGGTGAATTTTTTATTGCAGTTTGCTGGCTTCCACCCCCCTTCCTGATGCCTTTCTTATGCTTTGATATCTCCCAATTGGCATTTCACAGCCTGCCTCCTGAGGGATGCCAGCCCACCCTGTCCTGCCCTTCTAGCCAGAGCACACCAGGCTGCTCTGCTGGCACTTTCAGAGGAGTAGTGTGTTGAGAAGAAGTGTTACGAGTGGAAATGCAATTCAAAAGGGATTTTTCCCTTCCCACACTGAAAATACAGCGCTTGCACTTCAGTCCAAAGGAGAAGCATGTCCAGCACCATGGGGAGAACCAGTATTTCGCACCCAGGAGTGGAGAAGGCTTTTGTGGCATGGTCTGGGTGGTGCAGCATTATGCAGTGTTATTCCACATCCCCTCCTCAGGAGCCACACAGACAATAATTAAATGGGCAGGTTGTGACTCACGAAACATAACCACCTTTTCCCATTTTAATGTGTTTTGGTCATCGTGGGCTTTTCAAGCACATTCTACTTGATACTTCCTGCTTCAAAGGTTTTTATTACTGCAGCTGCCTAGCATCCTTTTCCCTCACCCTCCTCCATATCTTGTCCTGCATTTGGTTTATCTCTTCACTCTAAAAAGGAAAGGCATTTATTGCTCTATTCACATTAAGTGATCATCATGTAACAGAAATAAACTGCTTGTTCCTATATAATCATGGATTGCTTTGCAGAACACAGGCTTCAAACAGCAGAGGTAAAAGTCCACGTTTTCTTCTGAGCAATCTTAGTTTCTTAAAAAAAACCAACAAAACAAACCCTAAAACCCCTAAGTCAGTATCTTCCCACAACTGCAGCTGATTTCCTGTGTAAACTAAAACCATGTGATATTCCATAAATGCTTCCAGCTCTAAATTACAGGAAATGAAAACCATCGTGGAAAAGGAAAGCTTTGGACTAAATTCCCAGATCAGATATCATTGTAACTCTATTTCAGACTGATTACGATTTGGATGCTTTCTAACATACCTGTCAGTAATTAAAGGAGCCGATAACAGCTGTTGGAGCGCAACATCCCCCAGGGCCTTGAGGTGGGACAGAGACATCTTCCACACCCAGGGCAGTGCCCCAGAGGTGCCACAGATGAAATCACGAGCTGAGTTTGAGCAAGGGAAGCATTTTTACGTAGCCATAGTGAAGGTCAGGCTCTGAACTTCCAACTGTGTTAAATTGCACGTGCCGCGCGCAGTAACGCTTTGCAGTCAGCTGGCCACACACCCACACCCACACATGTAGGTGCTGTTACACCCTCAAGGGCTTCATGGCTGTGCAGCTCTTCATTGCTCAGTAACACTTTTGCAATGAGAAAGAACAAGTTGTGCAAGGGAATATGAGCCAGTGCTGATACAAAGCAAATATATGGCAAGAACGTAAGAAAAGAGAGGAACCCCATCCCACCTGAATTTGGAATATGTGCATGGTCCTTTGGGAGTGGTGCTGTCTACTGCTTCTCAGAGCCTTCTCAGAGCTGCTCTAATCCCATGGGAAGCTGAGAGTTAGGCCATGTCATCCATCGTGACATGCACCATGCAGTGTGAATGTGCAGATGTGCATATTTTCCCCAGACAGGGCACCCAGAGCTCCTCAGAGCTGCAATGAATGCACTGCAGAGTTAACAGACTGATGCCTTCAGGTGGCTCTCTGTAGCTCTCACTTCCTGACAAGTCAAGTGGCCAAGCTGAGATTTATGGACACTTGTCTCAGTGTTCTCATCTCATAAATGACTGCAGAAAGGGGATTTCCATTCCAGTGACCAGCGCATTCTCTTCATTTCTGAAGTGTCTGTGTCCTTCAAGGCACTAAATCAGCCTGCCACTGCTAAGAAATAGGGACTTCAATTAAACAAATTAATTGCAAAGTTCTACACAATCTCCTAATTCATTCACCAAGAGATTTTTTAGTTTGTTCAGCCAAGATCATGATAATTTTCCTATTGAACTGATGCAGTGAAAATAATTATCAGACTGAAAAGAAGTTGCGGCAAAGGACTAATTTTAAGGAGAGTTTTGGGTACATTATCATTCATTTCTTATTTCAAAAACAGGAGCAAATCTTTACTTTTACTGGGGAGTCTTGCTGGGTGCCAGACCTGCACACCACAGTCATCCTTTTAGATGTTTTAACCATTGCTGTCACTTTTTCACACAAAAAACATTTGGGGTAGTCCCCAGCAGCTCTGGGTGTAAATTATAGCTGTCCTGTTCCTGGTACTATGAAAGCATTTCTATAAACTAGAGTATCTCAGCAGCCATCAATATATCATTCACATTTAGGCTTGCATTGATTTCTGTCTTGTTACCAGAATGAGGCAGATGCTTCAGCAGAGCAGAGGGTCACATATCCAATGCCAAAGGCACCAAGACAATTTGCACAAATTGAGGACTTCAGCCAATACTTTTTATAAGCTGTTCCTGCTGAATGTCCCAAATGAGGGGTTTCAGTGCCAGCAAAATCATTAAAGTGAACAGGTTTGCCTTGTTCCCTACCCAGCAGACATTTCTGTTAGGGTAGGTCATTAGTTATTCCTGAGGTCATTAGGTTATCGCATTGAATCTTAATCCATCTAATTCACCCCAGTGCACTCCCATTCTTTTCTAGTGCTTGCCTTTTAAAATACCATTAAATCATGTCACAGGCCGCCTCTGCACCTGCCAAGAAAGCTGCATGCCTTCTCTGATTTTCTTTGCCAGGTGATTTCTATTTAGTATATTCCTGGAGAAGACAGCTCATTGCAAATCCTCTTTCTCCTGTTTCTCCTTCCCAAGCACACTTGCTCACTCACTCTGGGGATTTTAACTTTTACATACCCAGCTTAGCTCTGGCTCAAATCAATCAGTGCTGTCCTGAGCAGATGACAGTGGGTTTCCATTGCCTCAAGCTAGCCTGGGTGTCCCACTTTCTCTTGCTGAGATAAGTTATTGCGGCAAAGAAAAAAGAAACTGTTTGCCTTTGATAGTGTAATGCAAAAATAAAGAAATCCCAGTAAAACCTTCCCTTCTTGTCCATAAAATCCTTTGGTAAAAAATTCTTAGGAGGATACTATAAATAGAGAAAATCCACTGAGATTGGTGAACAGCTTTAAACCAAACACATAAATTAGTAAAGAAATAACATTCTCAGTTGTAGATAACTTGTAGTGAATTAGATCAGGGCTTTTACAGAACAAAGGAACCTAAAAAAAACCCTAATCTCACTTTGACAGGAAAAAAGTCTCTGATCACTCCACCTGCCACTTCTTTCTGTGCCAAGAAAAACTCAAGTATACACCAAAAACACTGAAGGAGAGTTGAGTGTTGCACTAAATTTATGGACCACTAGAGACTAGGGTTGAATGTGCTGACTGAACTTATTCTAATAACTTAGATGGGAAAAATCCATACTGCAAATCACCTTACTTAGGTTGGTTTAACCAGAACTATTTACCCAAGGAAGAAAAAAAATCATGAGTGGTGATTGCTTTCTCTCTCACCCAAGAAATACACACAGCCAGAGCCTGGTATTTTTTTTCTAGCTGCAAAATACCACAGAGTGGGAAGGGAAGTAGTTTGTTAGATGGGGTAAAGGATTTTTCACAGAAAATAAACAGGATTTGCAGAGAGCTGTGTTTGTGCATGTGACAAATGTTTACCATTGGTACAAGATTTGGGGCACACAGGGAACCAGGACATTCTGGGGTTGTGCTGATGTTGTCTTAGCCATCATGGTGAACCTTAGGGAGTGCACTGGACCTTGTGTTTCTGAGCCCACATCACTTGGCAAGACCTCTATGCTCTTGGGCCATTCTGTGTGTCCTAGTCTGGACCATAACCTTAATGTTATTCAATACCATCTCAATCCTTGCCAGGGTCAGGGGAAACAAACCTTGGCTTCCAAAAAGAAGGGGGTGGCTTCTGGTAATAAAAACATGGCAGCATTGTCCACCATTTTTTTATGGTTTTCTTATCTCATTGCTGTTTCCAGTAAATTTTTCTTATCTCAACCTGTGACCTCTAAAATCTGTCTGATTTTAGGCTTCCCATTGGAGAGGGCAAGGGGAGTGGCTTGTGGTCTTTTTAGTGAGAGGACTAAATTGGGGAATACCATTCCTAAACCACGACACCATGCCTATTACCTTATGGCAAACACTTGTTTGCAGTCTCTCACCTCATGTACACACGCCGTAGATCTTGGTTTGGGACAGTGGGCAAGGGGCACGGTCTGGAGGTGGATCAAGTACACAAAGGCAGGGGGTGAATGGGTTCATTGCCCATGACTTTAGGGCAAAAGTCACCTACACCCTAGATTACATTAGCTGAAGAGAGCAGACCCTAATTTCACAGGGCCAGGCCTTGTCCCCAGACTTTGTCCAGTAAGACACACACAGATAAGTCTAGTCTATCCTATGGCAAGGGAATGAGGAGTTAGGAAGCACCCTTGGGAGGACCTAGGGTATGTGGGGAAGGGAAGGGGTGAAGGGGCTAAAGCTAGAGCAGGGCCTGGGAAGACTCAGCACAAAAGATGGGCAAAGCTGCTTTAATTAAAAATTCAGATATTCAAAGTCTTGCTGACGAAGCCAGAGTGCCTCTGCTGCAGCCACGGTCTGTAGCAGCTTGTTCTGTGCCTATGCCCACAGGGAAGGCAGTCCCTGCTGAAATTGCCAGGGAGATTTCCAATTAGCACCAATTGAGGCAAGTTATTGGGGAGTTTTCTTCATGCAGACACACCTCCCCTGGGGCACAGCATGAGACCACCCACTCGCATTGCACAAACCACCAAAAAAACATTAAACTTATAGGAACCTTTCTCAGTCACTACCAACCCATACTAGATTTGAACCATCCACTGAAAGGTGAAATGTTAATGTGAGCTAATTTTTCAAATCATTGCTGTAACATTAGGAAGAATCTCTGGTAACCTTTTGGGGGCTGCTGACTTACTGCCTAGTGTTCATTTGGCTGATCTTACGGGCTACAGTCATGATAGGATAATGTCCCAAGAGAGCAAATAAAATCCAAGAGGTACATTTTTCTTCTCAGCACTTGCCTGCTATAACGCTGAGCCCTTCATTAAAAATGTGATAAGCCATGCAATATATTTTCCTGTAAATTGTAGCCTTTAATCTTTAATGTTAATGACAGAAATTTTACCATTAGCAGGACTGTATTTTGCTCCACACTTTAAACATTCTTTAGTAACCATGTTTTCCTGTCCTCTTTCAGACAGATGGTAACTATTTCAGCCTGAATTCCTTTTTATATTAACATAAAGAGAATTCAAAAAAACAAACTAAAGTATAATATAACTAAAATAGAAGAACTTACGGCACTGAAATGTGAAACACTTTTTTCCTAGCTATGACCACTCTTTGACTTCTCTGTTACTAGGTGTGTGCCTTGAAACCAAAGTCAGTTTTGTAAATACTGCTGACAAGGAGAAATCAATCCACCTCAATCCCCAAGTCACGCTGCCTTAACTTGGGCTCAAATCTTAGAGGACAAATTATTGGCTGATCAGTTGGAAAATTTGTGTATTTATGAAGAATGTGAAAGCCATGTTGGAGAGTAGTGCTTGATCCAACAATTAATATTAAGTCTGGTAAAGAAGGAATTCCTGAAGTTTAATCCCAGCTACATGTTTCTCCATGTCCTTGACACGCGCCCTTCCAGCTTCCCTTGCAGCTTTGACCCCTGTAGCTGTTAAATGCAGATAATAGAACCAACACCTGCATGTTGCACCAGTTTTGCAAGGAGTCATTAACTGTGGCACATCTACTTACAAAGACAGCATCACATTTCATGTAGAGTTACAGCCAACATCCAGAAAATGCTGTGGGATTGGCCACAACCCCTTTAAAGGTAGGAGAGGAATAATGAAGAAATACTTCACATCTGAGATGGGGACCAGGGACTGGGGCAGCGTATCTCTTTTTATGTGCCAAGCATAACAGGGTCCAGTCTGCTGGCACATGATTGCTGTGCCCGTAATGAACAGGAGGAATGGTGAAAGTTTTCAGTCCTTGATCCAGATAGACTTTCCTTTAAAAACAATCTTTCAAGCAGAAGGCTTGGGGGTGTGTGATACCCTCCCACTGCCACCTGCCCTTCCTCTAGGCTGTTCCTTGGTCCTTGGCAGTGGCCAAGGGTACCTGAGGTCCAAGGTGTGAGCTGGCCAGAAGCCACCTGTGGATTCGAATAGCCAGTCTGGGAGATGGGCAGGGAAAAGTGACCTGCATGGCAGGCAGTGGTTTTCACTGCTCATGAGCTTCCTGGAGGTGGACAGTTTTTAAGGAAGAAAAAGGACATTTGCCTACTTTGGCCTCCAGTGACTTTTGTTCCTTCATTAAGGGTATGAAGGGGGATAGAGCCCCACGCAATGACAGGCATTAGTGATGCTATCACTGGCAAAAACAAGTAAAGGCTTCTACAGTGTTAGATTGATTTTACCCCCAGTTTTTTCATGCTAAATTTGGTCCTAAACACCACACATTTTAGACATTAATGTACCTTCTATGCCTCTGATCTGTAATTTTTACTATTAATTTTAAGACCACAAAACTAATATTAGAAGATCAGCAGTCTCATATCCTTTTTGGAGGAAAACCTAAACTTTTTAAATGCTATTTAAAATTCTAGCAGTGGCAATGTGCGAGGGCTGTAACTACTGAAGGTCCTGCAATACTGGAACAGTATTGTTCCAAGCAGCCATTTGTTGAGGAAGATGCTCTCATCAAAGCCTTCATGAGCCTTCCCCAATAAATCAGTATTGTTTCAATCTTTGATTTTCAGTAAGAGGTCTGTATTAGAAAATTGACATCATAAATTTTAACTGCCACTGAGGCTCTGTTGTGATTGATAGTGTCAATGTTTTTCTGTTACTCGAATTTGCAGCTCTTGTCTGTGTAATTCCTGCTACTGCATCTGGAGAATGTTGTATATTACACCTAATATTGGTATCTTTTTCTCAGTTTAAGCAGATTATTTTTTGCAGCTGTAATGCAGTAGTATTAAAATGTAGCTGATGATCCATATCTGGCAGAGCAAACACTAAATCACCAATAGGCTTAATTAGCACAAGGTGAGAAAATTTTGCCCTCCATGAAGTTGCAAGGCTCCTGCTTGGGAAGGGAGGGAGGCATGTGGACCCTTCTTGTTATCATCAGCTTTGTCACAATTAATTTTGTTACATAAATTTCCTGTTTGGAGAGTTCTATCTGCGTATTTTCCTGTAAATCAGTATGCACTTTAGCATGGTCAGTAAATAATAATAAACATTAATTATAGGCAGTTCTGGTTTTATCACACCGTACCTGTCAAAAGCCAAAACTTTACCTCATCCTTTATTATAATATTATAAAATAATGATTCATATTTCTAATCTTTTATTGGACAGCTGAATATAAATAATCTCCCATTTTTGTCTCTTGGACTCTCAATAGCTTTATCTCTGCTACTAATGGCTTCTTATGTCTCCAGAAAGAACAAAGCATAAAAAAAAGAAGATAATGATTTAATCAAAGACAACTCAAATGGCAGTTTTGCTGTGTGGGCATAAACAGAGTTAATGGTTCTCTCAGGACTCTTTTTTGAGAACCATAAAATCCTGACACTTAAGAAATAAGAGTTAATACACACTTTAAGAAGTGTTTTTCTATTTGAGGAAAAGACTGAAGTCTAATACATTATTGGCCTGAATCTTAAAACATTTATGATGGTGGGAAGATAGGGTTTTATTATACATTTCATCTTCACTTCTTCATTTATTCTTACAATAAAATCAAATAATCAGTAATAGGTTGATATTTTGGTGTCAAATGGAACCTAAACCACACACGAAAATGGAAAATCATTCAAGCAATATGTGAACCTTTAGTGACTGAACCTTAACTAAGTAATGGACTACAGGAGGTGCTGCTTGGGCATTTTATCTTACTCCAAGGACTTTTTCTCTCATTTTAAAGTGCTGGGTACTGGCATAAACAATTATGGGGAAGTCTTTGTGCCATTGGCATTGCTGGACAGTAGCATTTTCAAAATGAGCTTCCCACAAGTCTGCCTTTCTACTTGGGAGAAAACAGTACAATTAAAGCTATCATACAAAGGAAATGCTGAGGTGTCTGCTTACTATCCAGCTGCAAAAATATGTGCATTGCTGAGACAATTTACTTCAAGACTCCTTTCTCACTTTTTAATGGTGTTAACTGGAAATGACTAGGAAATTTCCAAGTGCAAATTTGGTCTGGATTTCTGGAGACTAACCAAATGAAAGGTGAATTTAGACTAAAAATAGTATAAGCAGCTTACAGGCTTATAACTATAGATGAAAGATTATATTCTGTGTGGGAGTTTTGCAGGGAACTCAGGCAAAAGTGTTCAATGTCACTAACCAGTTTGACTCTTTCCATTACCAAAAAAAAATTATATTTTAGGACACAAAACCTCAGCAAAGAAAGCTGGAAATTTAAACATCTACTAGAATACCTAATTTTCTTTTAACCCTGTACTGTTCTGCAAGCACTTTCCTAGGTTCTATTCCAAAAAATAAATAAATGCAGACTGTGCTACTTAATAGCATTAAGAGCATCAGTCTGCTCTACTGGCTGGATCTGGATCAAACAGTAGAGATCAAAAAGAATATAAATGTACTTGATGTTCCATCATATCCAGAAATAAACTGCATGCAATAGAAGAACTAAAGTGAAGAAGCATATATGTTGAGTATTTTTATTTCCAGTGTTCCTTCACAGTTACTGGATTAACTCACCCTTCATTCCCTCTTTACTCATTCAGATCTTGACTCTTTTATCCTCTGCTGGCAAATTGAAGGTCTGCCTTGTGGTCAGAGGTCACTGAATTAATCACTTTAAACAAGAGATTTGCTGAGGTTTCAGAATTTCTAGTGTGACCTATTTCTCCTTTCTGTTTTCCACAGCTTTCCCCCTGTTGTTTGTAAAGGAAAAATCTGTGGAACAAGATCAAGAGTCAGAAAGTGCCAGGAAATGAGTGGTCTTGTGGCCCAGCTTACAGGAAAGTGAGTTGCTCATATTCCCAAACTGGGATAGCTGGCTTGGTTGCTGACATCTTCCTAGTGCAGGATCTGGCTGCTGCAGTAGGAGGAGATAGTGATGTGGGCTGCATGGCAAAGCACTGGATGAAAATTTTCCTCCTAATGTTAAAATTGACATCCACCCTTTAGTCCCATAGGTGCAGAGAGAAGAGTTCT
The DNA here is from genome assembly GCA_013397155.1 of Irena cyanogastra. Lineage (NCBI taxonomy): Eukaryota > Metazoa > Chordata > Aves > Passeriformes > Irenidae > Irena > Irena cyanogastra. The sequence goes on from VWZV01004339.1 coordinate 413,688, forward strand.
ACCCAGTTATATGGTTCAACAACCAGGTATGTAACCTTCTTTATCTTACGCCCAATATAGTTTTCAAATTATCATTATACAAGCATTGGAGTCCTTAGGATGTGGTGGTTTTCTTTGTTTGGTACCAATAATCAGCTCTGCAGGGAGCAAATCACCAAAATAAAATAAACTCTTGACTCGAACTATTTTGGAAACTTTTGGAAACTTTTTGGACCTGTGACCAGACAAGATTAATCAAGAGGAATTTGTGCCTGGTCTGCGACAGAAATTAAGCCATGACACCTCACTGTTTCAGCAGTGCTGTTGGGAGAGGGGTCGGGTCTCTTCCTGCAGCAGCAGTGTCTGTGCATAGGGATGTGTGTGAGCTAAAGCATCACCAGGCTCTTCTGGACAGCATGATGTGTCCTCTTTTGTGCACAGGATGTGTGATTGCTTTAGCTAAGCAGCAGCTCTGGGGACAGAACTGCCTTCCTGCATGCATGTACTATAAACAGCATGCTGAATATTCAAGTCTGCACCTTAGAGAACAGGCAAAAAGAAGAGTATAGTATATTTTGGCAGCAAGTTATGCCACATGGGCAAGAACGTGCCAGTTGTAGGAAAGCCATCCTATTGGCTTTTTCCACTTTCCACTCCATCTGAATCCAGGTCACCAGTGCAACTGTCAATAGGTGTATGCTTGGGCACCGTGGAAGGAGAGGGTTAGCAAGGGTCCTGGGGTGTTTTGGGCAAGAACTGTCCTCGAATGTCCTAGTACCTCATTTATTGACTTGTTCAGTCCAGAGGCTTCCCCTTTTTCAGCCATCTTCTCTCTTCTAACATAGAGAGGGCCAATTTCCATATGCATTAACATTCCAGGGGCATCACAGGAGCAGCAAATCCTTTGAAGGGTAGAGAAGCTCTTTCTAGCCATTTCCCCTTGGAGCCGATTCCAACGCAAATCTGCATCTGAACAACTGTTCAGTGACTAATGCAAGAATTGTACCTTGACCAGTTGCAATATTGCACTCAGGATTTTTTATATTCTGTTTCCACTGAACCAAATAGGATTTAAAGAAGTGCTGTAAGATTTAGTGAAATGAGGGTTGTGTTTGGAGCCAGGGCTCAAGCGTTTTCCCTTCTTTTATGGTCTGTTCAGATATAGGGAACACACTTTAAAAATTAGAATTTCTCACTCCCATGCACAGGGGAGTGTAGGTTGGAAGAAGAGGTCACTTCTTGCTCAGCCCTTGCCCCCTTGCACCATTTCACCTGCTAGCATTGCTCTCAGCCATTCCACAAGCATTAACAGCCTTTTACTGGATTAGTCTACTTTCTATCCCACTACACCTTCAATCTCCACTACACCTTGAAATATTGCATTTAAAATGTAAAATAGAAAAAAGAACTAATTCCATTAACTCAAAATAGGTCTCTAATTGACCTCTTAATATGGTGTATTTAACATGACACCATACCATTTTCATATGTAAATGGGATGATTCTTAATAATTCAGTGCTTCTATTTTCATTCTATAGAATACATCTTCAAGGGAATCAGGAGAACGCTGTGAATTTCTGTCATTTGTCACTGCCACAGAAATTAAACTCTGGCTGCCAACATGAAACAGTACATTTTACACCTGCCTTCCTATGCTTTGCTCTTGCGGTGCACAGCTCCAAAACCTACGTACTTTTCTTATAATAAACTTATTGGAAAGTTGAATGTGAACATACTTTTTCCTAATCTCTTCAGTAGTAGGAGGAGGAAGGTGCTGACAAACAGCATTTCCCATCGCAGGATTCATCTCAGACTCACAGCTATTCTGAGGAATAAAATGTACACAGAGCAGAACTTGTTAATTTGATTCCATGTCAGGCTCGTATGCAGCATCTCCCCGTGCCACCTCCCTCTCCCCAGCCAGCCCATCTCCTCCACCCCCTGGATGACACTTCACATTTAATCTAAACCCTCTCACATTAAGCAGGCGTGTAATTTACTCCCACAGTGAGGTCCATTGCAGTTGTGGAGGTGATGTAAAGGAGAGTTTGTTTAAACAATATTAAGCCTGCAAACCTGCACGAAAAAACCCTGGTCTGGGCTGTCAGCGAAGCCTTTAATGTGCATTCAGTATTGCATTCATCTGGGATCTGTGTATGGGATTGATTGATGTTTTATTATTGTTCAGTAGATAAAAATATTTAACTTAAGAACAACTCAGTTGCAGGAAGGGCTTTATATAGTCATCACAACATGCTTCTGCTGCTGCTGTGAGTGTAGGAGGCAGGGTAGTTTTGTACTGCTTAACATGTAAAGTCTGACATATTTTAAGAGCATGATCAAACTGCAGCTTTAGAAATCACTTTAAACGTAAAGAACCAAAGAAATAAATCCGTAGTCTTTTAACAATTTCCCTCAGCTAAACTATTCCAATATGCTATTTTTACTTTTATTATTTCTTTCTGCCTTTGGCAGCACAGGTCTTTTCAACCAGATAGGGTATAATGGACCATGAAAGCAGGACACATCCTCAGAACCCAAATGTCAGCAGCAGTTAAGGTGAACTGCTTCATTCTAAGGTGCAGCGAGTTACCTTGTGCTTCGCTGGAAACCTCAGCACTAGTGCCAGAGAGGAGCTGGGAAAGGAGGTGGTTCTTCCCCGAGATGGATTGTGACAGCCCTCAGGCCACTGGTGCCTCCTCATTCTATGAAATAACAGCTTTCTTAGAGAAGTACAAGGGAAAGTATCATTGCCAGATTTGCACTATTTCCCCCTCTCACAGACTGTGTATTTTACACAGCTGACAGTGCATTTGTTACAGCCTACCTTCAGATGTGTGCCAGCAGGACATGCTGGAAATTGTGCATCCAGACCAGAGGATTTCTTAACCATAGGCCTCCAACATCTGCTGCACACTTGTTACATGGCTGGAACATGAACAGAGCTTTTAATTTTGCTCTTTGATTTTTGCATTCCTGTTTTTAAATGCTGTTTGTGTAATTTATGCTTTGCAAGCCCACAGAAGTTTGGTGGAAAGGAACTTCTTTATTTGAACTCTCTGAAGTGCAATATTTCTCTTGGCTTAATTTTTCCCTCCTTCTAAGCTTATGAATTATCATCTGACAAATTGGATCTGTTCTTTTCCAGCAAGCTATTTGAACACATACTTCTAGATGTTTTTAAGAACAGTACAGCTTTCAGATAACTTCATTGTTATTTTATGTGCCAGATGTGGTTTGTTTTCCACAGTTGGAGTATTAGAAAAATGTTGCATAACCACAAACATCCATCTATTCTTTTACAAATAGAAATTTAAATCTACAGATAAAAGATAAGTAGATCATGCAGAATCCAACACTGCCTTATTTCACTTGTCTCTTTATGCTGAAATGAGTTCAGGCTTGCAGTCACCTCCCTGCAAGATACAAGCTCATCACTCATCTTCCCTCTGCCTGGGCTTCCCCAGCCATCCTGCTTCTCTGCACTCCAGTGACTGCATTTGACTTAACATGCCCATTGACCAGAAGCATTGGAAGAAATCCTTCTTTATTCAAACCTTCAAAGCAAGTTCAGTAAGCCTTTTGGTTACTCTCCACTGACTATGTCACCCACATTAGCAGATTCACTTTTGATATTTAGAGTTTTACTAAAAGCTAGGATGTGCCCTGAATTTTATCCATATTCTGTGCAGCCTCTTTTTATTTCTTTCTTTTGGGAGTTGTTACACAGAGGAATAGCTGGTGTCTCTAGTGCCTGGTGGCAGTTTTTATTAAGTGCCTTGAATACCACTTCTGGGGGGTGTGGGATGAACCCATGGAAGGGTTCTCCTGGCTCCACAGCAAGATTGTACATTGTGATACTCTCTCTCCCTTCAAAGTAGGTTAAATGCAAACAAACACATTTAGCTCAGTGAGGATCCAACAGGGAGCCAACACGTGCATCCAGCTGCAAGCTCTGTGAGGTCTGGGTGACACTGACTTTCTTGGAAGAAAAGACAGAAACAAAATTACATTACAATTCCATGAAAGTTGCCTTTGCAGATGATGGCTGGAGAAATGGAAGTACTAGTTTGGCAGAAAGCTACATTTACTCCCAAGCTCCATGATAACAGCAACTCATCTTTCTTTGAGGATTGCTTGTCCGTGTGTATCTCTGTGTGCAGCGCTTGTCACTGTGCATTCCCTTTGCAGAGCATCCTGTCTCACCAGGGTAGGCACAGGGTGGAAAGGCTGCCATGGCCTATGTTTCAGCTGAGGACAAGGGGACGTAGCCCAGTGCAACATGCAAAGCAAGACAGTGCATAAATTACAATTACTGATGAGCCGAATCTGCAGAAACCTTCAAAGCAGCATGCTTGAAACATTGCTCATATTTTAACATTTTAATTAAATAGATGTTTTATGTATTCATGCTGTAAGTACTTTATGATCACTGACTCTGCAGTCTTCTGGACTTCAAACCTCAAAGAGGTAGAAAAGGGAACACCCCACATATAGGAGAAGAAGAGTCTTCTTCAGATTATAGGATTCAGTATTTTTCTGGTTTATTTTTAATTTTATAGATAGAATTGATCAGGAATTGACAGACCAAGTCATTATGGCTTCAAAAAGTTTAAATGTAAGCCACTTTGGCATTAGAAAAATACTTAGGTACATATGCAGCATTTTCTGTTTTCAAGGTGCCACAAATGTTAATTAACAAATGAATTTTGCTTGCCTTAGCTAGAAATGTCCCCTGTCAGTCTTGGACTTTCCCCCAAAGCCAACAGCAAAGGCCTTTATCATAACTGCTGCAGCAGCACTGGGCACAGATCATGTCTTGACTAAGGAGATATGATGCAATAAAAAGCTTTATAGATAATGAAACCATCACCCTAAAGTAGAACATTGAGAGGAGACTGGACACTGTTACAGGAAGTTATGCATTACCCAGCCCTTGCTTCCAGCAGGCAGCACCTTGCAGGCAGCTCTTTGCCCACCCCAGCACAAACTCAAGCAGCTTCCATGCTGCTCACTGAAAATCCCAAAGGGATTTCACCATGTGGGCACCTGCCCCTCAGAGGGTCCCTAGCGTGGGCAGGCAGGGTGGGAGTGGAAAGCCTTGCGTTCTGCTGATTGCCATACCCTGAATCTGCCTAGGCAGGGATATAAAGGCTGAAGTGATTCACAGCCAAGTGCCAGAGGTGATCTTTCCTTGGGGAATATATACAGCCTGGAAAATTCATGGGATGGAGCTGCTGTGAAAGTGGGTTCTCAAACAAACAGGTTCAATGTATTTTAGCTTGTCTGTGTAATGTTCTAATGTAACAGATCCCACTTCCTCAGTTTCTAAACTATGTTTCATCAGTAATTCTGAGGCATCCTATGGGGACAGCAAAGTACAGGAATCACGTCTTGAAAAGGAACGAGAGCTTCAAATCCCTTTATTTATCAAAGATATTCTTGGTGACAATGTAATGAAAGACTACAAGGAATCAAAATCACAGAATAAGCTGAGCTGGAAGAGACCCAGAAGGATCATCAAAGTCCAACTGCTGGCCTTACACAGAACAGCCCCAAGAACGACACCCTGTGCCTGAGAGCATTGTCCGAAGGCTTCTTGAGTTCTGTCAGGCTTGGTGCTGTGATAACTTCCCTGGGGAACTGTTCCAATGCCCAACCGACCTCTGGGTAAAGGACTTTTTTATAATATCCAACCTAAACCTACTGTGACAGCTTCAGGCCATTCCCTTGGAACCTGTCACTGGTCACCAGAGAGGAAAGAAGAAAACAGTGTCTGTTCCTCCACTTCCCCTCGCAAGGAAGTTGCAACTGCAGTGAGGTTTCCCCTCAGTCTCCTCTTTTCCAGTCTGAACAGACCAAATGATCTCAGCTGCTCCTCACACGGCTTCCCCTCAAGGCCCTGCACCATCTTCACTGCCCTCCTTTGGATGCTTTCTCACAGCTTTATATCCTTCTTACGCTGTGGCACCCAGAACTGCATGTAATATCCATGGAGAAGCTGCCCCAGGGCAGAGCAGAGCAGGACAATCCCCTCCCTTGCCCATGGCCCTGCTATGCTTGATGTCCCCCAGGACAGGGTTGGCCCTCCTGGCTGCCAGGGCACTGCTGGCTCATGTTCAACTTTCTGTCAACCAGGACCCCCAGGTTCCTTTTCCAAGGAGCTGCTTTCCATCCTCTGATTCCTCAGTCTCTACATCCAGAGTTGCCTCATCTCAGGTGCAGAATCCAGCACTTTGCCTTGTTGAACTTCATGTGGGTTTGTGCCCAGACCTCTAATTTGTGGAGCTCTCTCTGCAGGGTCTCCCTGCCTTGAAGGGAGTCAACAGCTCCTCCCAGTTTTGTGTCAACTGCAAACTTCCAGTCTCATAGCCAAGTCATTTATGAAGATGTTGAAGAGGACAAGGATGGAACCCTGTGGAACCCCACTAGTGACGGTCACCACATTCACTGTAATCCCTCGTGCCCAACACATGAGCCAGTTGCTCACCCACTGCATGAGTGGGGAGCACAAGGACATGGGTATCACAAACAAGCAAGAGAGGTCTGCCAAGGACGAGGGAGGGCAGAGCCCGTGGCTGTACAAAACTCAAAAGTGAGGCTGGGAGATGCAGACGTGCAGCCATAGGAAGGTGCATGACAAAGTCAGAGTAGAGGAAAATTATTTCAGTGGGACCAGTTTTGGTAAGAGGGTTGGCAGACTCAAGGTGAGGCTGAGAAGAAAGAAGATAGAGAAACAGGTTGTACTAAACTGGATCACAGGGTAACATTCTACAAGAAATTATTTTGCTTGTGCATTTCTTTATGTCTCCTTTATAATTCTATGCCAGCGTATCATATATGTAAATCTTATTTTCCCAATTATTCCTGTTGGCTCTGCACCACTATAATTGAAGGGTTCTGCTCTTCTCTCAGCATGAGCTCACCAAGAACAAATTGCTCTTACAGAGGAGCCGATGTGAGCACATGCTGGCAGGACCTGACAGCGCGTGGGGCAGCTCAGCCTTTGGCACAGAACCAGCTCCCAGTGAGCAGGGAGCACGCGCGCCGCTTCTCATTACACGGCTTCTTCCTGTCAGTGTCTCTGGGAGAAAAACATTCATGTGCCTTCAACAGCACATTTCTCCCCCTGGTCTCGAAACACTCTCCAGAGGTGGTGGTGTCTAGTCACAGTTAGAACTGGACACTGAGAGATTCAGCAATGTCTGTCCATCCAGATCTGAATCACTGCAATCTTTTCAGGAATGTTAGATGGGAAGAGGAGGGAATCAAAAGACTGTTGCCCATAGCATCTGGAAGCAAACTGCTTCTTATTTTTACCACCTCACCCTTGGAAAACACATTAACCTCACAATATCTCATTGTGGAAAGCATTTCTAATATTCAATTTCATTATTTTGATTCATATCACTTCTGCAATCATGCTGGTGAATGAGTTCTTTGATTCTGATGTTAACTTCCAGTGTCCCACTAATTGACTCAATAGAGAGAATTACAGTTACTGGTCAGTGGGTCAGTGTAGTGGAACACTGAATAACCACAACTGTTTCAATCTTAAAAAAAAAAAAAGGTTTTAAGGAGATGAGATAAAGCATAGGATTAAAGGAACGGGCTAATAAAATTATTATAGACAGGATCTGCATTTTCATTCTGACCAATACTTTGCAGTCAAACACAACACCTTGTGTGTGGTATATGAAAACACTTAATTTTAAAGAAAAGTTCCACTGGGCAGGTAAGCACTACATTGAATTAAAAGGTACCTCTGATTTTCTATGAGATTTAAAATTAATAACCTAGAGAAAATAATTGCCTGACTGCTGAGAAATGATACATAAAGCAAAGTCATAAACTCATTATATACTCTGTGTATGTATTTAAATGTTCCCTAGTTACCCCTGATTACAGCTTGCCACATCAACTAAACACCTGGTCTGGTATTTTTCTTACATTGAAACCTCTTGGCCAGTTGGAATTTTTACCTCAAAAGCAGCTGAAACCTTTGTTTACCATCTCATAGGACATGTTGTTACAGTCTCATGCTGAAGATCTTTTTTAATGGCATGCTTGACAGGACTGAACAGTGCATGTTCACCAGCTTTCACCTTCACTATTAATAACAGCACAGTTCCTACCTGAAATGTCTTCTATAATTGTGTAATTACACAGCTCATTTATCCAATTGTTAAGCCAGGGGTCTGATTAAATATTAACAACAGCTTGGTTCTCCTAGTGTCATTAGTTGGAAAGCAACCCTGTAATCTCAGGTAACCCATCATGGTAATTATCCTTCACAGTTCCCCTCAGCTGAAAATCCAGCACAATCAGAGCAGATGAGGTTGCCCAGCAGAAAACACATCACCTCTCTATTCCTCCTCACCTCAGCACTCCTCACTGCGCCCTGTCCTGTGTTTGTGGACTTCCCGTGATTGAAAAACAGGTATGGAGCACTGCAGAGGGTGGCACTGGCTGGATTTGCTCTTTTAATCCCATGCTGCATGTTGAGAAATTGCAGCCTGACCTCCAAAATCATTTGTTACTTTAAATCAAAGAAGGGGAAGTTTGGTTTGGCCCAAACATTCCTTCCCATGGAAAACAAGGGGGAAAGCAGAGCATCCCAGTTTGTGACGAGCTGTGAGTGATGCTCTTGTATGTGGCCTTGCATTGGAGGGGCACGTGCCCAGGGAATATCCCAAATTATAGATGACCTAAACTGAAATGCATAAACCAGGAGCAAGCTGCACTTCCAATGCACTCTGCATGGGAGTATCACAAGGCCCTTTAAAATAAATGTTGCAGAAGAGAGCATCAAAACGCTATAAACAACCCAAAGCAATGGCAAACAGATGTTTAGCTGAGCTCTCTGGGGAGGAGCCCTGCATATTGTGCCCACAGCCCTCACCAAACACCTGGGGACCCGGGGGACCCTGAGCTGGGTGGGGGGACAGGGGCAGGCACCCTCTGCCTCTGGGGTGGGGACCACATTGTGGGGACATTTGAAAGGCCCTGAGCAACGGGCATGGGTGTGGGCATTGCTGAAACCGATCCGGAAGATTTTCCCAGCTGCTGCGGCAGCGTTAATAGACGGCTGCCTGGAGCAGCAGGGCTTTCCCCCCATTAACATCTTATTACGATAAAAGGCGCAGTTTGTACCTCCCGGAGTTATTGCTTCCAGGCTGCCCGCAAACTCAGGTGACGCCGTGCATCTGGTTCAGGTTTCCAGGCTTTCCGCTGCAGTGGGGAGGACGGGATCGTAATTCGTGTGTGAGGAGAGCAGGGCTGAGGTGGGCTGGGACGGGAGAGGGGAGCTGGCCACCTATCAAGCTGGGCCACCAACACGGTGCCTGACATCTGCTGTGCACAGCCGCCGGTGGCTCCTCTGCCCGGGGCAGGGAGGCACAGCCACGGCCGCGGGTGCAGGAGGGAAGGGAAGGGAAGGAAGGGCCGGGGTTTGCTCTCAGGTTATTCTGGGACCTCTCCGAGCGTGAGGGAGGGCCGCTCCGGGGCGGGCGCGCACAGGGAGCTCAGAGCCGGCGGCCCTGGAAAGCGCAGGGGGAGCGCCCTGGGCACACGGCGCTGCTGCTCCGCTCCGGCTCCCAGCGCGGCTCTCAGGGGATGAATTTGAAATAAGATTTGCAAGATCGGAGTCACAAATCAATAAACTCCATCAGCTAGGATCTAGCAGCTGTCTGAAACAACAGGTTACAGCAGCTGATAAATACTTTAAGGTGGGGGAAATGAATTAAAAATAAGACCAAAATAGGATCATAAATCATGCTCTCCAGCTGCTAACACTGTATGGGGAACAAAACCCAAGAAATAACCACATTCAGGTATATCCCTTAAAACACAGGTAGCACAACCTGTCCAAGGATGGATACCTTTATAGGGAGGGCAGGTTATGCTACAAGTGACCAAATAGCTCCTTGTTTAAGTTTTAGCTGGCAGGTTTTTGTGATTCAGAAAGCTGAATTACCAATTCCTATATTCTTTCTGAAATCCACTTCAGAAAATCCTCGTCCACCCCTCTGCAATAATATTTCCCTTATACTTGCACCAATTGTGTAAATAAAGGATTCAGTGAAATACTATAGATCCATATGGCTCTCAGCCTCAGCAGGGATTTTTGGAAGCAGAGAAAATGTTCCTCACCAGCATGCATCTTGCAGGTGGGACATGCATTAGAAGATTCTCTTGTCTGAGAAGCATTGGGGACCCCTCCATGGCTGCAGCATACCAGCTGAAGCTTCCCTCTCCATCATTTTCCTTTACAGCCAAAGCTATTAAAAATGGGTTTTAAGCTAACACATATTAAATATAGACAAGAAAGACAGAAGACCAACATGTCTGAAAGGCAGGGGTGGCCAATGAGGCAAGCCTGGGGATATCAAAGCAACTTCCATCCTCCAGGACCAGAGAGGGAATTTCCCAACTTCTCCAGCATGGGCTGGGACACAGCACTGGGACCTGGTGCTGTCAAGGCGGGCTAGGGGAGACACCAGGAGCTCCACTCTCACTGGAAGTGTTGCCTCCAATCCTGCAAAGGGGAAACCCAGCAGCCTGTGAGAAGAATTGACCTGTCATTAATTTGTTACAGCAGCCAGGTACCTATGTGGCTGCATTTTTTCCTGTGTGGCACAGGTCACACACAGGAAAACTCTGCAGTCACCTGTGGACAGCAAATGTGGAGCTGCAGGCTCATGAGCTGGTTTCCCACTGTAATCACAGGGAGTGTTAGGGCAGATGGCAAATGTAGCCTTTTTGGGCAATGGATGAAAAGCACACAAAATATTGGCAAGGACACTTGTTTGCAGCTGTGCTCAAGAGCTTTAGCAAGCTCCTAAGGCCTGGAAAGATCATCTCAGGAAAGGAGGCTCTGACATGGCCACCATTCCTGCAGATGTTTCAGGCTCATTACAATCCTTGTGCCTTATGCTAAAAAAACCACTTAAGATTATGTTGTTGGTATTTAAACATTTGTAAAAATTGATCATCGGAAAGCATCCAATAGGCCTCTGATGGAGAGTCAAAGAAACATGAAACTAGATTTTTGCAGCACATCACTCACTGCCTTCTGTACTGCTACAAGTAGCTCCACTGAAAAATAAAACCACCTGGGGGAATAAATTTGTTCAGTTAAGGCTGACCAGAATAAAAGGGTTTTTATCCTTCTGGCCTTGCACAGACATTTTACAAACAGTTGTTTTCCAAAACACTGTATCGATCTTCAGCGATGCTGATACTGCATCCCAGGGGCCTGCCTGTCCTCTGGTGATGCAGAGGATCACAGAACATGATTGCTGCTCTGCAGCAGAATTGCCCAATTCCCCAGAAAGAGCTGAGCTGCCATTCAGAGACCCAAAGCAGCACCTGTTCCAGCAGCACGGCGGTTCCAGCCAGCAGAGCTGTGTGATATCAGGGAGCCACCTGCAAAAGCCCACACAAAAGTGCTCCCCAGAAACCTCCCAGCCTCATAAACCTCTCACAGGCCCCCAAAGGCCATAAATTCTGCAGGGTCTCTCACAACTGTTTCAAAACATTTAATGTTTTCCTTCTGCTGTGTGGTTTCACTGCCCACAGTGGGATCTCTGCACCCACCTGATATAGAGCCTGGAAGAGTTTTGCTCCATATGCCAAAACTGCTGTGGAATGGAGCTAAATTGTCTTAGCTGATGCCTGTCTAGATAAGACATTGAAGCTACTTCCTTATAATATGATTTATTTTAAATTAGACAGGGTAAAGAAGCAATTGAGGTAAGTATTTGAATAAGATTTTCAATTTCCAATGCCAGGCTTCAAGATATTGGTGGAACAGTTTAATGGCATCAGCTCTGAAGAACTTGAGTGTGGGACAAGCATAATATTTCTCTCCATAAACATAAAAATGCTGTTTAAAAACCAGCACCCCAAACAGGGAGAAGCAGCTTGTAAGGAAAATGCCTCATCCTGTGCCCTCAGCAGGAGTAAACACTGAATGAGTTACTGAAAACAAGACTGATGAAAAATGCAAAGTTCACTTGTACAGGAAAGAAAGTGTAGGAATGTGAACAAACCCAGCTGGGCCATGAAAAGAAAACTGAGAAACAGGAGTTGCAATGCAAAACTGAAAGTGTCTGAAAAACCACCCAAAAAAGATTTTGTTGCACAGAAACTGGGAATGACCAGCTTGTTTCTGCTGCCAAACATCTATCAAACGAAGGACATCGATATGTGAGCCAGAACTACATCATACAGAGGGAAACCCAAGCAATCTCAGTGATTATAGCTGGTTTAGTCCATTCTCAATATTGAACTATGATTTGGAAGAATTTATGAAGTCGAAAGAAAAAGAAAGACATGAAAGTTGGTGTATGCAAAGTTGTCAACCCTCAACCTCATCTCCCACTGTCCTCAGTAAGATGAGAGACCTTCTGTGAGTGGGGTGCCCTGGGTGTAAATAACCTGCACCTGATGAAGAGGGGCCACACAGGAACCAGGTACATAACCAGGCACTTCTGTCGTGGGCAGAAACAGGCCCAGAGGAAAAAACCTTGGGCTGTGCTGAGAGAGGAGCCATCAGGAAAGGCAAGGTACCACCATTTTTGAAGGATCAGCATTTCAAGTTATTTTATTTAATACCTTTTATTAACGAGGTAGGAGAATCCTAATGAAATCTGTGGATCTGACAGAAGTTAATTGGTTTAATAAGGGAGATTGGAATACCATGCATGAGACCTAGATGACTTTGTGCGTTCAAATATTAGAAACAGATTAAACTTGACTGCACCAACTGTTCATCACACACCTGGAGACTCCTAAGTGGAACTGCAGCTTTCACACGGGGACTTACTTGGTTTGACATCGAAAGGGGAGAGCTTTAGCTCACAAGAGGGTTATGAGCCATCAGCACAGTGAGGCAGTATGGAAGGAGATCAAACTCTAGCACCTGAGAAGTTTATTCCTGTTGCTCTGAGCTTCATGCACAGCTGCTCATGCTTTCTTCTACAAGGGGCTGGAAGAGCCTCATAGTTCCCTGCTGCCTGCAGCTCCTGTGGGAGCTGCCATAGCCCTCCCAGCAGGACAGAGCTCCCAGGGATGTTTGCAGGGGCAGTCTCTCTTTGAACACCAGCTCAGGGCACTCACACCTAATGTGGTGAACGAGAGACAACATAATAAAATCTTGTGAACCCTTGTACTGTCTCCAAAACTTGGCCAAGACTGTAAGTCATCCTTGCAGCTGGGCAGTGAAAGAGATGCTCTGCTCTTCCTTAGCTTGCCACCATCTCCAGAATCCTTCCCCCTCTGCTGCAGCTGGCCCAGGGCTCAGGGGAGAAGGGGAGATCAGCGTGCTCCTCGCCCCTGCTGCTTAATCACAGTGCTTGAGGGCTGAAGTATCATAATGCACCAAGCTGAACTTCACATCAATTACTTTAACATGAAGTCTGTACCAGATTTCACTAGCAAAGCATTTCATGTGAGACAAAAATATTCTGTTTCCAGCAGTGAGTCATGTTTTTCTTATTTGGGCACTGATGGAGCCTGTGATGGGAAGTGCTGAAGTAAGAGCAAGAGGCTCGGTGTGCTTGTACCTCTCCCCTTCCCTGGACACACATCTCCCCAAAGGAGTGATTCCACTGCATGTCCATGGGTGCACTTCAGTCAGCTGTGATGCTCACCCCTTGGTAAAAAAATATATAGGTTTTTGTTAACTTCTAATACCTTTTGGAAGTTTCTTATACAATGAATGACTAAAAGAGATTTTGCTGGAAATTACTTCTATGTGCAGAGAAGATGAGGGTATAGATAGAAGGACAACAAAAAATACCACTTAGGACAGCACACCTGAGAGTACCAAGCTGCTGTTACATTTTCATGGCTATTTCTGAAAGTACATTACAATCTTACTCTATTTGAAATCTCTGAAAACACCCTCAGACTTGCTTGTCTTAATTAATTTTCTCACACTGTCTATAAAGCATCAATCAATAACCAATGGTACAGATGAGAAGCTGTGTGAGGGAGGAAAAAAACTAAAGCAAACCATGTGGTCTTTGAGTTTCAAAGAAAGAAATCACCGTGGCCACCCATGGCTAGTCAGTTTTCACTTATTAATTTCTATTTGGCATTAGATGCTGCTGTTCTTTGCAGAGACTGAGATTTTTTACACAAATGACAATAAGGAAATTTTTCTGCTTTCTGCCTGAGCAGCCAACCTCACTGCAGTCAACAGGAGTCCAGGGAGCACAGTGAACCTGCATGTGGTGAGGGTCTTGGTGAGGGGATGGTGCCAGGTCTGAAAGAGAACACAGGAAGGGTGGAAAAGCTCCTCACTGACTTTAACCCAAAATGAGAAACCAAATGCACTTTCCTTTTAATTTCCTTCTAAAATACTCTTTTCCTTTTAATCCCTTACACTGATTTTAAAAATACATTTTAAAAATTGTATGTAAAATGCCTTTTTAGTTATCTTGCCTTCACTCTTAATAAATATCCAGCTCTAGAAATATTTTTAAATTTCTTCAGGCCCTCTCATGCTTTTATTGCCCTGGTTCTGCAAAATGCAATTTGGTGTGTGAGTTCAGAACAGTCTATTCCAATTTATATTGTAATTGTATACATCAATTAACATCTTTCTCCATAACTAAGTAAATAAAACTATTCCTTGGATTTCCTCTGTCTCGTTTTATCCTTCCTGTCAGACTCACTCTTTGTCTCATAATTACTTATAACCTTCCAGTGAGAACATTCACTGAAATCCAAGTAAGGTTCTTGTACTGACATTTCTTTTCTTGTTGTTTTGATTGCTGTAATCAGCACGAGGAACAGGACTTTTATTGGTACACACATGATTTTCTCATTAATTAATTAGACGAGATAAGATACGTTGCTCCATAATTCACTTACTTCTCCCTTCTCACCATATCCTCCCATAAACTTGCCCAGTGCTGTGGCTGTTGGCCAGCAGGCAACAACACGTGCCAGAAGGGGCTGGTTGTCACACGTCACATCAGTGTCCATCCTGCAGAGGCTTGCAGTTAGAGCACTATTAGCTTCCACAGAAATTCCCAAAATATAGAGTACTATTAGCTGCCACAGAAATTCCCGAAGTATCTAATTTTAAGTGTTTGCAGGATCTGCTGGAATGGCCTCCCGGGCCCCCACTGCAGGGCTCCCCTCCTCAGGCAGCTCTGGCTGGAGGCAGCTCCAGTCTCTGCCCACGCTGCAGCCCGTGCCAGCTGAAGAGCAGAGTGAACTCAGCCACAGCAGCCTGCAGCCAGGGAAAGGCAGAGGCTGGGACAGGGCACTGTGGGGCACAGCACGGGCTGTCCCTGGCTCACCTGGGAGCTGGTGACCCAGAGGCATGGTGACCTTGGCCCCTCCCGAATGAATCTTGCTCTTGAGACACATCTGCCTTTGTGGCTGTGAAAATGTTTCCAATATATTTTATTAATATTCCACCAGCTGAGTTATGGAGCAGCTCAAAGTTCCCCCACCCGATTACAGTTCTGGCCATTAATGCAGCAGGTTATTAAAGCCAAGTTAAAGAAGGAAGGGGGCTGCATTTGCAACACTGCTTTATTTCTCAGAAGCTTGGTGTTTAGAAATAAACTAATCACTTCCACCTGACAGCAGGCAAGGCACTATCTGCTGTGATGTCTGAGTTTTCAGAAGCATTTGGCTACATTTAGAGGTCTATTAGAATAGGGTTTGCCTGTTCAGGACAGGATGCTGGGTGACTGTGCTGAGCTGATACCCATGTATCAAATCTAACAGTGATGTAACAGTTTCAGAAAACTTGAAAGGCGAAAAGGTGAATGATGAGAGACTTGGGGCTTCATTATAATGCCTTTTCTTTTAGTGAAGACTCCTGTTGCCAAACACTGAAGGTTCAATCGATTTGCAGACTTAGCAGTGATTAAAGTTCTACCATCTATTCTCCATGGAAAAGTACTACTATGGCATTATGGCAAAGAAAGGAATGTTGCAAACAGATGCTGCACAGAGAACTGAACAATGGTTCCACGTTAACTTCATACCTGCACCTCTCTCTTGCCTCAGGGAGAACTTCTCAGTTCCCCTCAAAACAAAAAGATCTAATGTTTCCTTTCAGTTCAGAAGTTGTTCTCAATTATATTGCAGTTTCATGAGAGTAGCTGAACAGCAAGACCACTCTACTATGAATTTTATCTGAAAGTAGTTATTTGTACTCAGAGATTCTGTATGCCTTGGGGATTTTTGTTGAGTTTTTGTCGAAGCTTTGTTTCTCTCTGCTTACAGTTTACTTTCTGTTTCCTGTCTTAATTTTTTTCAGCCTGGTGTTTTTCAAAATCACTGCCACATTTCAGCAACTCTAAAAAGATATTGAGTAACAAACCCCTAAATTTTCTTTTGAGTGAGAATGAATCCTAAATAACTCCATGAGCTGGAAAGCTTTAAAACAGAGAATGCTTCCCTATGCCTCATATCAACCGTATCTCCTAGAACAAAACCTTATTCAGTGCTGAGTAAACAATAAAGTACTTCCCCTCTTAAATCTAACCTGTTGATTTATCACCTTACTTTCCTTGGACACAACTGCAAAAGCGGAATTATTTTTCACAGCTGACAGTGGGAATGCAGAGCCCAGGAGTCAGACAGCTCCAGAGATCTGACAGTCTTCTTGAACTGTCTGAAAAACGCCTGAAAAATGCAATTCATTCGAACACTGCAGAGGGAAGGCAGAAAAAAAAGATGAGCCTAATTGGTTCTGACTATTAAAGACAGATCTCAAGTTTTCTCCAGAGATGTGTACTACAGCAACCACTATTATGTACCCAGATCCCTTTTAAAAGGGCTAATTTGATCAAATGCTACAATAATTTAGCAATACGACACTGTTACGAGATCTGCATATGATACCTGACAGTAAAAACCATCAAATGTTTGTCATTGACACCAAATGGATCATTTGGAAGATGGTTGGTATCAGCAGGAGCCAAAGGGAGCAGTCTGGCATACAATGAAGCTTCAGGATAGAGAGTTTGCTGAGCACTAACTCAAACCCAGATCCTATTTATTATGCACAAAATGAACATAAGACAAAAGCTCAAAAGATAAAGAGTTCCTGCAATGAAGGTGTGGGAACAGTTTATTATCAAGTGATGGATGAAATGAGTTTGGTGTCAGCAAACCCTCTCGTGCTGCACTTGATGCTCAGTGTTTCCAAACTCAAACCCTTGGCTGCAGGGAGCAGCTTTTGCTGGGCAGCGTTTCCAGACTGGCCAAGCCTCACCCAGGGCTCCCATCACACGAGGGCAGCAGGTACAGGAACTGCAGCAGGCTTTCCCTGTGCTCTCTGCCTGCATGTGGAGCTTTCAGATGGATCCTCTAAGGCCTGCAGGTTTCTCATTTTTTTCAGTCTCTCACCTTACATAAGCACTTCATTTATCAGAAAGAAAGGGGGAAAAAAAGAAAATCCATTCCCTGTTGAAATAGTCTGCCACCTGCATTGCTTCCTAATGTAAGCAAATCCCAGTGGAAAGGTTTATCACCAGACTTTTCTGCTGGACCAGTAAATCACTCTCAGAAATATCATTTCAGCCTTACAAGAGGTGTTAACCAGCAGAAGTGGCACATTTTTTTAAAAAAGAGATTCCAACAATGCAACAATTAATCCAATTTCCTGGAAGAACTTGAGTGACCTCTGTGTATTTCAGGGTTCAGATCAGCCATACATATATTAGCAATACAATAATAACACTGTTACTGCATTTTAATAAAAATAATTAGAATACTGTCCGGTGTGACACTAGCACACAAGTTAGACGTGTTCCAGAGACTTAATCCTTTCATAATTTTCTGTGTGATTGTGTGTGCAGGGCTGTATAAAGACACTGGAAATGCTGCTCTTGAAAGACATAAGACTATTAATCTGTGCAGACATTGCAGTTGTCTCCTGGAATGCTGGTATCCCATCCATTTACCAGCCCAGCTGTCTCACAAGGTAAAAGTAAAATGGTGCTTTCAGTTTAACAGGCTGCAATCAATTTAAGAAGCAGGGCTGGGCTCTGCTGTACTGGGCTTGGGAGTCTAAAAAGTGGATTAGGAGAGTAGCTTGTAAAACAGCAAAAACCCCTTAAATTCTACCCTGGAAAACTTTGTCTCCAAATATTCATAAAAGAGATCAAAAATAAGTGAGCTTTCAAACAGTTGATACCATTTCTCTATTTTATAGTTCACTGCAATTTCTTTTAATTACCTTGCAATTTAAATTGCTTGAATCCTAGAGCAGGTTCCCCTTAAAAAATGTCTTCTTGCAAACTTTGATTAGCTCCAGAGAAAAGAGAGCAGATGACTTTAAATGGCACAGAGGTGGATTTATTGGCAAGTGTGTCAGGTTTGCACTTAGCAAGGAATTGGCAGATAGCAGAATATGGCTGGACAGGATTCAAACCCCAAGGACTTAGAGCTGAAGAAGGATTTATTTGAATAGCAAAGTATAGGAGTGTATTTGCTGCAGTTAAAATTATTAAAAGCTTTTAACTAAAAACATGAAGAAATTAAACTTCCCATGAAAGGCAAGCAACTGCATTACTTCAAAGGTATTGTCACGGGGATATTTATTTCTTTCCTCCCTCACTGTGTCACTTACTGCTCCTAGCAATAGGAAAGGAATATTGATCTCCTTGATCAGATGTATGTTCAAAAGCCAGATTAAACCTGAACCTGCACAAAATTACTGAGCATTCAGGAAATAAAATGCTTTATTTTTATCTTAAATCAACTGTAGAAAAAAAAAATAAGTAGTCTATTCACTGCATGTGAAAAGTAGAGAGCCTGTAGTCCCAGAAAAAGCAGAATCAAAGGAGCGTGAGCTGCTTCACATGGACAAACAAGAGGCTTGGCCACGGTCTGAAGCAGCAAAGCCAGGGGGTTGTGCTGAGAGAAGTTCACACTTACTGAAGGACTGCCAGCTAAAACTAGAACTTTATTTGGGGTTGTGGGGATTTTTTTTTGTCTCAAATGTCACATTTTCTTCAAAAAAGTAAAAAAATTGCTTGTGACAGAGCTTGAAGCGTCAGCTGACACAATGAAGCCTTGTCTACACTCATGACCCTCACACTGGCAATGGACCAGTGGGAACTGCAACAGAAGTGGCTTCCAAAAAGCAAAAAGCACTGCTCTGCTCCTGGGCTGGTGCTAAGCCCTGCTTTGGGCAGGAGGCTGGCCCAGCATCCCCTGCAACCTGTTCTCCTCAAACATTCTGCAAAGGACTGTGCAGAGCTACTCAGTCCCAGGCTCCTGGATGATGAAAAAGAGGAGAGGGAGANCAGTCACAGTGTCTCTGAACTGCTGCTTTATGCCATCATATGTGAGACTTTATGGAACTTCTCTGATTCCATTATTCAATTCTAACCAGGTGACAGGACATTCTAGTCTTTTACAATGACACATAAATAACCCAAATCACATTCAGCAGCTGCTTTTTCTTATAGCAACACTTCACTTTTCTTACTACTTATCAGTGTTGCAGCTGCAGGAAACTCGTGAACCATTTTCCTAACTTTTTAAGCACAGATGCAGCTTTTGATTTCGTTTTTTATGGACTAAAGCTAAAAGATGTTTTCCTCAGAAAGCTGAGCGACCACATTTCACTGTGGCAGAGCTGGTCTCAGCAGCCAGCACGTGGCTCACCTAACTACCAGCATGTGACTGAGACACCAAAAGAAGAGGACACTGGCAAAGGAATCCATGTCATTTGGAAAAGCTCATGCCTAAGGAAGCTGAGGGTGCTCCAGACTGAGGTACCTCACGTGGAAGCAGAATCTGGAATGATGTAACAAAGGGGCAATGGAGAAGTTTAAGGCTCCAGAACACTTCCACCAAAGGCCAGTCATACAGAAGCTTGAACTTACATTCAAAACATTGTGCCAACCTCCATCATCACTCCTTCCCTCACACATTTCTTTCCCTTTCCTCCACTGAAATCTGCTCTAAGGGCCCTAGAAAGTGTTTGAGTATCTTCATGGCTTGGCCCACAATCTGGACTGGCACAACAGCAGAAATATTTAGCAGAAAAATTCAAGCCACAGAGAAGGCATGGACATTTTTGAATTCTTATTTCCCTTGGCCAAGCTAAGTAACTCTAGATAAGAACAAACTGTACCCATCAGTAGAAGACCTGTCATCTATAAACATCACCTACAGTGGTGTAAGTGTGCAGAGCGAGCCTCATATGGAACACTTTGCTCATGTATCTCTTTCCTATAGAATTTGTTTCTTCCTGATTTCATCTGTTATTCCAGATTAAAATGGGAGGTTTCTGCAAAGTAACTTCAGAATTATGTTTCTGGGTTTGTCAGCAGCAAAAAATCATAATTCATCCCATCATTTCTAATGCTTACACAGAAAACTCAATAAAATCAAAAAAAAAAAAAAGGGAGAAAGCTTCCTTTGTACTCGACAGCATCAGCAGTATCGTATTTTACAACACCTCTAGTACTCCTACGTCCAAAAAATTGCCTAACAAAGCACAAGTAGAGAAGTATGTTATTGCCATTTTTCAGGATTTCTTGAAGGTTTGTCAATAAGGTATTAGAAATTCACCCAAGTCTGAAAACCAAGTTATTTTTACACTCAAATTTCTAGTTTCTGAGAGCTTGAGAACTGCAGTATGGTCAGCCTCATGAAGTCATACACTGAACCCCAAACCTTGCATGTTTCCCCACATTGTGCATATATATATGTGTGTATATATACATATATATCTGTAATGACACCAAGACTTTTGAGTCTGCTTGTTTGGAAAAAAGGAGACACATTTTTCACTGAAACTTGCTTGCAGACTCAGGTCTTCTTCAGTACTCCTCACCAAGAAAAATTATGGGAATTTAATAAAAAGTGGAGAAAATCCTGCAATGTGACAGATCAGCTATAAAAGCACACACTGAAATGAGGACAACCTTTAAGCCATCAGACTTTTCTTCATGAGACCAGATTTCTTCTGTGTCACACTCAGCACACAGAGATTTTCATTTTTCTGAGCTATACAGAATTTGACAAGTAAACCTACTACTGTTAATAGCATTTTAATCTTTATGCATAACAATCACAAACCTACATTGCACAGGTTTGATAATAGTAACTGACAGCTGAATTTGAAGTATACATTTCATTCCAAAATAGGTGCACGTGTAGGTGGATGTGTTGTAGAAATACAATGTACTACATGGCTGAGCCTAGATAAGCTGGTGATCCTCAAACATCAGCATCATCTGCACGAAGTTAGGGCAGAAATCTGCTCCTTTAAATACCTGTTCATCCTTCTTATGACACTTTCTCTAAAGAGCTCAGTGAACAGTAAGTAAAATAAGTATCTAATGAAGTATGACAGAAACTCCGATTGAGCTAAAAAGCAGCAAGCTGAATTCTAACAAATAAATGAAGCAAAACTTTACTGCCAGCAACTATGTCAAGTTAGACATAGAAAACTGTAGCTCTGCTGCTGGAGAAGGGCAGTACTCTGCAAGCCAGAAAAGTGATGGAACTCCTCCAGCTTTGATTATTTATGGTGTGATGATGAAGGAACAACTTTCCATGTGAGGAACGGCTTTAAAGTTGAACAGTGAAGCTGCAAGAGAGACTTAATGAAAAATCAGAGGGGAACAAAACTACAGCTACAAAAACAATAACATTCGGCTTAACAATTTAAAAACATGATTTGTGTGCAAAACCAGATGTTAACTTGTCCAGTTTCAAGGTAAACAGCAAACTGTATTTATAACAACCCTTCTGCTGGACAGCAAACACACACCACTAAATGTTGCAGTATATATGGCTCAATTCGGACCTCCAAACCTTATCAAAATGAACTTAAATGCCAAACAAACACATTTTAAACAAAGGACACATCTGTATTTAATGCAAAGCTATTTTCCAAAAATCCCAACCTTTCATAATCTACCATAATTGTAATAGCCTGAAACATAAGAATGCTTTCAGGCTCAGGAAAAAAAGGGTTCTAATTTTAAACATTTATGAGGACACTGAGAAGAACCATGCTTTAAAAACATGTTTGCAGGCTTTCAACTGCTGAAAGCTGAGACTCCTTTACCCATTTGGCCTGGAGAAAGGGAGAGAAGTACAAAAATATGATGAAAAGACTGCACATGAAAATTTCTATTAAAGAAAATGCAACTGACTCCCTCATTCCAGCCCCTTCCTCCCATCACCACTGCATCTCCCCCTCCAGGGAAAGTGCACCTCTTGCCTATGACCACCCCCAAACAACTCAACTACATCACTGGCTCTGATGCATCACTGTTTCTAATAAATACATTTTGAAAATAATTTTAAAGGGCCACTCTGCCATTGCTGCTGCTGTTCCTGAACAGAAAGGACTTTGTCTCAGTACTGAATTTATGTCAGCTCATTTTAAACTATACCTTGGGATGGGTGATTTAATGTTCATTCTAAAAAAAGATCATGATCAAAACTTCTAAATTATTTTTCCCAACTCATAAAATGCATGCTTTATGCTGGGAATGAACTTCCCTTTAACACAGTGTAACTATGGGAAGGAGGGATTGTTCTCACATTTCTGTTTCATGCACAACACCCTGCTGTTTGATTTTTAAAGTTAAAGGATTAAGTTGCAGGGGTAAAAAGTGCTGCTAAATGCAACACACTCTACTAAGTTAAATACAGCCTCAGTCTGATATGAAACACTGACTTTAAAAATACCTGTTCCTGTCCAAATATGCCAGTGAAAATAAATATGAATATATTGTAACATTATAAATAATAGGTAAAATATTGTAACATTAAAAGATGAATGTGTCAAGAATAAGACAAGTACTACTTTTAAGGTAATTCAGCATAAAAAAACCCCAATATATGAAAACAAAGAAACAGCCACGAATCTGATTTTATAGCAACAGACACTAGGAAGAAAGTTTTGGAAAATCCATGGAAAAATAGAGTTCTATGGACATTTTCTTTTTGTCTTTTGCTATTCTTGATTCCTACCTTACAGTTCAATTTCAGGGCAAAGCACCATACAACAAGAAATCACACTCAGAACTATTAGGTCATAAAAATGACCTTTACTGTTTAAAAACAAAACACATACACAAAATATCGCAACAGTTTGTAGAATCCCACTCAGAAAGTTCAACATTTTTAGATCTCTTCTCATGTTTTCATCACCATAATTTTTGCAGAACAGTGAGAGGCAACCCAGGCCATTTTAGGAATGCCTCTTTCATCATTGCAATCCCTCAATTACAGCTGACCACAAGAAGGAATGAATAGAGCAGTATTGTAGGGACAGTACTGGTATGTTTTTCAGCTTGCCCTCTGACGTGCTCTGACTTCTGTTGGAGAGTGATGTGGTGATTTCTTAGACTTGCCTCCATTATTGCTCCCAATTCAGAGGAACATAAGACTTTAAGCAGTTCAACCATCAATTTCAAATTGGATTCAATGGTTTCAATGACCTTTTAATCAAAACCAAGCCCCAAATCTCCAGCCCCTTACAGCTTGACTGGACCTGCCCCTTTGGAGATGTGCTGGGCTCCATCTTAATGGGTGGCAACTCATCTTCAACCCAAAAAGCTACAGGCAAATAAATACATGTAAAGTTTTTACTTCTAAAATACAAATATCTTTGCTGTTACCAGGACAGAACTGAACACCAAAAACACCTGCAAGCAATAAACATGTTTGAAGACACTGAAATCAAGAAAACAAGAATTAGAAGTTCTTAAATTATAGACTACAAAGCTCCTGACTGCCAGCTGCATGTATGCACGTTTAAGTGATCAAGAGAACTGCATGGAAATGTGCATTTACCACAAAATCTGGGAGCATAGTCAGGACCTGACTTCCAGTCAGGTTTGTAATTTCATTTAAGACTGAGATTACTTCATATAAATTGATTTATTTCTGTGTGTACAGTATAATTTAACTCGCAAATATATTTCCTTGAGGTTAATCATTAGTATTGAGTATTTGCTGTTATAAAGTTCCTTAAGCATGAATTTTAACACAAGGATTCATAATCAGCTTTCATGTACCCATCTGGAATGATACAGAATAAACACATTTTCTAGTCCCCAAAATAAAGGTTAATATAAATTTTTTAAAAATCCCCAACAAACCCAACTAACAAGCCTTTTAAGTGATACATCTGTTGAGTTAGTTTAGCAAGACAGTGAAAGAACAATTTGGTAAGGTAGTTAATGTATTTCATAGCATTGTAGAGTTGAGCTTCAATATTCACCATTATCAGAAAGTTCAGTAATTCCTTGTTTTGATACCAAAGTAAAAATTGTCCATAAAGTGGAAGGGTCTTCACAATTATGATGAGTCTGCCAATGATTACAAAGATCCTCTTTTCTTCCAAATAACTCTTTGCATAAAATGCAGTTATAGCCTGCTTTAGACCAAAATCCTATTTTTTTCCTTGGTGTGCCAAACCCCACATTTTGCATCTCCTTAGAGGCTTCACTGCTTCCTGACTGGGTTGGTTCACTTTTAGGTAAAAGACTGACATTATTTTGATGGTGGAAGTGTATCTGTCTCTTCGGTTTTGGAACAGTATGCAGCTCCTCCTGACGGGCACTGCACTTTGCTAAATGCCTTCTCTCATTGTGCTGTTTCCACATGTGGGTTGTAGGTTTGACCATTTTCCCCTTTGTTCCTCTGCCTCTTTGCAAAACCCCTTCCTTCACTCTTCCCTGAATCTCTTCCCCATGACAGCACAGTAAGTGAAACTTCATTTCACCAAAAGACTCTGCAATAAACTCGCATCGACCACATTTGACCTGTAATTTCACTCCTCCCGGGTTATGGAATAGGTCCTCAAAATTGCACTTATTTCCCCTGTTAAAAAAAGGAAATACAAATTATTTAAGTATTAGCCAGGCACAGAAAAGGGATGGCGATTTCTGTCCTTACAAGTTACAAGAAGAGATGACAGTCATGAAACACTTTTAATTAAAAACAGGCATTTTTTCTACAGTATCTAATTAATTTGTAAGAGGAAAAAGAAAAGAAACTAAATAAATATTAGTAAGGCTGATTAGGAAAAAACTGAAACCAAATGACATTTCTGAGTTTAAGAATTGCCTCCAAAATTAGCTTTGGTAGAAATAACCTTTTAACAACACTAGCCTTTAATAAAAGGCTGAGAACTTTTGTTAAAGCTCCTGATTCAGGGTGGTCAATCCAAATACTTCTAGTCCTGTGCTAGAAAAGTGAAAATTACTATTACCTGTAATGTACAAGTAAACCTATTTGTTTGGAGTGAGTGATCTACGTCAATTTGAGGCAAAACCACCTCCCTTTCCAAGATGGAAACTATGCAATCTCAAAGTTCCATGCTTTTTTTTTTTTCTACAGGTCAGTAACATGGTTTAGAAAAGTTTAAATACCTAATTGGCAATTGGACAGCCCCTTTCCCTGATTTAGGACAGCTCTGCAGTATTAAGAATACACAGGCAGTCCTTGGTTAAGACAATCAAAACAAGATCTCCTCAGACATCTTCTCATAACATCTACAAGAAGGACCTAATAATACTGTGTATTTATACATATTAGACAGCTTACCCAACAAAACAGATAAACTGAATGATTCACTGTATGACAGCTACTAAGACTGACAGAAAAGCACTGGTGTTTCTTAGTCTCAAGACTGTAAAAGTTTCTGACTGATGCTCCAGAGAGTGGAGCTATGATGGAACTGCAGTGAGGAGTTACATTGAAGCCCCCAATGTCCTTTAGTGAAAATAAATGCAGTGGAACAAACAAAAAAAAGCAACATTTATACTGTATCAAGAGATTTCACCTCAAAACCATAATACAGAGGTAAAAGTATGTTCTATCCATCTTAATATAGTGCAAGTTAACTTTTCCACTTGGCTGAGTGATCGCAAAAGCAGCAGTAAACTCAGGACAGATTAGATCACAGCACCCCCTAAAAGGATGTGGGACAATGATATTTAACAGGGAAAACAAACTACAAGCTAATACTGAAATATAAATAGTTTTTCGCTTACTGCAATTGGTTCCCTTTTCTCCTAGGGAAAACCCCCAAAGTGGGTAGGACAGAAGACAGAACCATGAGAAACCAATTGACCCAAGTATGGCAGGATATCAGGTGTTACTAGAATATATGCAAAAATATTTTGGATATTCAAGTGTCAATAATGATTTATAGTCAATAAATCAGATAAATATAATGGTTGGTCTAATGGATTGACTAGATTCAAATGGAATATTTAAACTATTAGGAATCTCACTTGGCGGATAAAAGCAACAATTTTCCTAATGGTGAGGTTTATTAATTTCCACTGACAACTTGATATCCAGTTTTCATTAGCATTTAATTAGTGAAAACTCTCACCTCTCTGTAGCTTCTTCTGCCTCTTTTATATTCCTGTCTCTCTTCTTTAAAGTATCTTGTACCTGTTGCTCACTAGTGGAGGGCTCTGTGCTGATAACAACCCTGTGGACTTCTCTGAGGTGGCCAAAGTACACTTTTGCATGGCCAAAAACTTTAGCACAGAATTCACAGCACACCAGCTTTTTGGGTTTGCCTTCATTGTGATGAAGCTTCATATGGGTGCTCAGGCTCCCAGAATGGATATATGCCTTCCTGCAGATCCTGCAGCTGTAGGGCCGCCTGTTCGTGTGTGTGTTCATGTGGTCCTGGAGATGGTGCTTGAACTGGAACGTATGGTTACAAACATGACATCTGTGCAGCGGCTTAGGGACAGCTGCACATGTATTTCTACTTAGATCACTTGATTTCGCTGATGTAGCATCACTGTGCTTGGAACTTAAATACCTATTGGCAAGTGAACCATTTAAAAGTAAGTCTTGCTCGTGAGACGTTGTCTCTACGATTGCTGCAGGAGTCAGCGGTGCGAACGCCTGCACAACCACCACTGGCTTTGGTCTGATACTGCGGTATTTCTTCACTGCTTCTGCTCTATTGTCTTCAGGGGTCTGAATATCAACCTTTGCCCTCTCTCTTCCTTCTCTAAACTTATTAATGATGCATTTCCTTCGCTTGGCCTGAAAGGCCAATAAATCTTCCGGGGTTCTTTTTTTCCTGCCTCTTCTTTTAGAGGTTGCACTGCTCAATTTTTTAAGGCTGTCGACATCATCCACTTTGCTGGATGGAGAGAAGGTATTTTCTCGAATGGTTTGTTTGGGGACTTGTGTAAATGATACACCTAATTGCTTATCAAAGGCTTTGGTTTTCATCAAAGACGGTATCTTTTCACATTCAGATTTTAATGGATGACCAGGTGCGTCCATAACATTACTATTCTGCTTAGATTTACAGAACACTGTATTTTTCATTCTCGAGTAAGGCAAAATAGGAAGTTTTCCTTTTGGTGCTGATGGAGTCATCTGAATTGTACTGCCAAAAACCGCTGGTGACAAGACAGCAACAGGATTTGTGGAATTTGTGGGTTTTTCCTTTAGTTTCTTAGATGTCAGGAGAGACTCTCTTGTGGTTTCTGATGCTGTCTTCACAGAGTGTAGACTTAGTTTCATGGGATTAGTTGTACTTGTTGACTTGGATAGAGAGTCTTCAACTACAGATGGTCCAGAAATATTATTGCTAGCAATTTCAGTTTTGTTCATTAAAAGAGATCCATATTCCACACAATTCCTTTTATTTACTAATGTGGCAACTCCAATTTCACAGTCTGCTATCATCCCTTGCTCAGCTGAATCCGAACTAGAATGAGCTTCAGGACAGTCTTCAGGTAGAGCAATCACGGGGGAAGTCTGCGATGAGATCAGTGCTTTGGTAGGAATCTTGCTGCGTACACTCAAACCAGAGATCTGTGCCGGTTTTTTGTCACTCAGTAATTTATTTCTTACAGATTGGTACCTGGGGATGGGCAGCTTTAGGTTTTCAGAGGGGGCCACAGCTGACTGCTGAACTTGCTGTGTTAGAGCAGGCGCAACACACGGCACAGCCAACAGGGAAAACGTGCCCTTGTGAGCAGCCACCTGCATGACAGCATAGTTCTGGGCTGGCACCACCAGGGGCTTAGAACCTGAAGCTGAAATTGGTGCCATTGGCTCAGGCAAAGATGACTGAAGGCAAGAAACCACTCCAGATGTTAAAATTTTTGGTACCATTTTTGGAGCAATGGTCCTGAACTGACTTTTCTTCTGAAAACTTTGTATTATATCCAAAGGGGATTTCTGTTTATCTGTAAGAATAACATAACAAAGATGTAATATGATACATAGTATTTTTAAAAAATTACTCTCTCAAAACCAAAACTACTTACCAAGGATACTATTACAAACGTATTAAAAATATTTAGGCACTTAAATGACCACCAAATTAAATCTAGAATTGCACAAGTTTCATAGACAAAAGCACTGTCTGAAGCAACATGCTTGAACACAGATTTGCAAAAAAACCTCCTCAATCAAATCTTAATTGGATGTTTCATTCTAGGTTAAAAACTACATGACATTTTAGAACAAATACACCCGTAAGCCTCTTTAGCCCTGGAAAAGCTGCGAGAGCATGCTTGCAATATTCTGCTGGAAAAACAGAGACAGCATTTAAGCTCCATCATGCAGAACTTCTCTGAGCTCCAGCTCTATCATGTATCTCAAACAGAATCATGCCATCTTACAGACATTCTCTACTATTTATAATTTGTGGGTTTTATCTGATACAGACCAAAGTTTGCCTGATGAAGTTTTAGAAAAATTACTCCTACAAAACATGCAAATAATGTATAATAAAATCAAAGAGGACTTGAAAAAGTATATGAATACTAACTACTGTTAAATACCCAATCACAAAAATTACTCATCTGCCACTAATGCACAACAGAACTACTGTAGTAATTTATTTAAACATTTTCTTGAAAGATGCAATTTATCAAGGTTATATAACAATTTCTTCCTGTTTCTATTTGTGTTCATAAAAGTCGCAAATGTTTTTAGTAAAGAATGCGAGGATAATTAAAACAAACAAAAGGAAAATGATAACATTTATATGATATAATATGCATTAGGCAGAAAATTCTGCTGACCTTTCAGACTCTGCAGAAAAGGAGTTGATACATAGTTAATTGTACCACTACCATTTCATCTATCAGTCTCATTACCCACTCTCAAATTCAATTACTGGCCCTTCCAGTTCTCAAAACATGGAACAGGTTTCCTGGAAAAATGGAAATTGCAACTGAAAATTCAGCTACAAAGATCCTAGGCAGAAAAGCAATTTGGACATAAGCAAAAATCATTTGAGAGAGGAATCACATTTTAATTGAACACGTGAAAGTAAATGCTGCAACCTAGAAATACTGTAGTACAGTAATTCCATTTGGAAAGTTTCCATTCTTTGCCATTTTAGACTTTTATTACAAATGCATTTATAGGTGATTCTGGACTTAAAAAGGTAACTGTGAATTAGTACCAACACTGGAAACTCCAGTAAATTTATCTTAATCCTGGATGTTCTTCTCAGACATCACACACTTTGCAACAAGCACTGCAAGCTACAGACCTATCATGTTCCATGACCAGAACTCCTGGACAGATACACATGCATATTCGTGGTGTGCACATGTGCAGTAAAGCCACTGCCTTCAGGACATGCTGGATTCACTGAGCATATAAATAACATATAAACTGTACAGTTCATATTTAGTAGATCTGATGCTTTTCAAAGCTCTTTGATCAGCAGATTCATAGAGCAGTAACTATGCAGGGCATAAGCCTTTGATCCTTTCATTGCCATCTATTGCATCAAACCCCAAGTCCATTATGCACTTTGTTTATACTCCAATTAAGTGAAACTACTGGGCACCACCATAACTTTCTTTCTGCTCAAAGTCTGTAGAGACATTCTGAATTTCTAGATATTCTGTGCAGACTGGGTTACTGTACACCTCAAAGTCCTACATAAATAGAGATCCCTGCACACAGGGATAAGTCCAGGTTTATGCAACCTGGAAAAAGCAGAAACATTATATGTTTAAAATTGTTTCCCTACAGCACTTTTTATTCTCTATTTTTCGATTTTAAAAAAGAAAAATCTAGTCACTAAATATATAGAAATCTTTACATTTTCAGCCATTAAGATTTCTGTTAGCCAGATGATGATTTGTTTCCTACAAGGTATCTTCCTGTTGCTTTTGAGTAAACAATTTAAGTACTTCTGAGAAGAAGAATAAAATTATGTAAAGTATTGTAATCACTAACCAAACTACCCCTGAACTTCAATGATAGCTACAGGTCAAACTATACAGCTTAAATACAGCAGATGTCAGAATAAGGGTACTTTCCTTTTAGGGGACAGAATCGGTTCTTATTTCTCCAGATTATGCTTGTCATACACTGACAATAAAGACTTTCCCCAAATCAGCAGCCATTCAGGTTGCCATAATATTCAACATGAAGCTGTTTCCATTCTCTCTCATTTCTCTTGTTCCTCTCCCTTTTTATTTCAAAATTTCATTCATTGATTGGCATAAAACTTTGAGGAATGTCAGCATTTCAGCAGACTACTACCCCTACTACTCCAAGTTACAAGGCACCCACTCTTCAACCAATGGTAACAGGAAAAGGTGGGAGGTTTGCTGTGGACATGCCACCTCTACAAATGGCAGCCATAAAAGCAAGGTTAATTTTAAGTTAGGAGGAAATATTTGTAGAAATAATGTATGGCATTGGTTTTAAAAATAACCATATGCTTCTCAAATGCATTGACTTGCCTAATGCAAAATTAAGCAGTAAAATCACTTTTCTTTAATGAAAGTATCTCCACATATTTTCTCAGCATTCCACAGGAGCGTATTGCTCTAAAAGCCAAGACCCTCATCAATATCAAACAAAAGGTGCTCTTTGAAACAAGGTCTGTTTAAATCAATACTCTTCTTACACAAGTAACACAATACTAAGAATTGATATAACTGTTTGAGAAGGGATTTTTATACAAACACTTTTTCCAACTAGTGCAATTTTATCGTAAGTTTTCCAGGCAAGCTACGTTTGGTACCAACCTTCAGTACATTTTCCCTCCCCTTTTTCACAAGTTTACATTAGACATTTTAGTCCACAAATACTCATTGCAGTGCTTCTGGTAAGCAAAGGAATACTTGACTCTGCATTTCCCTCCCTTCCAACACAGCTACTGTAGTTAAGCTGCTTAGCCAGTGCCTAAACATAGAGAAGGGCCAGATGCAGACTAGCTGCCTGATGGCGCTTCAGGCTCTGTGAACATTTTGCCCACAGACAGGGAAAGCTAATTGGAAGAACTGGTGGAAGACTACTTAGCATCTTGGACCAGGAGAAAGCAGCCAGTCAATTCACAGACTGGAGGTTCTACTGACCCCACCCAGAGCATGCAAATATCATCAGTGACCAAAATTCTGTTTTCCATTTTAGTTGGTGAAAAGTTTGAACAACTTCCTTCGCACACAGCAAGAGCTATAGTAATTCATGTCTTCACCACAGTGAAGGACTTGAATATGCTCTGGCTGGCTGGCTTGTGCAAAGGCAGCTTGGAAACCTCATATGCATCTCTCAGGAGCATTCCATTTCTTCCAAATTATTTCTGTCTCTGATTCAGAGGACTCATTTTGACTTGTCATCTGTGACCTGACGAAAAGCCTTTGTACTTATGCATTCCCATGAAGTCTTTCACCTAAGAAGGGGAAGTTCCAGTTGAAGGAGGCTCTGCAATGGCATTTATGAGGATGGCCCTTCATTTTAGACAACATTCTTTCTACAAGTAAGTCTGCAGATCCTTCACTGGAAGGCAACAATTTTTATACTTTTTAAAAAATTTTCATTAATAACAAAGGAAATAAATGAAAATGTTAGATTTAATATCTGAAGGATGTGAAGCTCATTTTAACTGCTGTGTCCTCAGTCTTTCAGATGAGTGTGGAGTTGGGAGACAGGCAGACACTTTTAAATAATTACACACAAGGCTAAACCAAATGGAATTCAACTTATTTACTTTAAAAATCTCTGTTAAAAGATTAATGGCTACCATGCTAGGATCTGCAAGTATCAAATCCCTCAGATACTTGCAGGATTCCATAAGCTTTCATCCCTTCTATATAACCTTAAAATTGTATAGAAGTGGACAGTGACACACCAACACAAAAATCAATGATGCATTAAATTCTCTGACAGATCTGTGCTGTGAAGGGTCCTCTGGAAGAAACAAGAGTTTCCATGGGCTGCTGCTTCTTCATGGTTCCCCTGCCTTCCCAAATCATCCAAGTCTGTTCTACCTCAGCCTAGTCTGCCTTATTTTTGTACTTCCTTTAGTCTGTTTCCTATGTAAAGCACACAATATTGCTGAACTCAGATGCTGTAGAAACTATCAGAAGAAATTTAATTTTCACTACTATCTGCTCTATTTTGAAAATAACCACCAAACAGCCACCACAGAAACCACTGAGTAATAGTGTTCATTTTTTAAATAATCCTTGTAGATCCACCTCACTTGTGTATTTCATTTCTGTATGAATTGACCTGAGAGAGAAAATAACACCAAAAGAAAGAATCATCTCATTTTGAAGGAAAAGACAGAATAAAGATGAAGATTAACGAGTATTCATTGCATATTAATACTGCTGAGTCTTTTGCTGACTTTGAAAGGAAGAGTATCTTTTCTGTGGGAAAGAAAAAAAATGCACAACTGTCTAACATACAACAGTAGATCTTTTTCTGCCAATGATAGTTAATCATTCATTTTGCCAAATCTCCATACACACTAAATACCTGTGGATACTGTCTTTCCAGCACAAGTTTCTTGTTTTTGCTGACCCAGCATACTTTGTTGGACACAATGTTTCTCTGCAGGATTAGCATGCAAAAAAACACCACCTGCAAAAGTGCTTCAGTTATAAATAGATCCTAGGACAAAAAAACTCAAAACCACCAAACCCCCAAAACCAACCAAAACCCAGAAAAAGACAATGTAAAACAGCAATACAAAACATTCATTTCCAGTTAATACTTTAAGAAAACTACAGCTTTTTGCTCTTTGCCATTTTTCTCTCCTCAAAATACACTTTAAAATCTAATACATTACACGCCAAATGCAAGGTGATAGCTTAATAATTGAGTAAAGCTGGTTAATGTGGCAAACAGATGGGA
This sequence comes from Irena cyanogastra, assembly GCA_013397155.1. Taxonomy (NCBI): domain Eukaryota; kingdom Metazoa; phylum Chordata; class Aves; order Passeriformes; family Irenidae; genus Irena; species Irena cyanogastra. The sequence goes on from VWZV01004339.1 coordinate 446,797, forward strand.
TGGTTTAGCTTCAGTGTCATGGCAGACAGTCAACAGCAGCAAAACAAAATGTTTCAAAAAATTAAGATTCAGTAGCTTTATTGAGTAGTTTTAATACAGGGGCTAAATTCTATGCTTATTTACACTTTCCACAATGCCATGTAAATCAACTGCAGATATTACAGAAAACAGAACTTGGACTTCTTTATTCAAAACCAGTTTTGCCACACACCCTATATAAAGCAAGATCAGTGATAAAGCCTACAAACCATGAGTTTCCAGCTCTGTACATTACAGCAATTAATTCGCATTTGTTTCTACCTTTGCTAATAATAACTACCTAGGTGGAATGTTCTGTTCTGGGTATTTGCACCAGATAATTTTCTAAAATGATTTCAACAGAAAATACCAGCCATTCTCAGTATGTCTGCATTTTAAAAAAAATTTAAAAAAAGAAAGAAAAAAAATTATCTAGTGACACATCTGTGCATCAGGTGAAGGCCTTCACATGTGACACAGCAATGTCTCTTTGGTCTGTGAAAAGCTACCCAAATCAGGCAAATCTGTAGACTCTGGGCATGTGTTCAGTAGATATTTCAAGCAGCTAACTTTTTCAGTGATTACATTCTATTGAATGTGCTCCTGCTTCAGGCTGGGCTGGATTTTCCCTGAACTATGGCTTTAGGTCCAAGCACCCAAGTTGGAACAAGGAAATGGCCTCTCCTTATCTCTGAACTACAGAGCTGACAGTGTGGAAGAGAAACAGGAGAACATACAGGGCAAACAGAAAAAGGACAAGACTAGAAATGAGACTTGAAAAGTGTCTGGGCCAAAGAGTCAGGGTGAGATATGGGAATTAAACGCAGACTTAAGACAGGTAACCAACATTACATGTGATGTGGAAAGGAGAAGCATTTAAGCCAAAAGAGGAATCTCACATTTTTTACCTTTTTAGTACTTGATTTTTTAAAAGAGTATTATAACTATGTTTACATAAGAGTGCTTTTGTGCAATTTGAACTAGCTTAGAAAAATAAACAATATAACGAAGTATTTTACTGCAAGACTGGAAAATCTCCGTAGATTATGCACACAAACACTAAGATACAGAATGTGCAAATACACTTAGAAAATTTATTCTGGTATTCAACAGGAGGAACAAAATAATTTGTTAAAATTCTAGAAGCTTTAAGCTGTATCTTTAAAGCTATATATAATTAAACCTGATTTTTGCATAAATGTGATTTGCTAGTTGGGCAATAAGCATTTTATATTTTAGAAAGGTCCTCTTTACAGCCTGTGCAAGTTTATTATTTTAAAGGATTAGGATTATAGGGCATATCAAGAAATTTTGTGAGCAGTGGGATGCTTTCTGGGTTCCCTAAATGGTCTCCAAAAGACTCCTCTTAGCAGAATAGCACATTGAAATAACAAAGGTACACTTTTTTTTTTTTTTACATTAATTGGACTCTGTTAAAGAGGATGTTCAACATTAAAAATCCTAGTGGCATTTTTTAGAGTGGGAGTAATCTAAAACTATTTTAAGCATACATCGTCACTTTGCAGAGGTAAGTTATACAGTAATCCAAGATCATGGGTATATAGTTAGCATTTAAGAAGTTCTCCAGTTTCCTCTCTAATTCAGTCTTTTGGTTTTGCCTGAAATGTCCTTTCTGCACTATTAACCATATATTGATTGATATATGCCAAAGTTTATACAGATTTAACATAACTTAAGAAAAATAATTAGATTATAACACTTTCTCAACCTCCAGAATTGCTTTCTTCTGTTGTTTGAAAGTGTACCTAGGAGAGGCCTTTCACACAGTCCTCATCAACACCCTTTTCTCTAAACTGGAGAGGTATAGACTCTATTGATAGATGAACTATTGGATAGATAAGGAATTGGCTGGATGGTCATGGTGAACAGCTCAATGCCCATATGGAGATGGGTGACATACGGTGTCCCTTGGGTCCCTACTGGGACCTGGGCTGTGACATAGCAGTGACACAGACAATGGGACTGAGTGCACCTCAGCAAGTCTGCAGGCAAAATCAAGCTGAGAGGTGCAGCTGACACACGTGGAGGATGGGAGGCACCTGGACAAGATCAAGAAGTGGCCCCATGGGAACCTCATGAGTTCCTGCACGTGTGTCAGGACAGTCCAACTTCAATACAGTATGAATACAGGCGGGGCTGAAGTGATTCAGAGCAGCTCTGCCAAGAACTTGGGGATACTGGTGGATGAAAAACCAACTGTGAGCTGCAAATGTGCACTCACAGCCCAGAAAGCAAACAGTGTCCTGGGCTGCATCCAGAGCACCATGGGCAGCAGGGCAGGGATGGGACTGTGCCCCTCTGCTCTGCTCTGGTGACACTCACCTGGAGCACTGCATCAGCTCTGCAGCCTTGGCACAGGACAGACATGGACCTGCTGGAGCAAGTCCAGAGCAGGGCCACAAAAATGATAAGAAGGATGGAACACCTCTTGTATGATGAAAGGCTGACAGAGATGGGGTTACTTAGTCTGGGGAAGGCTCCAAGAAGACCTAACTGGGGCCTTACAATACCTGAAAGGGGCTGAAAAGGAAGACAGCGACACTTTTGTGCAGTGCTGGCAGAAACAGGACCAAGCATAATGGTTTTAAACTAAAATAAAGTAGATTCAGACTAGATACGAGAAAGATACTTTCTACCAGCCATCATTCTTCACTAGCATCTTGTCTTCAGTATCACTGTCCCCAGAGAAAGTATAACATAAAAAATACCCATACTAAAGCAGACTTGTTAAACACAAGTTAACACATTGTGAGAAATTTAGTCACTATATTAGCAGCATTAGCAACAGTAATAATTAAGATATAATTTTTGATTTCTCATAGATTTAGATTTCATAGACATCTGTATTGTCCCACCACAAATGACTTTCAAAATATGTATGAAATTCTGTTTCTGCAGGGCATAACAAGTGGCCAACAGCTTTGAGGCAACCTTTCTGAGTTGCGACCTGAAACGTATTAGCCACACTCAGGTAAATCACTATTCAAAAGCAGCTTCTCATATATAATGTGAGCAATGCATGGCTTAACACAACTTCCTATTATAAAAAGCTTTTTTTGTGCTACTGTATAAAGGAAGAAAGTCTTCAAAGTCCTTCCTAAGAGTCAGAATAAATATATGTAAGAGATTTTTAGACACTATTGCAGTGAATTTTATTTAATTTATTAGCAGATCTACATGCTTTTTTAGCACCTCTCATGCAGTGTTTGTGAACTTTAAAAGCTTTCCATTTTTTTGAAGGCACAGTCTTTCAAGTTATAAGTTACTCATTTCATATTAAGGTCAACAAAATTAATAGATCTTAAGCAGAGCAAAATATTTTCATATCAAGAAATGGAAACTGGCATAAAGAAAACTAGACATAAAGCATCTGTAATTACTAATAACCTTTTCCACCTTTACAGCTGAAGAAATTACATAGACTTTTCTCACTATGGCAATACAAGAATTAAGGGCTCAAAATTCTGCCTGGCCCGTGCAACCACACAGTGATTGAATTTAATTTATATTTAAGCACAGAACTTCTTCTTGAGAGACACTGTTAGATACATCATCAAAGACTCTATCTCAGCTTCCTTATGCTCTGTTTCAGCAACCAACCATGTCAGCCTGAAAGTGGGCATTATCTAGAAACTTTGGTGCTCTGACAGGATGCAATTGAGTAGAATGGAAATTATTTTGTTATCACAGCAAGTCCAGTGGTTGTCTTTGTTGGTTTTGCCCAGTCATTATGTTCCATAGAGGACACCATCCCTGAAGATTTGCAAAGCAAGGCTGCAGTGATGCAGCCACTTGGGGGAACTAATTGTTCAGAAAACAGTTGAAGGAGTTGATGGAAGCATTGGTCATAAACCCCCAACAGCATTGCAAATATAAATTAGGTACTTTAGAAAGTGGGCATAAACATCTGTAATTGGATTTTTCAAAATTCCTGAGAGAATTGCCAGTGGAAATTTCTTTTAGTGAGCTTCAGGAAAGATATGGACCTAAACAGTAATTCATCCACTGTAAAGTCAATGTAAAGTTATTTTTAAAGGGTCTATCAAGATCAAATCAACATGGATAAAATTTCTATATGCCTAATGTAAGTAGTAATTAATGGACTTATTTTCTCTTAAGTACAGAAAACAGTAACTACCAAGACTGCTAAAAAAATGAGGGCAAAATTCTTCAAGAACTATGCAGCACGAAAAGGTCAAGCAGAACCATTTCATGAATAAAACCATAAAATAGTTTCTGATTAGATTTCTGCTCTTCTTTCAAAAAAGAGAACATACCTACATTTTACTGAGAGTTCAACCTTCTTTGGGACAGAAATCAAGTATGTCTCACTTCAGTAAAGGAATTAGGCCTCTTACTCCCAACATTTATTTTTTTAAAATACTGATGTACAAATAGAGAACACAACAAAAAAGCAAAAGTTTTATTCCTGCTAAAAAGTACCTTTTTTGGTGAGAATCAGTGCACTTTTTTCTAAAGAAAGATTGTATGCAAGAGAAAACAATTAATTTGCCACTTTGGCTCAATATAGTAACCATATTTTACCTGAGGCATTAAAAACATCTGCATGGTGACTTCTGTAGTACATACAAACCTCAAAAATGTTCCCTCATGAACAGAGGATCAAAAGACTGCCAGTCTTGGCTTGGCCTATTTTGAATCTTCTGTTATAAATTATACACAAATTTATCACTTTCCAAAGAAAGGGCCAGAACAATAGTTAAACTTCAAGGATAGCTGAAGAGTATCTTCTGGGGGATTTTCTTAATAGGCAATTTCACTGAAAATTACCTGAGAGGTCTAAGTTTCGAATGGGGAGTCCCTTTCTAAGGTTTTTGTTTGCTCTAATTGTGCCCCCTTTTCTTTCTTCATGAGCCAGATTTCTTCAGAAAAACTCTCCAGCTCTGGCTGAGATATGCAAAACATTGCTACCTGTAGTTAATTCTGCTAAAGATTAAAACAAAAATAAAGATTAATGGATCTCCACAGTGCTTCAAGTAGGTATGTCTATTTTTTCAAAGACAGACACGGATCAGCATAACACAGGAAAACTAAAACATCTTCTGAAATACTTTGGTCCTGGCTAGGCAAACATTAGTTTTCGTAACATATAAAACTATCACTTGCTGCTAAACTTGAACACAGCTAGACCTTACTGGCAGCAGGATGCAGCAGAAAACAATTTAAGTTACAGTATCTGACTGGCTTTCCTCCCCCAGTGCACAATTACAATTATTTGCAGTGCTTATCGGCATCGCTAGCTTGCCCATGCCAGTCACCACGCTGTTTAAAGGCAGCGCTGGTTCTCAAGAGAAGGTGCTGGACGTGCTGTAAAGGAACCGTGGAACACACTGCTGAGAGGTGACAATGGATCAGCAAAGCCTGCCAGTGGTGCCAGCAGACGCGGGGATGGAAACAGCAACGCAGCCGCCAGGAATGCCGGCCAGAGGGGACGCCCTTCGCCGGCCGTGTGCTGCAGCCTCAGCCCGGTGCAGCTGAGCTGCCGTGTCCGTGTCCGTGTCCGGGTCGGTGTCGGTGTCCGTGCCGGTGTGCGCGTCCGTGCCGGTGTGCGTGTCCGTGTCCGTGTCGGTGTCGGTGCCGGTGTCCGTGTCCATGTCGGTGTCGGTGCCGGTGTCCGTGCCGGCGCGGCGGACAAAGGAGCCCGGAGCGGAGCCAGCAGAGGGAGTCGTGCCCGGGCCGGCCCCGCAGGGCGCGCCGGCAGCTCCCGCTCCGCAGGTGCCGGCCCGGCTCAGAGCCGCGGCTCACGGGCACTGCCCCACTGTCAGATTCAAACAACACACAGGCCTAATAATTCTGTAATGCTAAATACGGCTTGTCCTGAAAAATCGCCCAAGCCCCAGAATCAGGTACAGAACTGCACCCAACCTCCGAACAAGTTTGGGACGAGTTATCTTAGTATTTCAAAACATTCTATCTCTGCAAATTTTTCAGTCAGTTCACTGTTTTGTATAACTTGAGAGCATTCTAAAGCTAAGCAGCTGAGCCTTCCCATCTGAAAGTAATTACTTCTATCAAACTATTTAGCATCTTCTACAACTGCAGTACAATTATTGTGCCTGAGATTAAAAAAAAAACAAACCATCCTTTCCTGATCTTGTATTAATCTAGTCAGTGCCTGAAATGGCACGTCCATGTTACTACAGCCACCAGTATTTACACTAGATGTTCTTCTTTCAGTAGACATATGAAAACAAAGTACTGTTACCAACATATTTTCCCATCCCAAGGAATACCCTGAAATCTTTGTCAAACTTTGTTGCTTTCATCATTGCTCAGCTCATCACACAAACCATCTGCATAAATAAAGATGCAAGCATCTGCTGTATGGCAAATGGTTTCAGGGGCAGATGTTTTTATCCTTGCATTCATGTCACTGGCTTGGATACATTATTTGAACAGATGTACACAATCTGAAAGTGTCGTGTCCCACAGTGAAATGTCTCCAACTGCTTTCTATCAAAGTACATAAATGCCATTTGCACCTGCATTTATGTTAATGATATAAAGGCAGCAGGGGTTCCAGCAAAGCGAGAGCTGATGCTAAGAAACACATTTACAAGGCTAATGGAAGTTTGAGATCTCCCAGCACCAAACAACCATACTAACACGGATACAAAGTGTATAGAACCACACTTGACCTATGATTCTAAATAGTTAAAATAAACATACTCAAAGAACAAAACTATTACTTTAGCAAGTGACACTCTTTTCCAACATACATTTTAAAAAGACAAAACCTATCAGATAAATAAACCAGGACAGCCTAATATTTTGCAAAATACTTGTCTAAGATGCACAATTCTTCCATGTTAGAGTCATTTAACAAAGATATTTTATAAATCTGGCAGTGTTAACACTATTTCAGTTCACTAAGGCACAGTGGTACTGTATGCCATGATGGAGCATTATAAAAAATACCAACACTTCCTCAATAGTAAATATTTAACGAGTGTGAATAGTCAAATATAATGTTTCAGTGATTGTTGTCATGACATATGTTGTCATATGAATGAAATGATAATTTCATAATCCTGAGGAAGAAATAAAATTTGACAAGTTAGATACTTCTTGTTTAGAAAAGTGCATCTAATTGAACATGGTGTCACAACTGCTTGCTACTTAAAAGATAGTCACCCTTCTTACAAAATAGTTTAAAACTGAGAAAAATACAGATGTCTTGAAGGAGTATAGATTATATTACAGAACACCTGCTATTACATGACAAATGGCAGCAGTGAACAGTTTAGCTGTCACTCAAAGAACTTGCACTAATCATTACTTCCATACTTAAGTGAAAAATAACAAGCACACTCAAAGTACAGAAACACTGACAAATATGCCACACTGAATGTAACTGATGGATAGGTTCTATTTCCAATATAATCTATTTTCTAAAGTTTTATTTGTAAGAAATGTACCAACATAAGAGTTGTACATAAATCATCACAAATTACTAATACCCTGCATGTTTTCAATGTGCTACATTTAAGAAACAAGTAGTACTCGATATAAAGACAAAACAGTATCATAGTAAAAAAATATACAGAGACCAGTGTATTTGAAGAATATCATTACTTCACACTGATAGAGCTCCTGGTCATGATCTAGAGAAGCCCTGCAGAGAGATCTCAACAGATTAGAGGACTGGGACACCACCAGTCACATGAAGTTCAACAGGGCAAAGTGATGGATTCTGTTCCTGGGATGGGGCAGCCCTGGGTGTAGAGACTGGGCAATGAGTGGCTGGAGAGCAGTGCCATGGAAAGGGACCTGGGAGTCCCGGTCCATGGCAAGTTGAACATGAGCCAGCAGTGCCCTGGCAGCCAGGAGGGCCAACCCTGTCCTGGGGGACATCAGGCACAGCATGGCCAGTAGGACGAGGGAGGGGATTGTCCTCCTCTGCTCTACCCTGGGACGGTCTCACCTCAAGTGCTGGGGGCAGTTCTGGGTGCTATAATATAAGAGAGATAGAGAACTGTTAGAAAGCATAAAAGGAGAGACACAAAGATGGTGCAGGGCCTTGAGGGGAAGCTGTGTGAGGAGCAGCTGAGGTCACTTGGTCTGTTCAGCCTGGGGGAGAGGAGACTGAGGGGAGACCTCACTGCAGTCTTGGGTAGGGAAGAGGAGGGACAGGCACAGATCTCTTCTCTGGTGACCAGTGACAGGACACGGGGGAATGGCCTGAAGCTGTGTCAGGGGAGGTGTAGGTTAGATATCTGGAAAAGGTTCTTCACTCAGAGAGTGGTTGCCTCCTCAGGGTAGTGGTCACAATATCAAGCCCAGTGGAACTCAAAAAGTGTTTGAACAACGCTCTCATGCACATGGTGTGACTCTTGCGGGTGGTGCTGTGCAGGGCCTGGAGTTGGACTCTGTGATCCTTGAGGTCCCTTCCAACTCAGCTTATTCTGTGACTGTGTGACTTCTAACATGGAAGCTCACTTCCAAATTTACCATTACCTCTGGGTACATGTCAGTAACAGGATACTGACTGGAATGGATTTTGATTTAGGGGGAAAAAGAAAAAGCCTTCAAAAATTCTCAAAGCAAATGCTTAATCAATCTGAAGTTTGAATACAACTTCACAGTCCATATTCTCCTACTACTATTCAGAAATGGTTTTAATGTAAAACTATAACCAGGGTCAAATTCCTGTTACTTAAAGGAAAAATTAAATTAATGCTTTTAAGTATTAGAATTGAGTATTTCAGTCACAAGCATAGGAATGTAGAGCACACTCTAAGGTGGGCAGCTTTACCCAACAGGAAGTACTGTCTTCCTGGAAAGAATACTCCCAAGAAACACAGAACTCACCAACTAAGATCAATCAGAATGACATGCTTCTGGTACAGCTTCCTCAGAATTACTACATCATCATAAAAATACTCAGTCTTCACAAAACAGGTAAAGTATAAACTTACATGACAGTAAAAGCTCAAGGCTTCAAATTAAGTAAAAGATAGTGCTCTTCTTAATTATCATAGGTACTAACAATGGAAGCTTAACCGACAATGAGCAATGCTTATGAAAGGTCCATTAGAGCTGATGTCATATCCATCAAAAGTTCACTCACATTTAAGTATCATTAAAAATGACATTCCTGTTAAAAATCATACTTAAACATTAGCATTGAAACACAGATCAAAAGGGAAAGGAAATTGAAGTTACAGCTACACATTTAGAGGCTTGAGAATACACAAATACCTTACTAATAACAGAGGGAAAAAATCAAGACATCAACCCTAGTGAAAACTAAATCAAATGAAAGACAACTTTTGGAGAAACCACATAGAAGAAAGAGCTAAACACAAAAAAAATTAGTAAGGATGGGAATGCTGAAGAAAAGGCATTTTAAAAAAATCTAAGCTAATGTTTATTCCTGTGTTTGCTGACTGTGTAGTATAATTTGCAGATAGATTTGACTCCATTTAATATGAAGATGAAATATAGCAGAGATTTTCAAATATCTGAAGATTTTAAAAAAAATTAATAAAACCTGAATACTTAATTCTGCTGAATCAAAGAAGCAGATTTATGCACTTCAAGTTTCAACTACAGGTGCTAACAGTAATTAGCAATGCCCTAAAGAATACAATTTTAGCTACTGTAATTGTTTCAAGTGATAAATGCTGCAGTAATGGCTTTTTTTTTTCAAATCATACCACAGCAGAATACTAGACACAAGTAATACAGTGATTAATAATGATATTTCTTCCACATTTTGAATCACAAGCATCTAATTTCTAAATAAAGTATAGAAAGCATACTATACCTGCAGAAACTGTTAACGGATTCTGCATTATGCCCTTTAACAGTTACGACAATGTTCCTAGAAAGAAATACACATACTTAGAAGCTCTGATAATTTCTTACAAACTAACAAAGAAATGAACAGGACAATGGCAATAGTTTCCAGACTTGCATTTCAGAATGGATCCCAACATGTCCATAGCTCTCAAGAAAACACCACCAGAGGTTTAAACCAAGGGTTTCTTTGGGCCCCTATACGTGCTCTCCATATTTCAACACTGTGTACTACTAACTTAGGCTTCTTGTGACTAAACGACCCTCTTAAAGCCAGGAAAGAGAACAGTCATAAATCCCAATGTGACAGTACATTCTGAAGAATCATAGACAATATAGGGTTAAGCAATCATTTCCCTTCAAATATGTGGACCTGTTGGGGAGGTTCCAGAGGAGAGCCCCTACACTGATCACAGAGCTAAAGCACCTCTTTATGAAGACAGAGCTGGGGCTGATCAGCCTGAAGAATAGAAGGCTCCAAGGAGACCTTACAGCACCCTCCAGTACCTAAAGGCAGACAACAGGAAAGCTGGAGTGGACTTTTTACAAGTGCATCTACAGATAGGACAGGGAGTACTGGCATTAAACTGAAAGAGGATAGGTTTAGATTAGATACTAGGAAGAAATTCTTTACTGTAAAGTGGTGAGGCACCGGCACAGTTTTCCTAGAGAAGCTGGGAATGCCTCACCAAGGCCAAGCTGGATGCAGCTTTGAGCAATGTGACCTAGCAGAAGGTTACATGCCCAGGCAGGGCTGTTGGGACCAGGTGGGGCTTTTAACATCCCTTCCAACCCAAACCATTGTGATTCTATGTGACTGCATGGATCCCACATAGCTGTCTGACCAGCAGAATCTTCCATGGATGCTACAATGAAGATATTACCTTGCTCTTGTGAACCAAACATTATACTGCCATCTGTCCTGAATGCGCTGTTGGTATTTACAACAAGATGTGATACACTACATTTGACAAAATGGCTTTACATCAAATGGCCACCCAGTAAATTAAGACTTAGCTGCTTCTTTCCAGCGCAGTTGAGTGTGCTGTTCAAGCTCTGGTGAAGTGGGACTCAACAGTCAGGGAAGAAAGACACAGGATAATACAATGACAATATAGAACTGTTGTTACCCACTTTTATATATTTATTTATTTATTTTTCATAGAATAGCCGAGTGCTGTGTTCTCTGGGGGAATGGTTTCTTCCCCCCAGGACCCCTGGATCTGTAACCACATAGTCTGACCCTTCCTTCCTATCTTGACCCCATTGGCTGGAGTCCAGTTATCTTTCCCTGAGCAGAAGACTACACAATAACCCTCTTCCTGACTCGCTCTCTTTCTTGGACACCTTCATGATTAAACCCTTGGAAACCCCTGGAGAAGGGCCTCTTCTGAATTCTTTTACCCTGTCCCTATAATACCCTTCCAAAGCCCTCAAGAAACTGGGCTAGCCAGTGCCCCAGGGGCGGGCAGGAGGGGTATTCATTAGCCTAGCTTTTGGAATGGCTGCATCATAGTTTGGTTCAACTGAACACCACTAACAAGTCAGGGTATACATGGGGTATCACAAAGGGTATAAAGGGTATAAAGCTCTTGTTCTCCTGATGCAGCTGGAGGCTTTGGGAAGGTAACAGAAAAGTCCATTGACTGACAAAGATGGAACTAAGATCAAGTTTACTCAGATCTAGGCTTTCATACCAGTGCACATCTACAACATTCCCACAAACAAAGCCAGCTGCACAGATGTGGAGATTGCTGACTTTCCTGACCAATTTAACAGCCAGGAGAATCTTACATAAAGAACCCACCAGACATGCACTCAAGACACATCTTCTGAGCACATGAAGTAGCTAAGATTAGTTTTGGTTAAATACAGAATATATAGGACAAATACTGATGCAAATACCAAACAAAATAAGCCTTGAACATATTTCTTTACTATCGTGCAATTGACTTTCAAAAAGCAATAGTGAAGTTCTGGAAGAAGACGGTTCTGTAGGTAGCAGTAAAGTTAAAAGAAAACCAATTCCATTTTCAAGAAGTTCAACATCGAAGCATAGAAGAACATTGAGGGTGGCTGCTGTGAGGAGACCTCTCACACAGCAAACAGGTGAAGCTCTCTGGTACCTGCATCTTCTGTTCTGAGCCATACCTAACACGCAGCTCTGCTACATCAACCAGCACCTCCTGGCAGCAGCTTGCTGACATCCAGCAGATCCCCAATTGCCTCGAAGAGCCTCTGTCCGTGGTACTTACGCAGCCAAGCCACGAGCTGTCAGACCCAGCACTCCAAAACACACTGGCTCATCCAAATGCAGTTTGATGTCGTGGGAACATACAGACAACTCCCTCTGCACATCCAAGAATGGAACAAGCCACATCGATGTAATTTCGGAATGGTGAGATGCTTCTAGAAATCAGTATGGGTGTCCAACTTCTGTCACCCACATTGTAAGACATCCTTCTCTAAGGCCATATTGATCAGTAACAGCTTTTCAGAAAATCAAAGTCTGAAGCTTTTCTTCCCCCTTAGTATCTACAGCACTTCAAAACACACTGAAACATTTGCAGCAACACATATTCTTGTAAAAACAATTTGAGAAATTATATTCAAATAATTTCTCAAATATTCTCAATTATTTTTCAAAGCCACATTTTTTTAGGTTTCCATGGTCTTTCTTTGTGTATGGGAGAATTAAATCATGTCAAGAGGGTGCCCCATCTATAGCTACTATCTACTTTTAGAATTATAACAAACCAGACTTCAGGATACAGATCAACAATTCTTAGAATACTATGTGGAAATAGAAGCTCCACTGTTTTTTCCAATGTTCTTCCCAGACACACTCACAAACCCTAACACTACAACACAAAATTGGATCATATAAATCCAAACATTTTCAAGAGGCATCTCTGATTTGAATTCAACTCTAACTCTAGCAAGGTAACAGTATTAACCTAGAAAACCCAGTGCTTATTTGACAGTGCTTATTTGATAAAGACATCATCTGCTCTTAAACACAATAATTTTAAAATAGCATAATTTCTCCAATATTATAGTGATAATTTCTTTTAGCAATTCATGTACAGTATTTTTATTATTGTTGTTATATGAAAGAACCTTTCACCACACTTCATATTTGGAGATATTTAATCAAGTAACCTCCCTTTTTGGAAAAACAGAAGAGCTCAAGATTATGAAATCAGGCCAAATTCTTAACATCCCTCCAAATTTTTCTATCCATCCTTACAAGTATGGCTGTGTTAAAGCATGTTTTCTTTGACTACATATAGAGTTTACAAAGCAAGCCATAAATATTGTGCACTTGTCCTGTCTGTGTTTTACACTGTTTTCAAATACATCAACTGTGATTCTGTCTTTCTGATCCTTTCTCTGACACTTTTCTGCTAGGCTGTAACATGTTTAACAGATATTTATTGTCTACACCCATTTTATGCATGTCCTAAACATAAAATACAGTCTAATCAAAAAGTTCTGTACAGTACATTTATTAAAACTTTCGAAGAATTTCAAGATAACATCTACAAAACTACTTATGCTGGCCCTGAGCAGGTTTGGGGTTTTTTTCCCATTTCACTATAAATCTGGCGTGGTATGACTACTTCCCATAAAAAAAAATGCTGATGTTCAAAAAATACTATGCTTAGAATGAAAATTACTAACTAAATTTTATACCTCTTTTACATTCTTACATCCAGAAAAAATTTTAGGCTGGTCAGCAACTAATAATTCAGTATGTCCTGATGTTTTCATTGAATACTGAAGAGGCAAATGTTCTTTCACTCTTCCCTGGTTATATTTGAGTCCAATTCTGCCTCTTTCCAAATACAGGAGACAATAAAGATTATTTCTATCTGCCAATATCGTAAATTCTTCTCCACCTGAGAGCTTATCAAAATAATAAAGATTATAAAATTCTATAATCTTAAAATTTGTTTTGCTCAGTTTACAACTCTACCATAAGACACTAAATAAAATCATTTAAGTCACAGTATTCCAGAACTCAAATTAGTTTTCTAAAAATCTGCTGCTGACTACTCAGAGATGAAAAGAAATCTATTACGAGAATTTCAAGAGAAATGGAGTTGAAGCTGGACAGAATTAGAAAGTAAAATCTCTCTTAATGCCATAAAATAAGCTCTATCATGCCTGTACTATTCCTTATGTTACCAGAGAATGAAAGGATAAATTTCATTATCCCTAAGAGGCAAAAATAGCAAGCAAACTGGAAAAAAATCCCATACTGTAACTCAGTCTTTAACAACCAAAGGAAGCAGAGCATATACATGTAATAATTTCAAAGCAATTTTCACAGGAAGATACCCGCAGGTCTTTTCTGTGAAACAGGTGTCCTGATAGACACACTGAATATGAATATCAGTTGAACCCAATTAACCTAATTCAATGCTTGTCCATACGCAGACATTTATCTTAGATGTTACACAAAATCCTTTAGGATATTACAGAGAAAGCGATAAATAGGCTGTAAAGGTTATGACATTAATTTTACTGTCATCCTCATGCTTTAAGCAGACACCAAAACTAAAAACCTCGTCCTCTGGGAAGGAAGAACTACCTGAAAGTAATTATAGGACTTATTATCATAACAGTATTAAACTAGACCACTATGACCCTAACCAAATTTATTTTTGGTACTTTTTGTTAAAAGAACAAAGCTTCTCAAAGACAACTGCACCTTCTAATACAGTGTACATTAGTTAAGGCACTGAAAGAAAGCATTAAATCAAATCTTGTAACTTTATATTAAGTTTAATTATGAATTTTAATTTAAAATTAAGCACGTAAAGAAATACTACGTAATTTAATTTCAGAAGGAAAATATCCAGCTAAAAAGAAAAATTAAATACTCAGTACAGTTTAGAAAAGACATTCTCCTGACAGAAGCCCATGAAATGCCCATTTGTATTTCAAAAGCAATTTTATTCACTTCATTTTTCACACCTGTTCTTTCACATACCATGCCATCTTGTAAATGAGTGCCATGCAAACAGTATTTTCCATAATTTAGAAACTTTTCAACTGAAACCAAGTTCTGCAAGAAGCCTGAATGAATTGAATCAGCAGAGCTTTCAGGAAAGTTGGAAAAATCCACTGTTATATAAAGGCCAAGTTAGACTTGAAACAAAAGATTTAAAACATTGAAGATATGAAAAAATAGAGAGGAAGATAAAAACGACAGACACAATGACTGACTAGTGTAACACACAAAAGCATTTGTTCAAGCAAGTGTATTTGCCAAAAGCCTGCAGTGCTTGGCTACTTTATAAAATCAAGCACAAGGCATTAAGCCAATTTGCTTGAAAAATAAAAACCCCTCCAAAATCCTAAACCCCAATAACCAAGCAACAGCTGATTTGCATTTCTGAAAACCTGCAGAAATATTCTGCATTTCACTATTCACGTATTCAGTCTCAAACGTCTGATTTACTCCATGTTTTTTATTTTACATATTTTTACATCAGGAGTTAATCCTGTATCAGATACCAGTCTTCCTATTCTATATCCAAAGAGATATGCACATAGTCACAAACAGCAGCGTGTGAAATTGCTCACTGCTTGTGTTTCCATACTTAGATAATCCATCACGGAGAAATGCGTGTCCATGGCAGAATTCTTTTGGCTGAGCCCATTAGATGACTTCAGCAGAACCACAAAAAGAAAAAGAACAGTACAAACCCAGCAGAACCTAAAACCCAGGCTATTTTTAAACTTTTGGTCATCCTGTGAAACGGACCAGTCCGAGCGCATTTCCTGAACTTCAAGCCTTACATGCACTGAATGCCACAGTGGCAATCCTGGACAAAAACACTTCCCTTCATACTCTGCTGGGTGATGTGGGGAATGGTTGGCTGGCAAGCCTACACTCTGCCCATCTGTCAGAGTGGAACTGTGCCTACACGACAGGTTCTATGCCACTTTCAGTAACATGTTGCTGAGAATAAAAGCTTATTTATGAAACAACATAGGGCGACATCAACGTTCGGCTTAAAATAGCAGGCAAATGAAAAATGATTGCTTTTCTTGAGGAGATAAGTCTTTTGAAATCAGCTTGAAGGTTTTTCACTTGTATGAATAAAGACTAGCACATACATCACAAGAAATGAGGCTATTCCACGCATTTTCTACTATTGTGGACAAACTAGTGTATACTCTCACTAATTATTATTTTACAACTATAACTATCTCCAAAAAAGCAAATTCAAGGACCTGTGAAAAAATATATAAAAGTGAAATTTCTCAAAAAGATACTGGGAGAAGAGAAGGCTAAAGAAGGTGCAATATTGATTCTTCATTTTATGAAGTGTATGGGTATTAAAATAAAATGTACTTGAATGGTTTTTATGACTATAAATAACCCCACCTATTTTCCATTTAAGAAAACAACTCCATCCTGAAAAAAAAAATTTCAAAGAATGTCACATATAAATAGTGGTTACTATTATGCCTAATATTAGCCAATTCAATGAATACCAAAAAATAACATTTTTTCCCAAATTTCCAATTCAAAAAGACAGATTGTCATGTTATGTTTTCCTTAGTAAATTCCTTTTCGGTAGGAGTGCCTTGAATGCCACAAACTGGAGACCTGTATAAGTTCCATGTCTGGGTTAGATATCTTTGCTATCACTTTGTATTAAAAGGCCAAAGCTTCTGATTTAAAATACAGTCTTGGTTATTACTGGTGTGAAAGTAACTGTGAAATGATGAATCAAAACAAATTGATAGATTTTGTTCTTGACTCTTAGGACAGCTGAAACAATAGCTCTGAAAAATAAAAATTTCATTTTTATAACATACTACATGAAATCTATGCTGTCCATAGTTCTTACAATTTAAATTCAAATTAACTTAGTATTTAAAACAAAACAAGAATCAGAAATGTGTACCATTCTTAGTGGGTAATGACTAATCTATAATTCACTTTAAAATTCAAACAGCACAGTTCCTTCAGTTCCTGTTCCTCCCCACCACCACGTTATCCTGGCTCTTAGTTAAGCACTCATTTATTGCTTGGGTCCAAACTGCTTAGAAGCTTTGGTGGGATTCTCAACAATGCAGTTTCATAAGACACAATCCATGTATCTTACACTCCTATTAGCAACATGCTACATCATTCATAGCAGAACTGCAGCACACCACTGTGGTTTCGTTTGCAATACTTGATTAAATTGTGAGACTTTTTGACTTTCGTTCATAATTAATTACTGTTTTGATCTGATAAGACCAGACTATATATTTTATCTCTCACTGTATATCTGCTGCTGTACATTAGCTTTCTTTTCAGATAAACAATATCAGAATCACTAAACAGCAATTTCAGTGGAGTTACACCAAAACTTCACAGAACCAGACAAACATCTACAGTTGTGTACACAGCTACTCACAAAATCATTCAAGTTGGCAGAAACTGCACAAGGTCATCCCGTCCAACCTCCCTGCTTAAAACAAGGTCAACACTGGCCTTATAGCTTCGGCTGGATGAGTCTTGAAAACATCCCAACTGCCTTTCAGAAACCAAATTTTATTTACGAACTGATAGCAAAGGGTAGACTGAAAATGACAGCAAAATTTCATCTACAAACATAGGACAGATTGTTCCATCAATTCCTATGGCAATGCTCTTACCATACTTCAGAATTTGCTAAGCCTCCCATATTTCATACTTAATCCGTCAGTTATGCTGATAGATTAAAGAGAACTTCAGTCATTGGCAGAGAATAAAGATATTTTGTAATAAAATGCCATATATACTTTTTATTTATCTAATTAATAACCTGTTTTTACACTACAGAAGACCAGATTATTTCAAAGAGTAGAACGAGGCTAACATACAAAGGTACCAATCAAAATAATTAAAGAGGACTAAAGGAAAGACCAAAAAGACCCATTAGCTGCATTTTACTAGGGGTGTTTTTATCTTCCTCAACTTTAACATTTGAAGAATAAGCTATTACTAGCAGTTTTATAGCTTCCAGTGAAAGCTTTGGGATTCTGTTCATTTTCATCTACAGAAAGAAGAAGCCAGGTCTGCAATACTGAAAGGAGAGCAAGTTCTGTTTAATTTGGTAGTCCTAATGTATTTTGGAGGTACTTGATACCTCAAAACATAACCACACATACAAAAAAATAATTTGAATGTGTCAGGTAACACAGCCCTAAAAATGTCACTAATAATTAGAGGATTAAGAGCTATATTCACCCACACAATTTTGACTGATTTAAGTTTGAAATGTGATGCTGAATTCTTCACAGAATCACAGATGGCCCTGAAGTTTTGTAGAGACTAAACAAGAAATACTCAATCACTTCTTCTATTTTGACTGAAGTATTTTGGGTTACTTCGACACTAATCTGCATCTCTCTGATAAAACTTCCTGTGTCGTTCAGGAAGGATTTTGTACAGGGTTTCATTATTTTCATATAGTCTGGGTATGTTGTTAATGTTCTACTTAGAAGAAAAACCAACAACTGACAAAAAGGAAAAAAACTCCAGGCTTTGTGAGGTGAATTGCTTTTGCAATTCTGACTAAAATAATGGAATTATTTCTGACTTTACAGCTGCAAACTTGAACACAGTACTCAATTTTGCCATGGTACCAAATAAGAGCATAATCTACAGCTGTTTCTATAAGAATTTCCAATATAAGTTTCTTAAAAAGTCAAGAAAGCTACATTGTGGCATTTATAAAGTTTGTGCAGCAATATCCTCTATACTTCATAAAATGCAATGTATGTTTTTTAAGTTCAATGTATCATATTCAAGAACCCAAGCAAAACAAGCATTCAAGAACTAACAAATAAAAATAAAAATTAAAAATAAAACATAAAAAATAAAAAATAAAAATAACATCTGCTTACTATGACTGTGCCCAATCAAGCAATAAATGACTTAGGCCAAGATGGGATGTACTTCCAAGAAGTTCAAATTCAAGCTGCCTACCAATTGATGACTTTCTGTTTAAATTCCCTCTCAAAAGGGCTCATCTCTAGCATGCATTCAAACTCCTAAGACAGAAATTAAAGAAACAAAGAACAGGAAAACGGTATTAGCACCAAAATTCTAACACTGCCACGTGCTTCAGACCATTAAAGCAGACTAAATTCTAAGTCCTAATTCCTCTCAAACAAAAAAAAAAGCTCTTAATTTGAATTATACACTGAACTATTTAGTGACTTATGTTGAACAAAAAAGCCTGTTCTCTTTAGCTGAACTCAAAAATAACTTCTAAGTTCTACTGAAGAAGTAGAATTCATTTCAGCATGTGTAACTGTTGTGAGGCACAGCCAGCCCTTGCAGATAGGCCTGTAGGAAAAAATATCCAAGGTAACGAATCAGACGTTGTATACTAAGAACTGCTTTGACTGTTTTGGTGCTACACTGATTCTGCCTCTAATACTGCTAGCCCAGGCTGTTTCAGGGCTAAGAATGGCTTTTTTCTGGATAGTTGAGTGTCCAGGATACTTCAAGAACGCATACGCTTCTAAAACCAGAGATGCAAATACAATAGTTGGATTTTTTTAAACAACACCCAACATTAAAAACAGTGCTCAACTGTGAGTTGTATTGTATGTTTCCCAAACACGATCCTACTCACCAGAAAGGAATACATGTTTAACAGTTCACACCTAAAAAACCTGTAAAAATCTAATGACTAGCATAAGCAACTTCCATCATAAGCAGCTTCCACCTTTACTGCCTCCCAAGCATATAATAAACTGTTCTACATTGGAAGAATCATCAAATAATAAATTGACAAATTAGAACACAATCTCACTGAATCACTCTCATAAAACCCAGAGTTCCAAATTTAGTGCAAAAATTTAAAGGTCACATTTGATACAAGTTCTGTCCCAGTAGGTGCCTTAAGTGTTAAAGAACATTGCGTAAATTTTATACTCGTAGATAAAAAGAATTCCCAACATGCAACTAATGCACTCAAAATTATCTTACATAATTAAGGGCAGTTCAACATCCACAGCTGAAGATGTGAACTACAGCTCTGGAACCCTCGTGAGAGCTGCAGCCAGGGAAGTGACAGCCCAGCTGAGAGCTGAGCACAGGCAGCAGAAGCAGCATCTGCCCTCCCTGGTGCTGCTGTGCCCAGACTGAATCACAGACCCCAGCAGAGAAGTTCAGCTGTTCACTCGCATTTTTTGCTCGGTCACATCCCTCTCACTACCTGGGAAAGGACTGTCACCACTTCAATGGATTCTCCTGCATGGAATGTCCCAGTTCCCTGGTTGGGAGCTCCCAGAGCTGTGACCCAACTGAAAAAGCAACTGCTGGGTTGAAGTGACTAATGTGTCATTTACTTTAAGAACAATCAGAACATAATGGCGCGTATTTTCTAGTCAATGGTATATATACATTTTCTTAATACAAATAGTAGAATTTAAATAGACACAAATATTGCAGATGTAGCTAGTTTTGCTTTATTGACTAGCATCAAGAAGCACATAAAATATCAGCTGTTGCTCAAACTGGTACACCATTCCTAGAAAATATACAGGATGATATATTCTATGATTTATTTAAATTATTCTCTTTCTTGCAGTCTATTTGTCTATCAGCACTGTGTTACTGATGAACGATACTTACTAAAAAAACTTTCACACAGTTAAAAATGCAAAAAACAATAAATCAAAATCCAACCTGTCCTAGTTTACTGCCTTCATTCACTTAGCTTTTGTTGTTCTCATTCTGCAAATGGTCCTTGCCAAAATAATTTTTGTTTTTGCATCCACCACCCTGTTTGTTGTTTGAAAAACGTTAAAGGCATAGAGCTTCAAAGACTATCAGACATTTTTAATGAAGTGTCCTTAAAACATGTTCACAGAGAAAAAATGTGAAATAAACATGTCAAAATTATTCCTGGATGCTGTCCAGCAACCAGCTGTGGTGTGCAGTCTATGCTAACCCTGGGAACATTTTTCTTTCTCTATGGGCCTCTAGCTTTGTCTTCTGTTCCTACGGATATTTGTATTCCAAATGCATTCAGTTAAATCTCAAACTAAGCAAGACCAAACTGAATTAGTACTTCAAGAGGAAAACAATTAAGCATGACCAAGCTTTTAAAGCAACTAGGTTTTTTTGGTTCAACACACAGTACCTTTTCATTAATTTACCATAAAAGCCATGCTGTGGGACACCTACACTGCTTGAGTCAGGTCAAGCCTTCGAATTCTAACACTGAAGTTCTGCTCACTTAAGGCAATTAAATAACCAAACACCTATTTTTTGAATAGCAGCACTAATTCCTACTTTATGTCCAAATCCAAACTTTGCTAGTCATGCTCAGTGTCTGTAGATTACAGCAGAGTTCTAATTATTTAAGACACTACTCAAGCATGCACACAGAGTGAAGAAAGGCAAAGGTCACAGAAGATAGGCTAAGGAAAAAGTGGGTCTAATGCTTAGCAGAGAAGGTGAACGAAGCCATGGAAGAGGCTGAGGCACTGATACAATGTTACCAACAGTAGATGAAGATGCAGTTGTACAAATCCAGAGGATCAGAAGGATGCATTCAGTAGTGCTGAGAGAGCTGATCAGTGTCACCATAAGGAAGCACTCTATCCCTCTTTTAAAAGTCATGGCATCAAGGGAGATTCCCAAAGACTGGAAAAAGGCATGCAGCCATCTTCAAGAAAGGCAAGAGAGAGGATCTGGGAAACTACAGGCCTGTCAGTCTAATATCAGTTTACAGAAAGAAGTAACCCCACGTAGCAGTACAAAGTAGGTCTGACTTGCCCATTCTCATCAGCATTAATTATGCAATTCTCCTTTAAATCTTCCCTGACAGCATACTACTATCGGCCTTTTCAAGGTGCACTTATTATACCTTCTAAATTTGGGCACATTAGCTCCCCTTCACCTCTAGCCTTCTAAAATTTCTCTACTGTTCCATGATTTGTTAAAACTCAAAATGAATAATTCATACAGCTTCTAAGCTTTTTTTCTTTTTTAGTATCTGTAGGTGTCAGTGCAGCAGATTTAAAAACATTTAACATTAATAGTTGCTGGTACAGTGATAATACATTCTTCCCATCACTAATGATGGAGGTGGTGAGATGTAAAAGCATCATCCAGCCTCTTTCTGAATACAGAACAAAATATTTATTGAATATTTATGCCTTTCTCTGCACAGGAGAAATTTATCATCCTTGCCCAGTATTGGACTTCAATCATTACTAAGCTTTTGTACCCTTCAAGAACATCCTCTATATTTAAAGAACTCCATTGTACTCTACTGCCCACAGATTTTTATTAATAACTTTTCCTCCTTAATCTCCTGTCTCCAAGCCATACAGTGCTTGCCATCATCAGCTCCCCATTCTTTAAAACTGTATTGCTTCACTCCCTTCCTTACCTTGTTTCAACCAAACAAATCATGTTTCCTAAGAGAAGAATTGTTCTGGGAGTAACTAAATGAACAAGTAGGTGTCAAGCAAATCACATTTTTATGCTCAAGTACTCCTTGTTTTTTAAGTCTGCTCTTCTTTTAAAGTTGGAGATATGCGCATGCAGAACTTGTTCTTGGCTCCCAACCTGCAAAATTAGATCACAGCTCCTAACACACCTGCTCTATTTATTCTACATGCCTCAGAAAGAAAAATCCGTACAGAAGACAACAGAGTGGCTTTTATTTGTTTGAAAACTGTCAGATAGACATAGTCTATCTACAGATATACTTCTATAGACAGAAGTATTTTGGAAGCTTCAAAAATTGATTAGCGGCCAAGTGCCTTATCAGCACAAGCTCCCAATACCTATAACAGGCTGAATTCTCATAATTTTTCTTTACTGAATACAGAATGACTTTTAAGAAACTGCTCATATTTCTAGGATCTGAATTACATTGATTAAAAGTCTCCAATATATTTATTTCATATAAAAAACACTGGCACAGTACTACTCTACTTGTCTTCTGAATGGTGAGAACTGTTCAAACAAGCAACAGAACACTTAATATACAAGACCACAGAAAAGTGCATAAGGTTTTGCTGTGACATTTCACTTTTTAGAGGTTCTCTAGTGAACAGTCATTAAACATGTTTTAACATACAAAATATTTCAGTCTGCTATAGTTATCTTTACACACCTGTGATTTGGTTTTTTAATCTATCGTTTTGCTTTACCTCAAAAACTTGAACCAAATAGCAAAATATACAAGCCTGGACAAAGAACATGATATCTTTTAAGATATAGATTTTTTTAATACGGAAAGAACATTACTAAACATATTTCTGTAAAAACAAAAATCAGTGCTTCCCTTGCAGCAAAGCAGAAAACCCTGCATATTATTTCTACCACATTCACTTCTGCTCTTCAAAGTCATTCACCTTTCACTAGTAGTGAAATAATGTAAGATCTGTGGTGTAAACTTTGTAGTTTTGAGACGTGCACTGGGTGCATGCCGACAATCTGCATCATCCTCTGTATCAAACATTGATTCATCCAGCTCAACCACTTCTTTCTAGGGCACTGGAAGGCAGAGGGGGAGATTAAAAATAATGGTGATAACTGCCAAAGTTATCACTGGCATTTTGCACTTTTCTTCTAAGCTGTTTCTGATCTGTGTGAATTCACTTGCTGCATGTAGGTCTCATGGCTCATACCATGTAAATGTCAATGATCACGCCACAAGTTAGAACTGAATTAACCTTAAAAATGAAACACAAAATTGCAGCGACAAAGAGTTCCCTTCAAACCCACAGTCCTGTGACGAATCTGAAAAAATAAGTATTTCCATTGATGACGGTTGTCTTCAAAGACAAATAAGTAAATTTCTTTTTCAGTATTTCTGGCTATATCTATATTTAATTTACAAATATTTTTAAAAATGTTGACTGCAATAGCTGCAGCACCTATGGTATTTAAGTATCATGAAAATTCACAGTTTGGAAGCCAAATCGATTTTACATAGATGGAAGAACTGAGCTTAAGTTTCTGAAAGGTGAAGTTTTGGATAGCAATTTCAGAAGAAGCCTCCAATAAGTAAAAAATTTAGACAATATATATACATTAACTAGATGACAAAACATAAAATTACTTCAAGCATCAGAGCAGATGACAAGAACAGAACTCTTTCTATACAGGAGAAACACATGTATAATAAGTAATATAAATATATATAATATATATAACATAATAAGTAATATAAATAAGTAATATAAACAGTGCATTCTGTTTCCTGACATCTTTAAAACTGCTAAATACCTTGTAAGGTATTTTGTTTTCATGACTGTTCATCTGAAACCATAAAATTAAAAAGACTTAAAAATACAGAATCACAGAATAAGCTGAGTTGGATGACTCTATGACCCCAAGGATCACAGAGTCCAACTCCAGGCCCTGCACAGCACCACCCGCAAGAGTCACACCATGTGCATGAGAGCATTGTTCAAACACTTTTTGAGTTCCACTGGGCTTGATATTGTGACCACTACCCTGAGGAGGCAACCACTCTCTGAGTGAAGAACCTTTTCCAGATATCTAACCTACACCTCCCCTGACACAGCTTCAGGCCATTCCCCCGTGTCCTGTCACTGGTCACCAGAGAAGAGATCTGTGCCTGTCCCTCCTCTTCCCTACCCAAGACTGCAGTGAGGTCTCCCCTCAGTCTCCTCTCCCCCAGGCTGAACAGACCAAGTGACCTCAGCTGCTCCTCACACAGCTTCCCCTCAAGGCCCTGTACCATCTTTGTGTCTCTCCTTTTATGCTTTCTAACAGTTCTCTATCTCTCTTATATTACAGCACCCAGAACTGCCCCCAGCACTTGAGGTGAGACCGTCCCAGGGTAGAGCAGAGGAGGACAATCCCCTCCCTCGTCCTACTGGCCATGCTGTGCCTGATGTCCCCCAGGACAGGGTTGGCCCTCCTGGCTGCCAGGGCACTGCTGGCTCATGTTCAACTTGCCATGGACCGGGACTTCCAGGTCCCTTTCCATGGCATAGCTCTCCAGCCACTCATTGCCCAGTCTCTACACCCAGGGGCAAAACCCAGCACTCTGCCCTGTTGAACTTCATGTGGCTGGTGGTTACTCAGTCCTCTAATCTGCTGAGATCTCTCTGCAGGGCCTCCCTGGGGTGCATCAGGCACAGCATCACCAGCTGGGCAAGGGAGGGGATTGTCCCACTCTGCTCAGCACAGGTGCAGCCTCTCCTTGAGGCCTGTGTGCAGTTTTGGGCACCACAATGTAAGAAAGATATAAAGCTGTTAGAAAATGTGAAAAGGAGAGCCACAAAATGGTGAAGGGCCTTGAGGGGAAGCCATGTGAGGAAGGGCTGAGATTACTTGGTCTGGAGGAGACTGAAGCGAGATCTCATTGCAGTCTACAGCTTCCTCATGAGGATAAGTAGAGGGGCAGATACTGATCTCTTCTCTCTGGTGACCAGTGACAGGACCTTAGGGAATGGCCTGAATTTGTGCCAGGGAAGGTTTAGGCTGACTCTTAGAAAAGGTTCTTCTCCCAGATGGTGGTTGGGCTCTCCAGGGAAGTTGTCACAGCACCAGCCTGACAGAGTTCAAGAAGTGTTTGGACAATGCTCTCAGGTACAGGGTGTGACTCTTGGGGCTGCCCTGTGAAGGCCCAGGAGCTGGACTTCGATGATCCATGTGGGTCCCTTCCAATTCAGGATATTCCATGATTCTTTCTGTGCACCAATGGCAAACAACATAACTCATCAACATTTTTAGCAGTATTTAAGACTCTATCATATAGAGTTCAAATCAAGAAAGCCATGGAGATAAAATCTGCACTTAAAAATCTAGTCAAGAGGAGCTCTGTGACTAAACAGCTTGTGAACACTGAAAGTGAGAAACCACTGCATTTGAAAATAAAGCCCCTTCAGTTCTACCAAATGTGCTATTACACCGGATGTGTGTTAAATTTGTTTACATGTTACTTTTTATAGCCAGTTTCAAACTGAGGCATTTAATCTATCCTTAGATAAGGAAAATTAATTAATTAATATCAAATCCTAGACACATTTATGCATTTTGTCAAAACAGTAATTTACATGTCCTCCCTAGGAGAGAACAACTTTCAAATATTAAAATACAGCTGACTACATTGTCTGAAAGCTTAAAAGCTCCCCTAATTCAAATCATTCCTTATTTCTATAGCAGCTTGTTAAAACCAGAGTTTCTTTCTCTGCACTAAATACACTTAAGGTTAGGTCCAATTCTTCCCTGCATCACAGCTATATGCATCTAGCACACTACAGATATCTAAGTCTACAAGAGTTTTACGTTAAATCACTAGATCAACATGCACACACACACAGAGGACAAACAGAACCAGCTTACATCCTGTAACATGACTTCTATACAAAAAGCAAGAGGCAATTCACGTAGACTCTAAAACCACAAATTTTTCACGGAGGAAAATTCATTACCACTCAGGGTACTTTCCACCACAAAAGTGAAATTCATAATAGAGAGTCTGGTCAGTTACATTCTAAGTATTTTACAAAATAAATTCAAAACAGGTTACCTTTAATTACAAGATAGCAAGTAATTCTTCTCTGCCTTCATCTAAACAGAAGCAAAATTAAACAGGTAAAGAGATGGCAAGATGAACTATACATTCTATTAGATGGAAAGCAGGAGAGTTTGCCTCACAACTAACTCTAAATTCATCAGGGTTTTCATAATATATAGTCAAAAGTGAGCTGTTTTGGAAAAAAAAAGCTCTAACCAAAGTGTTACCTTGCTGCACAGGAAGCCTATCATGCTTGCAGTATGTTTAACACATACCCGAGTGGATATGCAAAGGTAAACCCATTTCATACAAAGTTTCCTATCCAATATCTGTAGATGACAAGCAGGCCACAATAAAATGACTGTGTAATTGCAAGCAGCATCTTTTTCTGACCAGTTATACTCGCCTAGTGCTTCATGGTTTTTTCCACATAACTACTACAAAAATACTTTATGCCAGTACTGGATTTCTCTGTGGTGAATAATACCCCATAAGAACATCTGGGTTCAACAACAAAAATAGACAGATCTGACAGCCATGTTCCCAGTTACATGATGGCATATGCAATTAAGAACTGGGCAGCATACTGACTGCATTCTAATTGTAACAAAGGCATCATATTCAAGACTTCCTGAAAAGACTAAAGACATTTTCATTAAAATATATTCTTCCTATCATTCACTAGCACAGCAGCACAGTCAACAACACACACGCCAACTGTTTTAATTTCTATTTATATAGTAAAGGACAGGCATTGGAGTGCATGAGAGTTAACCTAAGAAGAGGGCTCAAAGTGATACAATTTATTACCCACAAACCATTTGCTTCCAGATATAATCATATAATCCCATTGAGGTCACAGTTACACATTCAGAAGACTTCAGCCTGTCAGTTACTGGGAAGACTTCTGAGTATCTGTGTTGCAAGTACAATAATGCAGCTAAACCAAATAGAATTACTTGCAGCCTGAGAATTTCACAAAGCAGCCAATTAAATGCACAAGTTAATAAGACCAGGATTATGACCAAAAAAGTTAACTAAAACAGAATAATAAGATAATGAGACTGCTTTTAACTGAAGTATCAAAATTCAGGCTACTTCTTGAACCAACAGAGCACAGAACCTCCAACTACTTTCTCTGACATTGTCAGTAAAAAAAAAAAAAAGTGTATCAGTGTCAATGTATCAGCACATTACAACTCCTCACACCCTAAAAAAACCCTGCCATCACAACCTTTCATCTTTCTTGGCACTGTGAGAAAACAGCATAAAGGTCATGGAAAACATTCACTCACATTCTTACAGGTGTCTCCTCCACATTAAAGCTGAAGAGCAGCACAGAAAACCTTTTGGTGTCTTTGCAGAACAGAACACTTCAGCTCCCACACCTCTGAAGTCAACATTTTTCAGTAGTATACAGTCACTTCTATTTAAAAACAAAATAATACCTTGGTTTTACTGTTTATATACCAAAACTGAAAATCAGAAGAAATACAGGATAAGGATAACTGAGCTATGTAAGAAAGATAGAATTGAATAAGATTCTGGATTTTTTTTTTTAAATATGCAGCTACTGCAAAGAATTCAAAAGAAAAAAAGAATCCTGAAGGCTCAGCTAAGTAGTTCTACATTCAAACAAACTTAAAAAGATTTGCCAATTATATGGTCAAAAGTAAGAAGCTACAGTCAAAATCTGTCTTTTTTATACCATAACCTATTTTCCAAATGTATTAAGAAAAAATAATCTTCAACATGAACTCGCAGTCATTCAACAAAGATTCAGCAAATTCTAAACCCACACACTTGATTTGTCATGTATTTTGGCTGCTAAGTCTGACTCTAAAAGAGTGATGTGCTACCTTATTATTATTTTTTAGAAGATTTCTCTTGGGATTGCAGAGCAAAGGAATGAGTATGTAGCCTATCTTACACAGGAAGGAGAGATTTTTATCCTTAAAAACAGGAGGTTCGCCCACATGATCACCTGGGACAAACTTGGCCAGTGCAAACAGGCTAGAAGGTTATAGGAGCCTGGGAATGTTTAACATCAAGAAAGTAATTACAGCCCAGCAAGATCAGAAGGAATTACACAGGAAATGTGAACAGTAACCCTTTCCTGCCAAAAAAAAAAATCATGAAGAAGTGAGCTCTCAGTTGCCAGACTATAAGGCTGTACAAACCAATTGCAAAATGCAGGAATGGGAAAAACACTATATATTACTAGGCTATAAATTCCCAATGATGTGATAAAGCTACACCTCCATGAAAAGAACAAAACCCTTGGTCTTTCTTCTTGCCATGTATATGCAGTATAATTAAAGCCCAGAAGAAACACGAAAAAGTTGCAGACATCACACAAGAATGGTCAGTTGTCTCTTCTGGACGTTTTCTTTTAAATTTACGCTGACCAAACAGTGTTCCCTCTAGAAGATGGTCAAATATCTTGTTCTTATTTAGTCAAGAAAATCTCTGTCCAAAATATGTAGGGCATTATTCAAGCAAGAATGCTAACTCTCTCAGTTACCTAGTCCATAAAAATTAACCTCCCAAATTCTGAAACAAACCCCATAACTCAGCAGAATGGGCTCAAAGTACTCCACGTATTTGCTGGTGAATCAATTTCTATTCTCTAGGGACATGGGGGAATTTGAGTGACCTGCCTGTAGTTCAGTCTAGTTAGAAAGCCTTCAAGTGTGATATTGGAAACTGAACAGTGATCATACACTTGTCCTTCACACAGAACTAGGATCCATTTTTGTGGGACAAGATTATTTCCTAAGCTCCTCACTAAGGAAAATAGCATTCCTTCAAATCTACCAAGACCTAATGCTGTACATAACCCCAGCCAGACAAGAGATGAGCAATAAAGCAACCAAGCACTCATGTTTTTATTAATTTATTGATTAAAATTACCATAAATATATCCCCATTAAACAAAAATAAGCTCCCCGATTCCTAGTGTATATCTGCTCTACATAAAAATGAGATTGAAAGATACTTTTACAATTAAAAAAAAAGAAATCAGTGAATTATCTTATTTAAGCAACACACTTCTTTAGCTGTTCTTAAAATTACAAATCAGAACAGCATCATGACATATTGCAGTGCCAAAATCAGCACATCACTTTAGCTTCTTTTCTTCCAACCTTGTGACTCAGCTGTTCCCCTCTACCTTCCTTTACTACCAAAGCCTTTCTTTTCTCATCTCTTCTGTTGGACTCCGTTTTGTTTCCTTTTCCTTGCCTTCACATCTAAGGTGGGTGGGATTTTGCCATCACTAAAGCCACATGCACAACTAATTCATGCACAGCTGAAGTCTACTCAGCTACCTGCTCAGTGGAATCTCTAAATAAATAAAATAAAGGGGAAAAAAAAAAAGAAAACACAAAAGCAGCACATGAGAATTTCATATACTGGCATGCAAATAGGGCAGAGACAGTGCAGTAAAGAAGCAACAAGGACAAGAAGTAATTGCTGATATTAAGGCCTGCACAAGTAACTGTAATTCCTGTTCTTCAGGAGATAAAACTGAAACATGAAACAATTATATTTTCTATTATTTTACTGAGATGGAGACTGAAAAGAGACAAGCACTGTGACCTCGCTCTGGAGACAAAGGGAAAGTTCCATATTCTCCTGCACTAAACTTAATCCCACTTCTAAAGGTTGGTGATTTGCAAAAATAAACTGAACTAGCTTTCCCAGTCAATACACGTTCTTCAAAGATTAAAGTCACTTCTCCTAAATTTGTCTGTCTCCACAGCAGATTAAAGATTCAGCAGTGCAATATTCATACAAGACGTTAGTCAAAAAAACTGCAATAGTGGATGAGCTACTAGTTTTTCAATAGCTATAAATGCAACACAAATCTATCTACAGCATATAACACTGTTTGTTCATTGGTCAGAAAAAAATATTTCTATATTGTTGCAAGATATTCTGTTTTCAAAGGACTTGTATGTGTAAAGCAAAAATATTTTCAGTGATACTGTATGGTTTTTTTCAGTTCAATGTGTTTAAAACGACAGCCTATTTTCAGGCAGGTGAACTGACTGAAGTCTGTCAGAAGCCGGGAGCTGCCTACAAGGGCTATTACTGTGCAAATGAGTTGGTGGCAACAGCCATGGGAAGGGTTCCCTGTACCTCCCAAGCGTAGGCAGCATGTCAGAAACTGAGCATTCCTCTCAACACAAGAATTTGCAACTGACTCATCTGCTGCTCCCTGAAGCAGCACTGTGGCTCACAGCAGTGGGCACCGCATAGGACGTTTGCAAATCAACATTTTCCACCGGGCCACATCTGCTCTTTGTGAAACCTCTGTAGAATTTGTATCCGAAAACTTAACAAGTTGAACTCAGTGGTCCTTGTGGGCCCCTTCTAACTCAGGATATTCCACGATTCTAGTGTACCACTACAATTAATGCTCTTTAATTGCTTGCATTCATCTTATTGCTATAAAGAAATGTAATTAAATTTTAAAATCTTGAAGTAAAAAATGTCATACTTTGGGCCTGTGAAACCACTTTGTAATGAAAAACGGAATTCCAAAGATACTAGTTTTGAAAATTACTATGCTTCTAAATACAGTTATTTGTAATATGACTAGATTTCAACAGAAATTTAAAGCTTCCTCTTTTGGGGACATCTACAATCAGTTAACCTAACAAGAGTTAATACTCCAGTATTAACCCAGTGCTTTCCTCACTACAAGTATACACATCAAACATTTTCTCCTTCCCAATCCAGAGTAGCTTTCTAAAGATAATTGCTAAAGGCTGAATTATCATGTAACTACAGCATTGACACACAAATCCTGGGGAGAGAGAGTGTCCAGTAAAGAAATCATGAAACCATTCTCTGTAAATATCCTCCATTAGGCAAGCATGACTATTCTCTCTCAACCATTACTAACATCTATGAATTCTTTAGGTTTATCTATTAATTTTGCAATTATTAACAAATATTTTGGAAATAGTCTTTCCAGTGTTTCATGTTTGAAAAAATATGAAGAGAATTCAAATAAACTGTTTCCATTGAACACTTTGAAACATAATTCCACTTTGACAAAAAAAGGCTCACATGCCCAATTACATTTTCACCACTAAAATCCGTCAGGGTTAAATGAGACTCAGGATACTTAGCCTGTCCTATTCCCCTGACAGGATACTTGCAATAGTCTACAGGTACAGTCCACTTTACAATTTTTTTTTTTAATTTTTGTTTTCTAGGGGGAAGATGCTCTACAAATTCTTAGGTATTACCATCAATACATTATTCTTTTTCCTTGACTTGCATTTTTGGTGATGGTCAAATTAAAACCCATTAGTCCACAACTTGTATAACCAAGATTTTATAGTTTTTTGGTTTTTTTTTTTTTGCTTTTCCAAAATGAACAGCTTCCTGGAACAAGAATAGACTTACCCACAACAAACCAGTTGCATATTCAGGAATTTTGTTAGCATTATTATTACTCTAATAAATTTTAATGCTTCTCAAAAGCTGATCAGCTACATCTTTCAAATGTATCTACATTTCTGTAAGTGTAGAATAATTTTAAAATTGAAAAAGAAGAGCAAGTTTGGTCCACTTTAATTTTGAACACGAAGAAAAGTTCCTTTCAAAATTGAACAGAAATTTCACTTTCCAATAAACAGCAATATTTTATACCAAATATTTGAAGATTTTCAGATGCAAAAAACATCTTCAAAAAGGTTTCAAAACTTTTTACAGTGAATTAGATCATTTATACCTTAATAACACCCTAGACCAGCTCTCCTCACAATACTCAGCTATCTTCAAAGCATGGTAGTACATAAATGTAGGTTTGACACTTGCATGAAAGCATTAAAAAAGAAATAAAACAGGTACAACCTTGATCTAGCCTAAACACTCTACAGTTTCACGCTTCTTTTGAAGCAAAATCTTATCATGCAAAAGAAATCTTACAAATACTTAATTACTTAAATCAGCTAGAACATAGTCTTTAAATACAAAATCCACAACATAACCATGTCTCTAACGTTTTTCATGTGGTCACAAAGTCTTTCTGACAC
The DNA here is from genome assembly GCA_013397155.1 of Irena cyanogastra. Taxonomy (NCBI): domain Eukaryota; kingdom Metazoa; phylum Chordata; class Aves; order Passeriformes; family Irenidae; genus Irena; species Irena cyanogastra. The sequence goes on from VWZV01004339.1 coordinate 479,237, forward strand.
AACAAAGAAATTTGACAGGCAGTCAAAAATACCTGTAAGAAATTAAATTCAGAGCAAACATAAATTACACTAATCCAACACGCCAAACCACTAGTTTCACCAGCTCACCTTAGGCAGAACATTCTCTAAACTGGTCAGAGGTGAAAAATCTTGCACTGGACTAGACTATCTCAGTGTCTGAATAACTCTCCCAGCAGCTTTTCATCAAACCTGGCTTCCTTATCACTTAGGAAATCCAAAAGGCTTCACTCTTGGAGCAGCTCTGACCACAATTATCTCCAAGGCCGTCACTTTCAAGTCACTGAAATTAGCTGTCTAAACAAGGAACTCAACACATCACCCAACAGGCAAGTTAGTCCTGTGCTCTTTCAGCAGTAAACTGACATTTCTCTTCAGCGAAAGAATCGTAAGATTTCTTCTCAAACCTGAACAGCAGCACACTCCACTCAGGACTTCGTAGGAGAGGACTCAGGAGAACAGAGCATGTACATTATATACCTTATACATATGAGGCTTCTGTCAAGTGACCCCGCTATAATAATTGCCTTTTAAAACAGAGTTGGACTTCATATTCTTACTAAATGCACAATAACATACATTCCTTCTATTTGAAATCCCATCTCCCCAGCAAATTATGAGCTACTACCACAGCTAGACAAGAGTTCAGCTGCACCACCAGAATAGTAGACCCAAAGCAGGAGTCAACACGGTTTATTAAAACACTAATACAAATCAGTGAGTACCATCTCAAGGAAAAGTAGATTATTACTGTCCTCCCCTCCAGATCACTGTGTAAATAAAACTTTCATCACAGAAAAAAAAATTCCTCCAGAAATTATCAAGTACATCATTCTACATATACAACAACAGAGAACTGGCACCATTTTCCAATACAGCACACTGCAATCAAAATTATATAAATGTAAATACAATGTCAATTACATCATATTAGTTTCTACAAACTATACTGTGGCAATATATACTCTTGTAGTGCAAGTAGAGGTTGAATGAAAAACAAAGATGTGAGTGAGAAAGAAAGAGAAACAATGTTGCCTGAAGCAATCAGGCTGCTAAACTATACCAGGTGTTTTCAGAACTTGCCCTTAGTAAGGTAAGATTGAAAGAAAGAAGCCACCACTAACTTAGAGCATTGTGTTCATCTACAGAAGTGAATAGAAATAATCCAAAGCAAGAAACTTCTCCAGGATCCCACATACATTTCAGACCCACCTGATTATCTAAAGACTGGCATCATGTAGTTGTGACTCTTAAATGCGTATTTTTCAGATAACGACAACCCTGAATAGCAAAGTTTACTTTTCAGATGTTCCAACCCTAAATAATGTTTAAAAGTTGATTATTACGTTAGACTTATCATCCCTGGCAAAGTAACTCTCAGTTACTGAAGTTTTTCTGCCTTGACAGGGGAATTCCATTTCTAGGATTCACACAGAGAAAATGTTTTGGTGTAAATTGTGGCTATTCTAAGCCAGGAAAATGTCCCATGGATTGCTAAGTTACCATCATTCAGGCAAGTTCTCTGTAATTAAGGTATCAATTATAATTTCACAGGCATGTTTTATTTTATAAATAAACTCTGTTTCCACAATTTGAGCTGTGGGAAAGAATGTCTGCGTCAATGCATCAATCCTTGCAGCACGGCAAGTTTTGAACTGAATGCCAGCTCTAAATATTATAATACAGATTCTAGCGTGGAAAAAATAGGAGGAAGACTTCCCTCTCACCCCAAATTCCCAAAAGCCTTCTGAATTTTTTTATTCCTGTCATGGCACCTCCCTGACATCTGCTCTTTGCTGCTCTAGAGCCAAATACAACAAATTTAACTCAATATGCTGCTAAACACACCAAAAGTAAAAACTGCAGCCTGCACTAAACGGAGAGAAAAGGACATTTAAGTGTGAATGAGAAAAAGCCGATTCTGCAGTCTTTTCCTGTTGAACATTGCTTCTGATGCTTTTATCACAGTTTTGGATCTGAGTTTGTTAGAGACTGAAAGCAAACAGTTTCTAGGACTTGACCCGTGCCAAGAGAAAAGACTGGCAAGGTGACAAGCATGCTCATTTAATTAAGATACCCCCACTGCTATTTTTATGACTTTTTACATACTTGCTGGGAGTTGGCAGGCTGACACAGGAGGCCAGCGTTAGCTCATTTCATCCTCCCAAAATATTCCATCATTCTAGGTACAGAACAAACTTGTGTACTGACTCAAATTAAATTACTGCAGGAACACCAACTTAATGCAAAAGCCTAGGCAATAGAAAAATCAAAGCTGAACAGAACAGTGTCTCACGAGTAGCAAGTCACAAAAACAACTGACCTATGTAAATTCTTTCCAATTTCATGAGGATCCTGATGTTAATTCCCAAAAGCTCTTCGCCAATGTACACATCTACAAGTGAAACAAAGTAAATCAGTGCATCCTACCAAGGAACTAGACATATTAGTGGGTATCTCACCTTGATATAACCCAATACAGGGAAAGAGAGCAAACTAATTAGTGAGATGCTGTAACTCTTTCTCTCATAAACAAACTAGGGATAGACTTCGTTCCTTTACTCACACCACCAACACATGGTTTTTAGGTAAGCTTTATTAAAAATCATGATGGAAAAAATAATTTTGCAAGTGACAAGAAGATGAGAGATTACATTCTTTCAGGAGAAAAGGTAACCTGAGCCTGTGTAAATATTCTTGCACTCTAACTTACAAATTTCTATTAGAATTTTTCTAAATTAAAATTACCCCTAGACTACAGAGCTCAGTCTTACCAGTTTATCAAGAAATATATCCTTTCTCAAGTTTCCTTTCTCACTTTGTCACCATAATTTCACAGAATGTCCCCTTACCCAAAGCATGAACCAGCAAAACAATAGCTTTTGAGTTACTTCTCTCAAACAACTCATCGTTCTGTGTACTTGTGTTATACTTCTCCATATTCACTGCCTTTCAAAGGCTAAACAATCTCTTTATAAAAGCAAATTTCCATCCTCACAGATTCCTTTTTTAGACTCTTCCCTGATTCCCTTCTTCTCTACATCCTTTTTTAGAGGCATCCAGCACCACATCCACTGTGATGGCATGCTGTATGACAGTAAGATACAGATTTTTACCACAGCACTTTATACTCCATCACACTTTGTTTAGTTTGATTGCAAGTATGAACACAGGTATCAGAAGTAAAGAGAATAAAAAAGACTTTAAACACACAGTCTCCTACTTTGAGTATGCGGCATTACTAACATGTCAAGACATCATCTGGGGTCAGGTAGTCTTTGCTCTTTTGTTCTTCAGTATAATTTCTTCTTTGTATCTCACCCATTACAGTCTGCAAATCTTTGTCATTTGCCTGTGAGGGTACCTTCTCAGAAAGTAAATCACTGGTTTACAGCAGAACACAAACACACACTAAGCAAAGGTAACTGCCCAGGACTTTTTGCTTTTAAGTCTTCAATGAGGCACCAAGCATGCTTTGGCACAAATTCAAGTCAGTAAAAAATAGAGCAGACCTGCCCCTTGAAAAGTTAAGACTGTAATAAAAAGATAACTCATACTATATGGAGGACAAGAATATTCTGCATCCTACTTATTCTACCAGAATTATAGAAAATATATAACATCTCTAACTTAACTTACTAAATACCATAAAATATAATAGATACTATATTGGCCCTTACAAGGTACAATCCAGCCAAAACTACAAGAAGTTTCCAAAATCACAGTGCATTACATTTATAATTTGAAGATTTGAAATCACAACAGCCTATCACTATTTTTCTCTAGAAGCTAAAAAAAACCAAGAGAATATATAAGACTTTTTTTTTTCCTCAATGATGAACAATATTGTAAAGTTTGCTTAATATTGCTGTTTAGGGAAAAACATAATAGGGCAATTGACCCGACTGTCTGTTCTTAAACACTCTGATGAAAGAACAAACTATTTGTGAAAATAACAAAAACCAGCTGAAGGCATTTGGGTGGTCTCCCTTTGAGTCCTGTAATATAGAACAGTTCCTTTTTTCTAAATCCAGTACTGATTTGTTTTCCTGCTTCAGTAAAGCCTCGAAATCTGTTGATGACAAAAGCAACATAACCCACTGAACATCCATATTATTTTACTGGCAGTCTGGTAACTTCCAAGTGCTTGATTCATCACACACAGAGTGCTACACTTACATACACAACAGGACTATGCAGGTTTCTATGGACTGATCCTTTTTAATTCCCTAACAGTATTTTGACAGGTTGTATAGTTTTATCTTTAGGACACTGCACATGATTAGCAGAGACCAATGTTGGGTATTTCAGCTTTACTGCCCTACTTCCTAAAACCATGGATCTACCTTACTTCTTCACCAGCAGTTCTGTTTTGAGCTGTTTGAGCTGAGGAAGAGCAAAAACTGTCAGAACATCATGTCTTGGTGCATGTAGCACTCTTTGAAAGGACAGGCTGATATAAATCTGAGATTACACATCCTCACAATCAGCAGACTGTAGTCTCCCTTAGGGAGGCCAACCAGTCCTGGCCAAAAAAATCCAACAAAATTAAGTTCTATGTCATTCAGCAGAAGACTGAGGTGTGCTCAAAACTATAAAAATCAGTAACATTTTTGTAAAATCCCTATTTTCTACAGTTCATCCCAAATAACCACAATCATACATATAAGATGTCTCAAAGAAGCACAAGTATAACAGCAATAACATCAGTTTAAGCTGTAATTTGTCACCATACACCATTTTCATAGTGTTGGCCCAAGAGAAAGATCCTTTCAAGAAGAGACAGTCCCATGAAATTGTCCTTAACAGTTGAATAATGCACCAAAAATTAAGACAATGCACCTCTGTGGGGGTTTTGGGTTTGGTTTCTGCTTTGGGGTCACGTAAAACCATTAAATAATTCCTACAGACATTTTAGCATTCAGCTACTGGTAACAAAGGGCTTAATGAAAAAGACTGAGTACGGGAACACAGCTCTGACTGCTTTGCCACCCACACCTGAACAGCAAAAATTTCCTCTGGAACTGTAACTTACAACCAAGCTAATATCCCAAACCAATCTTTTTACTATATCCTAGTAAGTCTCCCAGAAGTAGTTTCTTTCCCCCACAACTCCTTTACCTATCAAACAAATTTTCCAAGCTGCTTTTCCATCTCTTTAGCACCTGCTCCTCCTGGCAAACACCCAAGTGAGCCACAAGAACACTTCTGTCTCCCCAGTGACTTGCTGTGACAGAGGCTCTTCAGCAGGGCTGAGACAGTCCAGCTCTGAAGCTCTGAAGCTCACCACAACAGCTCTTCTCGGCATTAACCATGACACTTTTTCTAAACCAACAATCCTAGGTTTCAACTTTCTGAAAAACAATAAACTGCTAAGCCACAGAATGAAACATGATGCATACACAGAAATTAACATCCTATAGCAGCCTCTAAAAGTAAAAGTGACACTTAAAAAAAAGAGCATGTTTATGATTCAATAGTCCATAATTTTACTCTTTATACGATTCCACGAAAAAAAATCTCATTATTCTGCAAGAAATAAAAGTTTAACCACAAATGAAGTGACCACAATGCATCACAATTCTGAAAGATGGACTGAGCTATTGATTACATTCTTTCCTTTCCATTTGTGCAACAATTCAAGGTGTACTGACAGCTAAGTATTGAACTTCTTCTGGTATGAGGACACCAGCAAGCCTTCCTCCAAGCAAGGCTTTCAGTACTGTATAGCCTTCAAAAGAGGCAAGAAAAGAACCAAAGAGGAAAAAGAACAGTTCACAGTTTAGGTGAGGAAAACATTTTTTCCTAAAATGGTAAAAGACTGAAGTGACAAAGCAAAGATAGTCTTTCCTTAATTGATGCCCTTTCGCATCCTTGTCCAGTACACAGTACAGTTCTACCACAGTTAGGCTTATGGTGTTTTGATTACATTCTTGATATTAACTGGAAGAGTTATCAGATTACAACATATTGCTACACAAACCACGCTAACTTTTCTACAACGTTCAATTACATTATAAATACCCATGAAATCAGTCTTTTACAAAAGTAATGCTTGAATACTATTGACACTAGGTTTAATCAGCCAATTAGGGACAAACCAATACCAGCAAATACAGTACTATAATACAGTAAGTCAAAGATACACTTAATTAGCAAATATCACACTTCATGATATTTAAATAGGATGGTTTCTACCCAGTTGTTCTGTGGTTTCATGAGGTGACAAGACCAACAGTGATAGAGCAAATACAACACAAAGACAACAGCATTCTTCAAATGCTATTTTAAGCTAGCAGTAAGAATCTCTTTATTACACCAGCACTAGAAAGAATGAAATTAAAAACACAACCCACAACCTTTTATTTTTGAAATTAAAAAATAAAAGATAAAAATAAAGATCTCTGTCATATAATTTAATGATGGTTACATTGTGAAAAAGTCTATAATTCAACTCTGACAACAACATACAAATGTACTCCATGAGAAAGGGCTCAACTATTACTCAAGCAGCACTGTTTCTTTTATTTGCCAGTGTTAGTCTTGTAAAAATATATGGTCATGTTTTAAAATTGTTTTGAAAATATCTTTTTAAGTAAAACATGTTCTGGATCTCTGTAAGTGAATTAAAATGTCAACATCAAGTATTCAGTCTTAGCAAATAAGGCCAATGTCTTGTCTTGACTGCAAATAAGGATGAGCATCAAAACACACTTTCCTGCTTCTGAACCATTAATATCTTTTATGGAATTTATGAAAACAATTAGTTTTGCTGGAGTACAAGCCCAATGGAGTACACCCTCAATGACCTTAAAGATTTTTAAATTAGCAAATAAACAGCCACTCAAACACTGAGGCAAAAACTGCCTTTATGTTCAGATGGACACAGAATCAAAATCTAAAACACTCTGCAAGGATATTAACTGCAATCCTTCAACATACCCACCTCATACGTCCGGCTGCTGCTATGACCAATGAAACATTTCATCCATCTTAATTCCTATTTCAAGGAAATAAAAAACAAACAAACAAAAACAGAAAGTTCCAGTATCTCAGGAAATATATTTAGCAAAGAACAGCAAATCATATTTAATAGAAGAGATAAACATTTTTAGGAAGCGGTAAATAAACCGCTAATAAGAATTCTAACAAGACATATTTACCCACAATACAACAGCATCTCCTCTGATATGTATCATACATTAACAGCACTTTAGACTAGAGATTACAATAATAAATATCTGAATAAATATTGTTAAAATAACTGATGAAAGTTTATACATTTCTGATTTTTCCAAGCATTTTGAAAACTCCAAAGCTTCTTTAATTGCAACTGCAGTAATATTTCCAGTCAGCTTCCAATTCAAGTTCTACATTCAACATTTGGCTATTTCACTTGACTTGACACCATCTACCTCCTTAGGTGCAAACAAATACATAAAAGCATCACCAGTTTCATACAGACATTTAAAACATTAAACCACTTCTATAAAATGTTTTACCTGTGCACATAAAAACGCTTGAAACAGTCCAAGTCACTGATGAAGAACAGTCCTCCCCACCCAGCACAACATAATCCTTGAACCTGTACATCAAAAACATATGTGTGACAATCACTACAAATTTCTAAGGCTTCGCGTGACAAAGTCAGAAATATCTCATCTACACTCTCCCCGTCATTGCTAGTTCTGATATTCTCACTCACAAATGAGATGCAGCAAAAATAAGAAACTAGTATTTTCTTCACTAAATGCTTTGATAAACACTTCAATTACAACTTCAGCTACCCCACAATCTATTTCTTTAACAGCCTGCCCAAAAGCTAAAAACACTTGCATAGTGCTGGTTTTCCTCTGATCCTCCAGTTATCATTACCCAAGAATATCTTTATAATTAAATACTAAGAACATTAGATCATTATGAAAAATATTATAAATATATTACTTGTAATACGCTTTCTTCCTTTTCCTGTCTTTTGACAAACTCTAAGTTGGAAAAAATCCAATTCTTCTAGCTATTGAAGCAGAAAAATATATATACTCGTCCCTGATGTATTTTGCTTTACATAAAAATAGCTTTGAAACAGATTAACTTAAACTATTACTAAAAATAACTAGCTACAATCAGGTTATTGAAAAAAACAAACAAACAAACAAAAGAACAACAGCTCAGTATTTTGATTGCTGAATAGTTCTTTGGGATAAAAAACTTTCACATAAATTACAGCGATCCAAGGGAGCTGTGTGTTTACCCTATATTATCCACCTCTTTCATATTTATTAAGGAATAATAACATGAATGACCACTTTTAATGGCCTATTACAGGTTCAAATAAATTAGTACAAGAAAATTCAAGATTATAATTAGCTTAACTATACAGCATTTAAGGGCTAGGCTGTTGACCGAGACTTTAACACACAGTAAAAAGCTTCAGCAAAAGTTATGTTGGAGAAGAAAGGAATTGAGCACAAGACGTACCACGTCAATCTTAATTTAGGTATAGAACTAGGTAAATCTTTTAACAGAGCATGACTTTTGGGCAAAATAAATCGAAACAAGCCAACCTTTTGTATTGTTTCAAATCTGCCACGCTGTATACATTTGCAGTGTCTTTTGAAAACTCTTTTATGCGGCTTTAAAATGCTTCCCTCCTTATATTATCTATGCCAGACACATCTGATCACTTGGAACCTGGGATATGCTCCTGATGTCATTATTAAAAGTTCTAATGGATTCATAAGCCGACAGGCCACAGTAAGTTACACACAAACCCTACACCCATTTTCTGCAGCCAGAGGACAAAACGTCTTTGGCTGTCAGTTCCTTCCAAACCGTAAGGAGCCTGAGAGGACTGCGCATCGTATTTGTACTTTTATGGAAGCAGCAGCAAGGTTATGAAACATCGCTCGAGCCTCGGAGTCAAGAGCTCGGCGCACAGCTCTGACTCACGCTGGCAGGGACCGCACAGGCGCCAAAGGCTGCCACGGCCTAGAGCCACAGAACCTGGAGGTACCCACTGCCACCACAGAGGTCACGCTCTACAGCGACCGCAGAAAAAAGTGTGAGCTGTACAAGCAATCGTCGTGACTTGTAGGAACCGGACATACGCGGCCTTTCTGCAGGTCTTTATTATAACATCAGAACCGGCAACGGCAGTCACGCCGCTCGCCGTCTCCGCACTCGCGGGGCTGATACCCCGGGCCGGGCTGTGACACCCTCGGGCCGGGGCTCGGGGGGCCGTGCTGGCTCTGAGCTCACACGGCGCCCCCGGCCGAGCGCCGCAGGTCTCGCACCGCCGCTCCCGGCCTCCAGCGGCGGGAGCCGGGCGGGCCTCGCACACACCTCGGCGGCCCGGGGGACGCTGCCGAGCCCTCCGCGCCGCCCGGCGCGTCGGCCGAGCCGCGGGACCAGCTGTGCCGTGACGGGGAGAGCCACGGNGCGGGGGGAAGGAACTTACGAACACCCGCCGTGCCCGGGTCCCGCCTCCGCGGCGCGGGGCGGCGGCGTCACCCCCGCGGGAAGGCGCAGGGGCGGGGCCGCCGGCGGGCGGGGGCTGTCGGAGGGAAAGGGACGGCGGGACCGGGGCTTTTTCTGTGCCCGGGCTTCGGCGGCGCTGCTCTGGGGATGTAGGGCTCCGGCCTCGTGCAGCGCTGTGCCGAGTGAGGCCTTCCCTCCCCGTCCCAACCAGCCACTGGCGGGGAGGGGAGCTGCGCTCCCAGCCCGTCCCCAAAACGGATGGTGGTTAGGCAGTGGGATGGGGGGTTTCGGGGGGCAAGTCAGAAAAAGCAATTTCTGAAAAGTACAGGAATTGTGCTGAAAAATAAGCGTAAGGGACTTGAAAGCACTGGGTCAGAGGTGACACAGATGTCTGAACATGAGCCAGCTTGAAGGCCAGTGGCATCCAGGCCTATATCAGCAATAGTGTGGCCAGCAAGATGAGGACAGTGATTGTGCTTCTGTACTTGGCAGTGGTGAGGCCATGTCTCAAGTACTGGGCTTGGGTTTGGGGCCCTCGTTTTAAGGCAAACGTTGAGGTGCTGGAGCATGTCCAGGGAAAGGCAGGGAAGCTGGTGAAGCCTCTGAAGGACAAGTCTGATGAGGAGCAGATGAGGGAGCTGGGGGTGTTTAGTCTGGAGAAAAGGAGGAACAGGGAGGACCTTATTGCTCTTCAGAGCTACCTAAAAGGAGGTTGGAGTGAGGTGGGGGCCAGACTCACAAGTAACAAGTGATGGGGCAAAAGGAAATGACCTCGAAGTTGTGACAGGGAAGGTTTAGTTTGGATATGAAGCAAATTATACTGAGTATCCTCATAGTTTCACACAGCATGTACAGGTAATCAGGCCCAGCTAGCAGGGGTTAGTTAAAGGCAGGTCCTGATTGACTGACCTGTTCCTCTGTGGCAGGGTGACCCACTTAGTGGATGAGGGAAAGGCTGTGGATGTGTCTACCTGTACAGCAGTAAAGCCTTTGACACCGTTTCTCACAGCATTGTGGAGAAACTACTGCTCATGGCTTTGACAGGTATGCTCTTCATTGTGTAAAAAAACTGTCCGGATGGCCAGGCCTAGAGAGAGTTGGCGAATGGAGCTACATCTAGCTAGTCACTGGTTACCAGTGGTGTTCCTCAGGACTTACTGTTGGGGTCAGGCACATTTAATAATTTTATTCATGATCTGACTGAGGAGACCAAGAGCACCCTCAGTCTGCACACACAAGTTGAGCAGAAGTGTTGAAAGTCAGAAGGCTCTGCAGAGGGATCCGGACAGGCTGGATCCATAGGGTGAGGCCAGTGGTACAAGGTTCAAGAAGGCCAAATGCTGGACTCTGCACTTGGGTCACAACAAACCCTGCAGAGCTCCAGGCTGGGGGGAGAGGCTGGAAAACTGCCTGGTGGAAAAGGACCTGGGCAGCAGCTGAACATGAGCCAGTGAGTGCCCAGATGGGCGTCAGTCTCTTCTGCCAAGTAATAAGAACCAGGATGAGGCCCCAGATTGCACTAGGGGAGGGTTAGATTGGATATTCCTAAGAATTTCTTCTCCAGAAGGGCTGTTAAGTGGTGGAACGGGCTGCCAGGGGCAGTGATGGAGTCACCATCCCTGGAGGTATTTAAAAGATGTTTGAAAAGATGTTTTAAAAATGCTTAAAAGACATTGGGCTTAGGGACATAGTATGGTAGTGGACTTCGTAGTGCTATGTTAACAGTTGGACTTGATGATCTAAAAGTCTTTTCCAATCTGAATGGTTCTATAATGCTATGGTTCTCTGAAAGGAAAAATGAAAGTGTGACAGAAATAGGATATTATGGGATTTAAGAGAAGGCTGAAGGGAGAAGTTGTTTGGGCAGGAGAGAGGTAGGAAGGCTCAGGAGAAAGAAGGGAAGTATGTAATGTGTAGGTGTGAAAAGAAAAGAGAAACAACATTCAGAATTTAAAAAAAAAACAACCTATTTTCTTGACGTTCTTCTAACCATCTCTTCTACCACAGAGATGTTACTCGTGGGGAAGAAAAGGACTTCTGTCTGCACCACTTCAAAGTTTATTGGACATTGAGGCCACGTCCTTTTCCAGTTTCATCCTGTGATGCAGGATGTCTCTGTCTTCACGAGCTCCTCTTGCATGTGCTCTGCCAAGACACCCCCGTGTCCCATGAGCCTGCACTCAGCACAGCTTTCTGCCATGGCCCTTTGCTGGAAGAAGGGGTGACAGGGATCCCCAACCACAGGTGGAGCATAGAATCTGTGGAAAAGCATTGACACAGTTTCTGGGAAGTGGGAATAAGGGAAAGGAGGAAGTGATGTTACACTAAGAATTTAATTCTGATGGTTTTTGCTATCATGTACTTAGCATCATGATGCTGCTGTGATAATTAGTCCAAAAGCACCAAAAATGGAAAAATAAATCAGTGTAGGAGAAGATAGAAGGAATATGGAATGTCTTCCAAATATTCACATTTCTTTACATGTACCTAAGGCTAAAATTTGAACTGTGTAGGTATAGACAGTATGTTAACAGTTAAAAATATATTTAAAATGTTTGTGCAGCTTTCTGAAAACCCATTTCTGCTGCTCACTGCAAAGTGGCAGCTAAGGAAGCAGATATCCTGAGTGCCTGACACTTTTTTCCAGTGTAGCCAAATAATAAGAAGAAGTTAAAAGATTAGGCTCTTTTTAACTCAGATTTCCTGAAATTAAATGTGAATTAGAATTAGTGATTCTGAACATAAACACAGTTTAGTGAATACAGCAACTGCATCTTGGCAAATGAAGTTTGTGGTGATAAAACAGGCAGACTGGCTCAAAGTCATTTCAGAACATTTATGGTATGATACTTTCCTTCAGTCATGTGTTCCACTTGGAAGTTCTGTATCTGAAATAACTGTTGTGGTGCTTCAGAATACTTCCTTTAAAAGTCATTGACAATTTCAACAGGAACTGAAGTTTAAAAATAAACATACTTATTCTTCACCTTTATGTACCACTAAAACTGAAGTGGTTTGAAGTTACAGAGCTTATCAAATACAGTGAATTTGAAGGTGAGTCTTCCAAATGGTGTTAAATAAATATTCTTCCTTTTGGATTTATGCAAGTCCTAACTGTTGCTTAAGCAAAAGTATTGCTATATCCATTGTATGTACTGCCTTTCTGAGCCACAGATGCGACATAATGAGCATATGATGGTTCTTGATATATTATGTGCCACTTGGAGAGACACAAAATATACTTTGCAATGTGCACGTGGTTTGTGCCTTTACCACCTATTAGTTTTCATTTAAAAATGAAATAAAATGCTACAGTGGGTTTATCTGTTGCTGGTGAAAAAGAAATCTGATGACAATATAAACTTAATGTATAGACTATTTTCAGTATTCAGAGAAAAGATCAGTTATTTCTGTTAGTGTATTAATTTTTCTCAAGCCTTACTTCACAATATACTGTAGAAATTTAGTAGCAGTGATAATTAATGTCAACCTGGAATATCAAGTTTTAAAACAACACTGGGAAAAATAATTGATTGTGACTAGTTGAAGAAAATATTTTTGTGGTGTAGTACCTCAACATCTGAGCTTATTCAGTAGTACTGTTTCCTGAATATTTTTCAGAAAAGTGTGTCAGTGATCTCAATCTTATTTTACAGGCTTTTGGGAAAGAGTTTTTCTTAAAAGAGAAATAATAAAATGAGTTCCTGCTTAGAATTGAAAGTAAGCAGACCTTAGTCACCAATAAACGATACCACAGGAAAAAATGAAAGCTGTGATATCTGATGAAGATAATACTTTTCTCTTTTTACAACCTACAGTGGACAAAGAGCTACTGTTTTAAAAATTACATTGGTAATGATTTAGAAGAGTGGTAGTATATTATCAGATAGAATAAACTGAAGAGTATACCTACATGATTAAGAATTTTATGATGCACAGTGTTAATGTGCACTACTTAGAATTCAGGGTAATAAAAAATCCATAGTTGCAACACTCACATTGTTTTTTTTTTATTTAGCGATGTGTTATATGTTCAGAATTAAATCAATAGAGGTGTTTAGACAGCAGTGCTTTTGCCATGTATCAGTTCAAGTGGAAATGCCAAAATGTGGTCATAAAGAGGTGAACCACTGTGTTCTGAGGTACTGTGAACTGGAGCCTTTTTGGGGACAGCAGCAGCAACAGACAACTGTAATACTTCCCAGCCTCCCATAATCCTTTTTTTAGAACATTAATCGTTACCTTACTGTTCTCTCTTGCACTTCAGTCTACATGGAGGAATTTTACGTCATCTGTGAAGAAAATCCTCCCACATGCAGTAAGGTATTACCCCATAGTACTCGTTTGCTTTAGACCAGGCAGGGAATCTTTTAGGTTGCTCTTGGTTTAAGTAGTTAAGTTTGTTGTACTTCAGAAAACTGTTATTTAAAGATGATGAAGGTACTTAAATCCACTGCACTAGAGCACAGACTCAAAGAAGTTGGGAAACTTGGACAATCCAAACACAAGCTTTGAAAAACCTCTTAGTACCAGACTTCTTCTGCTTCCTACAGATTAGGCCTCCTGCTGACTATTTGTACTTTTTAAATGTATAAGAGATTTAAGCTTTAATGTCTGCACCTCAGTTCACCTACCTTTGAAACAGCAGTGGTAATTCTGACTTAAATATTGTGATGATACATTAATAAATATGAGCAAAATTCTTTGAAGTTGAAAAATATAATGAGATTTAAGTACATTCCTTTTTGTCATGATTAACCTGTCAGACATTTAAGTGCTGAAACACTGCTTTTGGAATTAAAAAAAAAAGGGAGACATGCCAACTAAGATAATAAAGAAGCCAAGATCCAGATCAAATGAGTAGAACAAGCAACTAAAATAAATACAGGGGAAAAATCCAGGGGACAGAGCAGATCAAAATATACAGCTCAGAAAATTGAGAAGAAAAGAATCTGAAACAAATGCTGCTGGAAATCAGAAGGGCGTTTAATATGCTACTAAGAAACACCTTTGCATAAGATTGAAAGTGAATGCGTTTTAAGACAATGTGTCAGGGAAGTCTGGGCACCAGTTTAACTCCTACAGTCTCAAACAGATCAATGGTGCCCTGTAAGTTCTTGTTTCTTCTCTAGAGCCTATGGCACTACCACAGACACATGAACTCAAGTACCTCTGGTGTTGGGGGATGGCTAAATGGAGATATTCAGATAGTGGTTTTGATCTTATCTTGAAACAGACCAGACAAGAAGACTGAGACTGGGCAGAGTCCCATAAATGAAGTAAAAAGATTTCAGTCTGCTGAAGTGGTACAAGATGAGCTTGCAGGAGTAGGTAGAAGGAGGAAGGACAAATTCATGGACAGCAAGCAGAATAATCTTGCACACATGAACACACCCTATTCCAAATCCTGGAATGGATTAGAGATGCTTAATTTTAATATTTCCCCTTACAATAATATATATCTGCAGATTAAAGGCCAAAAGCATGTATCTACATTTGCACAGAAGGTGAGAATCCATCACTGCTGGTGGTCAGCACAGCAGTCAAAACAACAGCACTCTTTATGGTTAATCACTCACCTGGCCAGAGAGAGAAAGTAAATACACTGTAATTGCTCATTTAACTCACCTCTTGTTCTGTTTGGTTTGGGGTTTTTTGGTTTTGGGTTTTTTTTTTAAGGTTTTTTTTAAGAAAAAGAACTGTATTATCATCAAGAGCATGAAAGCCAAAATCAGGCTGGTTGGCATTTCCTAAATTCTCAGGTTGTGATTTCTCAACCTCCTAAAATTCTTTCAATGTAGCTTTTGTGTTGTGAAGGCCAGAATTTATGTCCTTTATTATTGCTTTATGGAAGAGAGTAGGAACAAATTTTAAGTATCTATTATCCTTCTTTTGAGGTGACACTTTCAAAAGCTTATAAGAAATTGTAAAGAAAAATCTCTCTTTGAACTGATTTTGTACCAGCTTAGGTTGCCTGATTTTTCAGAGACAGCAATAGATTTCAGCAACATGAAAGGTTGACTGGTGATGCCAAATAAAAATTATTTTTAAAAACCCACGAGCTGTTTGTTCTAAAGTTTTCATTTTGTGCCCAACAAGTTGATCTCTGTCCTTCAAGGTAGTAAAATACTGTGACAAGCCAAGAACACATAGTTCTTGTCTCTTTTTTTGTTTTTCTTAATGAGAAGCCAAGGAAACACACATGACTGAGAGGAAACCTGCAGGCTTGCAAGCAGGAAGAAGCAAACTCCCTTCTTTCAGTATCACGAAATGTTTTTTACTACTACTGTGGATTAAAAAGCCTCTACAAAGCCTCTATAAAGAACTATAACATTGTGAAGGATTAAAAAAAATCAGAACTTTTGAAAATTAAAAAATAAGAGAAATATATACAAAAATAGAATATTTTTTAAATTGGATGATAGAAAAAAATGAAATTATACTTAAAAATGAGGGGAAAATAAGCTTTTGCACACAGAATAAAGAAGGTGAATGGAAACTGAAAATAAGCCCAAGATTAAATGGATATGACAGAAATTTGTGATTCAGAAGTAGTGAAGACACAGTTTCATATGCATTTAGAAAGGAATTTCCATAAAGGTTGGACAACTTAGAAGTAACAAAAGATTTATAGAAATAGCTGTTCCTAAAAAGCAGTCAAGGAAATATTTGAAAAATGTGCAGAGTTGTAAGTCCGTCAGCCAGCCCAGCTGCTATGCATCCTAGGGGATAAAAGGTATTTGCTCTGAAACTTCCTGTAGTGCTGTCAATGAAGCTTGAAGAGAGGGACAAATACTGGAAGACTGAAAAAAAATCAAATATGACCTCTTTTTTTTTTCTCATTGAAAGCATAGAATGCCCTTTGTAACTGCAATCCATACTTGACCACAATGTATCTTCTGCTAGCAATCTTGTATAGCAAGAGTATACTGTGTTCCAGAGACAAGGATTAAATTGCTTTTGCTTAGAGTTTTGAGTTAGTTCATGAAAGTGTTATGCTGACAATGAAGAGATGCTTTGTAAAAATGTACTTTTGAATGGAGACTGCAGTTCACAGAGAGACCATTCAAGTCAGTGAGTAGAGCAGGAACCCTGCACAGACAGCCATGCTTTTAACACCTGATGGTCTGTGGCACAGATACACTCTTGTCTTTCTAGATGGTTTATCACAAGTTCTCACAAAAATCTTTATTGGCATGTGTGTGTTTTGCAATATGTCTCTTATGTAATACAAGGAAGTGCCCCTCTGTTTCAGTTTTGTAATGCAGAAGACGCACATTGGGACTTTGCTTCTTGCAGTGATTGTGCCAGGATACAGTTTGCACAGGACCTTCTGGGAGCAGCACACATGCAGCTGTGTCTAGGAGAGCTGCAGCATTGAGGGTGAGCAAATTGCTCTTGAATCAGAGGACAGACCATTGGTTTTAATGAAAATTGCAATCTGGATTTGTTTTAAACCGTCCTAAAGGTATCTGCAGAGTGTATGGGAATGGGATGCAAGAGAGATTGGACTACAAGGAATTTTTGTCATTTTAATCTGAAGAAATTTGAAATAGCCCTTTTGTACCTCGGGAGGCAGTTCTTGCTATTTTCTTTCTTTCATTTCAAAGAATTAATTTGAATGCTGTATCTGTATGCCACTCAGTGAGCAAGAAAACTATATTCTCCTTTTCCAGTTAGGCACTGAGGCAAGGAAGCCTTAATGTTTTCTGCAGGGTTTCTCAGAGAATCCCAGACAGTCTGTTCTGCCTAGACTGACAATTAAGATAGAGGCTTCTGTTAGAGGCAAACCATATAGGAAAAGGATCCTGGTGTGAAAAAGCTGAGTGTCACAGAACTACTGGCAATCTTCTCTGGAAAGTTTTTTTTTCCTTGTCTGCTCTTTATAATATATATTTAAAGTTGTGTTTGTTGTTGTTTTCATTTACCATTACTGACAGTCTGTAATTTCTACATCCCTTTTCTTCACTGTACTTCACTACACAAGAAAGTTATAAATATATCTAAATTTATTTGGTTGACTTCTGTGTTTATACAGTTCCCACTGAAGTGAGGTCACTGAACTAGAGAACTGACTCTCCAACTGGTTCTCAAACCCTTGTAGCATCTCACTGTCATTCTTGGCACGTGAAGTGTGACCTCTTGTCCCACAGTGGCCAGGCATATTACCAAGAGGTTTTGTCATAGTCACTTAATCCACATTTAATTAGTAATACTTTTTTTCACAGCAGTGCATCTACATGGCAGTTTTATTTTTCATTTCCATTAATAACTCTGTGATGTACAGATAGAAGTGAGAAATCAAAGGTTCCTGTAAATGCTTACATTTCTGGAAAACTATAACATGGGAGAAAAAAAAATCCTGAAAACTATAGTCAGATTTTATGTACACCTATTCCCCAACTGAATTTAAAAAATCATGGGAACCAGCTTCAGTCACTATGAAGTATCACGTGCTGAAACCTCATCACATCGACACATCACCAGCTAAGTATAGAGTAAACTTCTGGATGCAATCAAGTGACCCGTGGCCTTGGCAAAAATCTAACTTGAAGTCTCATGGGGAAATAATTTCTGGCTCTTAATTTAAGACAAAGCCAAAGGAATTCAGCCCTTCAAGTGCTACAGTTAAAACCCAGAAATCCCACTTTGATTTGAATAGTGAGCTTCTCAGTTGCTAGCAGGTATGTAAGAGTTAGTGAGGCACAGATTTCCTGCTATTTTGCCCTTAATGTGGAAAAATCAATCACTCTCTTTAAACGGCAGACTTCAGATAAAACATGCAGTGCTCAGTCCTTATGAAAAGGCTCTCTTTTCCAAGACTTTGATAAGAAGAGGAAGTTAAACAGAATTTTAACCTTTCTGGTGAGTACTTTTGAAGTGACTGAGGACCTGATTTTCATTTGCATCAAGGCTTCTGCTTTAAGCTTAAAGAACCTTAAATGGGCATAAGCTGTAATTAGGACCAAGTCCCCTGTCTCTCCTAGCTTAAGGTATGTAACGACTCTGAATCTTTAATGTCTATAGATGCAGCTGCAGGGAGTACCTCTGATGTCCAGAGATTCAGCTCTAGGGAATAGTGACAGCCTGGCAACAGCCCAGGAATATGATTAAACAAAAGTCTGTCCTCTGAAACCCCTAGAAAATCAGTATGTTTAAAAGCATTAAAAATTTATTGTTATTCTTTATTCAGGATTCATATTGCACATAAATATGAAAACAACTGTTATAGTTTTCAGTCAGTAGTGAAGAAGCCTAATAATTTTCATAGTTTTTTATCAGAGTATTTTACATAGATTATACATTTACTGTTATTTTATTTTTCATATGTATTATTTGTACATAGGTATATTAAAAATGCATTAGTGAACAAGGTCCACAAAGAAGCTATAGCTGTTTTAAATTAGAGAATCCAGTTTACACATTTTCTTTATGATTGCAGTGAGTGCATAATTTCAGAAGGTGTGTGGGGGAAAATGATCTAATGCTCATATAGTGCCTTGTGATCCTCAAATAGAAAAAATATACAAAGGCAAAACCTGACTTTAGCTTTAAAACCATCAATAGTATGTTCTTAAAAGGGTAGCATAAGGCAAGAAAATAAGTTGTTCCTGTAGTCTTAAAATTCCTGCACCTTGACTCCCTATACAGTTGTCTACCTCCATCTCATTCAGGACCATCCTGATGTTCCCAGTCTTGCAAGGGACACCAGTATTGTGGCTAGCAATGCTTGGGAGCTTGCTGGGTCATCAGCCAGCTGCTGCCACCCAAAATATGGCACAATTTATGTCCAGCTAATCTCCCCAAATGACACAATTTTATCTTGCTGTTCTCCCCTACCTGCTTATTGCTGAAAAACCAGTAAGAGTGTCATTTTTTTTGAGACTCCTCTTTCAGATGCAGACAAAGTTCCTCTGTGGATTTCTCCGTTACTACTAGGGCACTGGCAGGCAGGAAAAAAAACCAAAACAAAACAAACCACACCAGCAGATGAAAAGCAGTGTTGCAAATACCTCATTTCCGTGGGCAGCCAGGTTAAGAAAAGAAGCTTATAAGGCCTGTGACCATCCTGCTCTTGGCCATGAGCAGCCCAGCAGTGAGAGGAAGGAAAAGACCAATAATACTGAGCTGTGATTCTTCAGTGCAAATCCTGTGCCAAGACATCTGTGTCCTGAACTGAAAGAAATGGAACCATTTTGGTAACTTGTCTCCTGGGTTTAGGGCAAAATATGTCACAAGAAGGATACAGGATATCCTAGCGAGTTCTTACCAGTTACAGTCCACACAGTAATGGTAACACAAATGAAGGTAGATTTGGTATACTCATTGAATCACTTAGCAGATGTAAGAGAGAAGAAAGGAGATGTCTGATGTCAGGAACCTTGGGGTGTCTGGTACAGAGGACAGCAAAGGAATCTCCCACAGCTTCTTCCCCCTTCTCTGGCTCCAGAGCAGCAAGACATGTCCATATAAAAAGTGAGGAGGACACTTTTGTTTGGCACAAGAAATCTAGCTAGAATTTTTCAACTTGTGAAATAAAACTAAAGAAAAGCATTAGCCTAGTAATGGCAAGCATAAAACATTAAAAATAGTACCAATAGTACCCATTAATAATAGAAACCTATATTACTATATTTAATAAAAAATCATCTTGATATGTGAAATAAAGGCTTTTTAAGAAAAAACAGGTATTCCTAGGGCCACAAATTGTAGAAGGTGGGAGAGTATTCCGAAAAAGTGCTGAAATATGCTTTTCTTGTAATACTCTGCCCTGCATATCTGTTAGCAGGTAGGATATTGGAATAGGTGAATCTTTGGTTGGGAAAGCCTTTTATCGGTCTGTTCATACTTCAGTTACTGACATTTAAAGTTGGATGTTTCATACCATAGTCAAAGGAATTATTCAGTAAAGCTCTCTCTGATGACAATGGTAACATATATCCTGCTGTTTATTTTCTTCAGAAAAAGCAACAACTATATTTTAGTTCATGAGCATGCATTTTACATAATTTAAGTTACATGAAATGGAGAGTTAGAGCACCATATCTAGAGATGAACTATAATGGGTTTATAGTTGCATATCTGAAATACAGGCTGAGTGTAAAGGAGTCATAGTTTGAATTACTCTTGGAAGGAAAAAGTATATGTTTTTCTATCACCAGTTTTTTCCCAAATGTCACATAAAAAGGTTTCCTAAGCATCACTAATTAATTGATATTGACACTCAGTACCTAAGCCTTTTAGACATAATTGTAGTCCTATGCTGGTGAGATTGGTGGATCTGAGAAGAAACCAAAGGTTCTGATGTATATGTATCTCTGTTTAATATTCTTATGATTTATATCCTTTATAGCTGAAAACATAGTCAGAATTATGTTGAAACTAAAAAAAAAATCCTGGAAACAGAAGGCAAAAGCTGAAATTCAGTAACTGTCACTAATGATTCCAGATTGGGTGCTCTCATGCATAGTCTACTAAGCCAAATGAAGGTGCATAATAAAAAATGTCACTGAATTGAGAACGTTAATTTTTCAGGAGATGTTGAGTTGGTAGTTGTCTTTTTTTATCTATTTAGCTAGGAACACATACCAAAGCATGTTCTAAGTTATGTATAGATAGCTACGTGTTTTCCCCATGCAGAGAGAGCATGTCTCACAATTTGCATTGGTAAAATTTAGGATGACAGAATATATACAGTGTAAAAGCAGAATATGAAAGAAGGGCTCTTGATTTTTAACATAAAAACTTCTGTCTAGAGAAGAGAGAAAGAAACAAAGCTTTTTTAGTGGCACTCCTAATTGAAACAGGCCAAATAAAAAAGTGTACATAATTACAAGTCCTTTTACAAATCAGTAGAGAGAAAAGATTCAAAAGTAATTCAAAAAGTATCCAGGAATATTTTTGGGATTGGATACTTTTGATATCCTTGGAGGACATCAGTGGGAAATTCCTGGATGTGTCTATTTGGGGTTATTCCACTGGATTGGTTGAGTCATTCACTGAAATGACAGTAATTAAAGAGATTAAATGGAAGTGCACACATACCACCTTTTTTCTCCCAAATTAAGGTCCTTTTCTTATTAATCATACAGTCTCTGCAGCTTTATGTCTATACATTAATAAATCCTCTAATGAGGAGGATTTAATCTAATCCTCCATGAGGCTATTCCATAGTTGTTTTTCTAATGGTGAATTCCAGGATGCCTACCAGAAACTACAGAAATTCGGAAACTGGACTAAAAACTAACAACTCCTGTGATTCCTGTGCTGGCATCTGCTGGTTTTGTCAGCATCACCTTTGACCTGCTGACAGGGGATGTAGGGGATGCTGCCGAGCGTGTCCATCAGAGCGTACATACATTGGCAGGTGGGCAGCAGCCTGGTTTGGCAGTGTCATTTCATCAGCTTTCTGAGGATGTGGGAATATTGTTAACAGAGAAGAAGAAAGACAAGGACTGAAAAGCAGTTTTTCTGGAACCACAGCACATGACATGAGATGTGCTTGTAGAGTGAGCCAGCTAGCAGAGCTGGTGGTGAAGCAAAACTCAGACGTCTGAGCCTCCTAGCAGATTATCAGAAAGGTAAAGGAAACTCCCGAGAAATCTGTGTCCCAGAAGTCACCTAAGTGTTGCAGCACCAGGGCAGCAGCATGAAAGTTGTCCCCAGTGCAGAAGAAATAGGTTGCCCTTGCTCTTTGGGGTGCTGGCTGCCCCCACTTACTGCCTGTTAGTAGTTAACCAGGTTGGGGCTGGCAGATCAGCTTCTGGGCTCGTTGCCATGGAAGATTGAGATGTTTCTTTGAGCGGTGCTGCTCTGCCAGGTGTATACACAGGAGGAACTGGCATCTCTTCAGAAAGCAGAGGAGAGAGATTTGTGTCCACTGATTTTTGGGAGAAACTTTTCTGCTTCATTTGCTCTGACAGTGCCTTCTCAATGTTTGGGCTAGTGACTCGTAGATGGAACTAAAAGTAGCACTTGAGAAGGGCAGGACTGACCTCTGCAGTAGTCCATGCACATGCATGGCAGGGCATTAATGATTACTGTGTAGCATCTATGCCTAGATTTACCTCAGACAACAGTAGAGTTTGAAAAAAAAGTTCCCATGTAGCTGGCGCAGACACTACTTAAAAACATTAAAATGCTGTCATGCATTTCATTTAGCATTTCAAGAGCTAAAAAAGGAGTAGAAAACTTGCTTGCTGATATTCTCAGTGTGAAAAGTAACATATGAAAAAGCAGAAAGTACCTTGATGAGGCTTTTGGAAGTAAAGCCTAAGGATGGCATGTAACTACACGGGCTGGCAGAGGCAGTGGCAACAGAAGCTGCTCCTTAGTAGGCTGGACACTTTAGAGAAGTTCACTGTAATCTTCCCTTCTCCCTACATCTACTCTTGCTTCAAAATCCTCATTCAGCTATAAAAACCTTTAGTTCCACTTCCTCCACTTCAATTAATGAAAAAGGCTCTTTACACAAATTCTCATCCTGATCCCACATATGTAAAACAAGATTAACTTGGTTGACTTTAATGGCATCAGTTGGAGCATACTTTACTGAAACACATCAACAATTAGATCACTTGGTTTAAGTCAAATGCATAAATAATGAAGGTATTTCTAGTGCTTTCTCTGCAACCTGGTTTCATTTGGCTGTTCCTGGAGTTAATCTTAGCCCTAAGTTCAAAAAGACCTGGATTTCACCCAGAGGTGTTCCATCAGCATAAATCTGGCCTAAATGATACCAGAATAAGCTCTACCAGCTGAGTGAACCATTCAAGCATCTTTCAGCTGCAAGTTTGGGGCTTTTAGTGCACCTGTCTAGTACTCTGCTGAGGCTGAAAGGGAGTACATTTCACCAGCGATGGGAAAACAAGAGAAGAGAAACATATTTGCAATTCCAAAATAACTACATGGAAAAGTATTGCTTAGAAATAACTCCACACACATCCTTGCATAAGTACCCTTTGTCTGTGAGCAGGGCTAACTTGTAGTGAACTCCTTGATGTGGGATTTTATTTTCAGACCACTGCAGACTGATTTTTTTCAAAGCAACAACTGTACTATTTACTGTATTCTACAGCTGGTTTTAGAAAGAATTGCCACAAAACATAATTTAGGAAGAAATTTCAGGTAAGACCCACAAACTTTTAAGTATCCTTACCAAATAGTACATATTTCTATCAAAAAGCTCTATTCCATTTTTCTCAAATAACAGTATTATTATATAATTCTTTACTTCAGTAGACATCAATGTTCCATTCTTTTCCTGCATGTTAATGGGAAGGGAATAAGAGGTTGCTTTGATTCTAGGCTATCTTGTCTTTATCTGTTATACTTATCATGTAAAATAGATACAGGCTGCTTGAGCAGCTTTCTGCACGCATTTTGAAACTGGTTTGCCCAGACAGCTGCATATGAAACAATGTGTGAGAATATCAGGGCCCAAAACTCAACTGAAGACATACCTGGACTGAGGGCCATACCCCCTTTATGACATAAAGCAACATCCTTCTGTTTTTAATGGAGCCTGTTTTCTGTAGATAAGGATGTGGCCATAGGGGTCCTCAAACTGCTATAGCTGAGAAATTTTGTATGGAAGCTAGAATGGGAGCAGTAGTCCAATATCCAGCTTCTCCTTTAATTATACTGAAAACCAGTTGTCTCCCTTCATGAAATGTGAATCTAAAATGTGAAAACCAATTAATTTAAAAAAAAAATGCTGTGTCCTTTGTTTCCTACTCACAAGCATCTCTCTGTCCTGAATCCTAGGCTAGAAATCTCTTTCCATAGAAAGTTTTGCATAAGACATACTTTACCCAGTTTGGTAGCAAATCTGTCTTGGTCACGTGCACATGAACAAAATACACTCTTCTTAGTCTTTGTTATGACCATAAAGAAAAAAAGAAATTATGCATTTAGACACTCAACATCCATTTTAACCCTCATCTAACTGTAATCCCTGATTATTCAATGCCCTCAGATGTGTGCATGCATCTTCTAATGGGTGAATTTATGCCAGTGCCATATTGAGCAGCACTGTATTTCCCTGCTGAATAGCTATGCCAGTTTTCAGCAGTTGGAAGGACACGCTTTGAGGTTGAGCATTCTCACTGTCTGTCTGGGATGCCCAGAACTACAGTTTTTTTGTGTGCTTTTCATGGTGAAGTATGGGCAGGCCATTGACTGCAAGAAAGTCCTCTAATTTTGTTCTTTAACACTGTTGCGTCCAAAAAAGTGACCAAACACAGAGGACTGAAATGAAATCAGATACCTCTGCCTTTAGTTAATCAAAGCTGTAGTGCAGATAGGCCTTGAAAAGGTTGGAATGAACTCCAGCATCTTTTCTTCTTTTGTTTTATTTTTTGCAGATAATACGTGCCAACTTCTTTTTTCTTTTGAGATAAATGCAAGCAAATATATGTGCATATTATCTACAATGTTGTTTTATTTAACTCAGTATTTACCTGTTGTTTATATACTATATATAAGCACACAGAGAGTTTCCTAGCAGAAAATTAAAGATGACAACTGAAAAGCTACTTCTAGGAGAAACACGTATTTTCAAAGATGTGAAAGCACTATTTTAGGGACCAAAGCTCTAAGCAATGTATGCCATTTTCTCATAGATCCCTTTTCTTTTGTACTCCCTCCTTTGCCTTTATTGATGCTACTTCACTATAAAAACCAGTGCTCTAGGGTAGACCTCAGAGCCCCAGCTCCTACCAACCTCTTCCTTCCTTGTTCTCAGTAGCAGAAGCTACTGCAAGGTTACTTTGTGATCAAGAAAAGAAGTTTATACAATGCCCCAACTCTGCAGCTTTCAACTGTTCCTCATTTTTCCAGATTAGTGCCTTAATTAAGTCCAAATGTTTTTCATTTTCTCCCTTATGGTCCCTTCTGTGAAACCTGATGCTGGCCATGGACACTGTCCTCTTGTGACCTTTTCTCTTCCTGTTCCTGCTGCTGGCTGGCTTTTAAATTGTGAGCAATTGTAGGAGGGTGATGGTTGCACACTTTTTTGTCTGTTCACACACACAGTGGGCTGTTCATTCTGTTGCTGAAGTCAGAACCAGTCAGGACTCCACCTTGCTTTTCCCCTTCTCTATGAGGGAGAAGAGTGAGAAGAAAACAGATTTTTTTAGCTGGTGGATAAAGCAGTTCATATCAACTTTTAATACAGTGCAACAGTGATTTATCACATTGCATAAAATGTATAAATGAGGTTTAAGTCCAGCCATTGATTTTAAGATTATTTTTTTTTTAGGCAGCTGTCTTGCAAGTTCAGCCTGCAATTTCACGTGCATTATTTCAGCAAATCACATGGGTGCCTGTGAGGGCAGGAAGAGAGCTCATAATATTCAACACAGAGGAAAGAGTTCAGTAGAATGGAAAAACAGAAATTTTAACTGACTCGTTTAGAAATTTACCTGTAATAATGAAGTACAAATTTTGCCAATACAGTATGTCGACAGAGCTGAACTGAAGATAACAGAGGAAAATTAAATTAGCTAAGAATCTGGCCCAAGTGATTAAGGAAAGAGAAACTAAAGAAAACAAAAAAGGGCTTCGTCTTTTTCTTGTGGCGTGAGTAGACCCAGTTACTGGAACTACACTGATGCAAAATTGGTTTATGCAGCAGAAAAATCAAATCATATGTCAATTGGAATTGCATGACTGATGATAAACATAAAAATTAAGCATGAAAACCATGGTTAGAGACAAAACCATTGCAATGGGAAAAAGATGACAGTAGCATCCTCAACAGCATTTATCTGCAGGAAATAAAAGCAAGAACCTCTAACACTTTTATTTTATCTTAAAACAAAGCAACAGCATGTCTTGCTTCTCAAATAAAACTTTGTATTGCTAACCTCATTTCTCTGTGTGAGGTGTAATAGGATTTGTAGAAATCATACAGATGTGTCTACAAAAACTGCAAGTACCAGAAGATGAATGATGTACAGAAACAGTAATTGTTTATTTTTTCCATGCAAGGTTTGTTCCTTGTTCCCCTCAGGGAGACAGATGTGCAAACTGTATGTGCTGAGTGAAATGAGTACCCCTTCCTTTTTGACACCCTTAAAATTATTAGAGTTAAATCTATACTTTGCTAAGTGAAACGTTTCAATTTAATCAAACTGTGCTGTCATGACCATACTTACATTAGGAGTTTAAGAGCCCTACTTTGCCCTCAGCTAATCCCTCACATATGAGGTTTTCATGGTTAAATTGTCTCCTGTGTAAGTAATCAAGTACATATGAACTTTGCTGCTAGGGAAATTGAGCACAAGTCAAAATCTCTAAGAATGAATTGCTAAGAACAGCAGAGTTAAGGAAAGGAGGGGAGCTGGCCTCAGTCATCAGGTCCTCCTGATTCTCTCTCTCACCTTGCAACCTACACCAGTGAAAATCTTGAAGATGAGCAATATCTGCTTCTGTAACAAGAAAATGCATTCAATCTGTGTGTTCCTGCTGCCACTCTTTCACTCTTCCAATCATTCTCATAATTATATTTTGAAAAGTGAACACCCATCATCTCATATTAATGCTGCTCCATGGAATAAGATGCAAGACCTAAAGGACAGCATCACTGTGTAAGTTTCCAAGTGTCTGGAAAGTGTGCCCAGCAGGAATAAAAAGGGCAATAAAGGAACTTGCAGTTAAGAAGACTTTTTTTGCAAGGTCACTGAAAAATGTTGCAATCAAAAATCAGGGAAAGCAAGTGGAAGGGTTCTAATTTTTAAGGAGGTTAGAGGTATACTAGCCAAAGTAGGACCACTATGAATTTTAACACTAAAAATTCACAGAAAGAAGGTGGTAAAGAAGTAAGATTTAGGCCTTTATGTGATGAACACACACATAAAGGGAGCATGTGAACAAATTGCAAAGTTGATTAACAAATTAAACACATTTCCATAAAAATTGAATAAA
This sequence comes from Irena cyanogastra, assembly GCA_013397155.1. Classification (NCBI taxonomy): domain Eukaryota; kingdom Metazoa; phylum Chordata; class Aves; order Passeriformes; family Irenidae; genus Irena; species Irena cyanogastra. The sequence continues at coordinate 506,660 of VWZV01004339.1, forward strand.
TGCCTAGAAAGATAATCAGGAGGTCACGTAGCCCACTGCTTTACCCACAATTAGGAACTATTTCTGGATGACTTCTGACCTCTTCTACAGGTTTCCTCTCTTTCCTAAAAACCTCCATTGATGTAAAATCTGTGATTTTACCCACAAACAATATATATTATCTTTCTACTACTTTACCACTGAAAGTATTACCTAATATTGAAATTCATTTTTTTGCTATAATTTAATCCTATGGTTTAAAAAAAACCCAAACCTCTCATTTTATGGGACTTTTTATCTATTTGATAATAATTTTCATTTTCCATCACAGCTCCTTTCCCCTCTATTTTCTGTGTTGTTTATGCTGTGCAAATGTTCCATTTCCTTTGGCCGTATTTTGCAAATAGCTTAAGTAGCTTGTTCTCTTTTTACAGTGTTTATAGTTTCTCTCATGTGGAATAATACATTCTTAGCAACATTTTTTTGAGGAATTTACAGCTGTCTTTGCTGCCTATGTTCACTTAGCTACCTGCTACTATTAGTTTATTGAAGCCTCCACACTTCTAGTCCATCATCTTTTTTTGCTCTTCTTCCTTGCCTTTCCAAGAATCATATACCCTGTGACTCCAAGGTTACTCTTACATATGTAATCTTTCACCTTCACATTCTCACATCATTCTTTACTCCTTAGCTTCAAATCTAGTAAACCCTACACTTTTTAAACAAGGATTGCCAGTAATTCCTGGAACTCACTGGACATTGGCATTCTGTTGCATTCCTTCACTAATACCTGGATTGTTAAACTCCCTCATTAGTATTATATCCTGTCCTTTGGCTGATTCTGTTTTTTGTACATAAAAAACCTCAATCTTCTTTGTTTAATATTTTGCAGTCCTTGCAACCAAAGCTTTCATATTCTTTTCCCCTTTTACCTTCTCAGTGATAGTAAATTCCACCACATTCTGGATCTCCCAGCACACCTGTGTACCCTTGAATGCAGGGCAGTTTGTCTAATCTTTCCTGTCCTTCTAAGCAAGCTAGTGCTTCCTTTATTAATATTCCAGTCATGGCACCACCTCAGCATGGTTCATGAGTATATTGGTGAAGACAGTACCCATTAAAGAGTTTAAAAAGTCTTGCTGCCCTTAAGAAAATGCATTCGTTGGAAACCAGAAGGACTTAAAAAACTGAAAAATAATTAGGGGAAGTCTTCTGAGGAAAAAAGAAACTGAGAAGAACAGGACAGAGCACAGAGAGTGCAGCATAACAGCAGTTCACAGCACTCACCTTGAGGCAGGAGCTAAAATGAGACAGGATAAGTGCTCTGAGAGACCTGAGAAGTCACCAGTGGCTGTGCTTGTTGGACTCCACAACAGGGAACAACCAAAGCATTCACTTATATAGAGAGAACCCGAAAAAACAAAGTAAGTATGTTAAGAAAGGAATATTTTCCACTACCTACAAGGAGAGAAATCTTTGGAGACATGGCTTGTGCCAAATATTTTCCTATGCTTGGGGCATCAGCAGGACTCTGGCAGGTGTCCTTAGGGAAACAGAGCACATGTTTGTGCACATTCTGCACCTCCTCTGGGAGACACTGTTTCTGCAGATGGCTGTTTGGGTTGTGTTTGGCACCCACAGTATTTCACAGGACAGCACAGGAAAAAAACAATGGTGGTCTTAAAGGGTATTAAAGGGTATTAAAGTATTAGGTGATATTCTCACCTGGGGAAGACAGTAGAAAAGCATGACCAGAAACTCTGAGTAGCCAGAAGTTTACCAAAATCCCAACAGTAAATACTGTTAAGCAGGAATAACAGATCTGGGAGAAAAATTAGGATGTGAGTAGGCCACTACAAAGCCATTTCCAACACATTTGCTTGAAGAGGCAAGAATGCTGAAGACTGCATTCCCCAGCTGTCCCTGCCAGGCTGGGGAGTGCTGATTGCTGCTCAAGTCATCCAGCTCCAAAGCAGCAGTGTGCTCCTATGGATAGAGGTGTCCTGTGGCTGTGGCCACAGTGCCTCGTGGCAGGCAGCCCATGGTGGCCCATCAGGACCTGTGGTAGCTTGGTTAGCAGATAGATGTTTTTAGGCAGTGCCTTTGGCTGGAGCACAGCTCTGCTGTGGCACACATGAAGCCAGAGACCAGTAACTTAGGTGTAATGGGTGCAAACAGAAATGGTGCCACTGCAGTCATGTAGAGAAGGAGGCTTCAGCCTGAAATCAGGAGTGAAAAGTAACCATGTTCTGCAAAAAGCAGAGACTCTTGGGCTGACCATAAGCCATCATCCCTAAGGACCTAGTAAACTTCCTGTAAGGATAAGTAACTCATTTTTGCAGTTACATTTTTACCTTTGATTTAAAATCCCAAATCTGGGAAAGATTTACAGTTGCAAGTATATTTTCTATACCACAAATAGTCAGAGTGCAAAAACTGGAATGAAATTTCCCCTAGGTCGGTCTGATAAAACAAAACAGTATAGCCTTGGACAAAATGATTGTCAGGAGCTCAAGTGCATATTAGGCAAAACACTGCTATGCTTTTTGTACACTCTTCTCTAAATAATCACAACTGATCTTTGCTGGTGACAAGGTACTTGGTTAGATAGACCTCTGGTCTGGCAGTTATTCCTTCCTCTGAACTACTGGTGAGAACAGAAAGGAGTGAAATCCATGAGCAGTGGCCCATGTACAGCTTATTTTCTCACCCTGCTAAGATGAAGTTCTTATTGTTTGCAAGTATTTTGTTTAAAGGCACTGAGCAGTGATTCCGAAGGCACCATAAAAATGTGCTTAAAAGGATACATGAAAGTCAACCAAGGGACTGAAAAATCTAAGAGAAGGGCCAGGGATGTTTTATTTATGTTTAAGGGCCTTAAATAAACAGTGCCATTGTGGGAAGTTAAATATGGTAGCATCTGCCAAAAATACTACTCAAGCAAAAGAGCTTATGTTTGTAGCAAAAAAAAATATCTCCCTCTCTCTCCTCTCCTGGCATGAAGCAGGTGTAGGTTTGTTTATGTTGGCTATATAAACTTCATTGCTCCAAGAGAATTATTCTCCATTCCTGAAATGGACTCATTTGAAGATATTAGAATAAAAAAAGGACAATCTCATGTAGTAACTCTGTTTCACTGTAGCTGAGTTTTCTCCGTTATCAGACATTGTGCTTGAGCTGACACAGAGACTTGGAGGGGTGAGCGATGCAGAACTAGAACCCAATCAAGCCATATTTTTCAGGAGAGTCTCATACAGGCAGAGACCCCAGGAGGGTATGCCATTTGGGTCCCAGAACATAGTATAAGCAAAACAAAAAGGTTTATAATCAATCTGAGAGTATGAGACCTGGGGAGCACAATTTGTCCCCTAACTGGGTAAACACAGTAGCTGCATTTTACAGCTCCAAATTCAAGAGGTCATTCCTGCCTGAAAAATTACCAGTGTGTGCTTAATATCCATTGAATACCTCTGTAATCTGAGCCTCAGCCAGTCCAATAGGCAGGTCACAGAGGAAAAATATCTTCAAAACACACAGAGATTTGCATGCAGAAGGACGACGCTCACGTGTCTGGAGAACCACAAAGGGCAGAAGAGGTACAAAGACTTTGCCTAATGCAACTGCAGCTGAACAATGACTGGGAATCTGCTTCTTACATAAAGTGAAATTGCACAAACCACAATTTCTGCTCCCTGGGAGCGCAGAGAGCTGTGGAGCTCACCTCCTGCCTGCAGCCGAGTTAGCCATTTTCTGCAAGGAGAACATTACATTTAATCCAGCAGGGAGGTCCCCATTCAGGTCTCTTCCAAATGCTGCCTTTCAGCTTAATGTTTAATCATTCAAGCTGCCCTCATGCCTTTATGAATATAGTATGAAAGGGCTGGAAAAAGAACTGTTTGCCTCTAAGATTCATTGCCATCAGATAAAACTATGATATTTATGTGGTGTATTACACTAAAGAAAATTGCTCTACTGGGCATAGCTCAGTGCTGGCAGAAATCATGAAAGAGACGGTAAATTTCTGGAACTGCTGCGAAAGACTGAAGAAATTCATTGTTTCAGTATCATGATAAGCAATATGTGCCTTGAAATTCTATTCCATAAAAGACAATGTACAAACATTCAATCACTAAGACCTTTTGTTTCGTGGGTTTTTCCCCCCAGGGATTTTATTCAGGTCATGCCTCAGAAATGAACAATGAGCATGTAAAATTTAAACTTTTACATTAAGTTGCCCAAGATCTGAGAAGACTGATTGCATGTGGAGAAAAATGCAAAAGATCTTCTATTCTCCACTTAATCATGCTGGTTACATTTCTCTGTAGTTCTGACTTGGAGAAACACAGAAAGTAAACAGTATTTATAGCATAAAAAATTCAGTTGCCATCCTTTATGCTTTCAAATGGAAGATGTGAAAATGCCACAGGCTGAGATTTTTATTCATGTAAATATGTGTTTTTATGTTTCAAGTGTTTGTCAGGCCAGAACAGTGTAAAAAATTGAATTTGACACTTAATTTCTAATCATCTCCTTTATCATCCATTGCACTGGAGTAATAAATCCTACTTCACCTCTCTCTTAGACTGTTTTTATTCTGATCACTGAGTTTCCATGGCTGTTGTTTTCATACCTCAACTTCCTTTTCTAGGCTCTAACATGTGCTTCAGGATCCATCATCAGAGTTCCACTGCCTTGCAAAGCCCACAAACACCTAACATTTAGAAATATTACATTAACAAGGGGAAAGGGATCTGTAATTGGATTTTTCTCAATGTGTTTAGTACATTTAGTGATGTATATCCTTTTACCGTGTCATCTTCTGGCTGGATGCATACAAGAAAATGATTAGCAACTAATAAAATAAGTTGATGAAACCTTTACAGGATCATTGTGTCCAGCAACAGCCCCCTGGGCCAAAAATGACTTGGGAACAAGGGCAGCAAAGTTGTAATGAGAGAGAATGGAAATTCTACTTTGCATAAGGAGGCCAGAAGAGCTTGACATATTTAGTATAGCAAAACAAAAGCTGATACAGAATGTCATTGCTTTCTATAAATACACCAGGAGGTTAAACATCAAGGAAGGAAAAGATCTTTTGAAGATAAAGTACAGTGTTGGCACGAGAACAAATGGGCATGAACTGCCCATGAATGTATTTTAACTGGAAGCTGAAAGACATTATGTAGCCAGTTGAGCAATCAACGCTGGAGGGAGCAGACTTCCAATACAAGTTTGGGGGCACAAGAGGGTTTATAAGATGGAGTGAGAACAGCTGAGGAAAGGCATTGTGTGATGTGGCCTGGGGCTAGCAGGGGACTGGGCTCCAAGACACAGGGGGTCCCTTCCAGCCCTCTGTTCCTTTGTTTTAATTTTTCTCAAAGGTATTAGGAGATTCTGCATGGTGATGTCTCACAGCTGGTAAAGGATATGGCTCAGAGAAGAAAAAGAAATAAGCAACATGTTTTAGCTCACCAGATGTATGTTATTACTTTATTCCCAATTCACAGGAAATGAACGATCACTTAGTACTGACAGGTACATACTGGAACTTACTATCTTTCTTCTAAACCTTAAAATAATGTACTACAGAAGTTTAGCATTAACCTTAGAGTAGATTTCACATTTTCGCCAAGGTTACTGTGATATCTTGTGAAACCTACGGGGGAAAGCAGAAGAAGGAGACAGCAGGCAGAAATTATATAAATTGCTGCCAGAATGGCTGAAATGTTAGCAAGGTTAAAAAAAAACCCTATCATCCAAAGCTCTTCTGCTCACAGAGAAACCTCTGTGAAAGGTCTCTTGGGAGCTGCAGAAGGTGAGGTAGGTCTGATTTTCATTGGGGTGTAACCTGAATTACCTTCTTAATAGACAATTAGACAAGACAAAAGTAATGGTAAAAGCAGCAAGTGTCTCACTGAATCAAAGGACTACAGTTTGTTAACTGCATTAAGTGGAGTGGGTTACAGCTATATAAGGGTAGGTCCTTTCAGGTCTAAGACAAGGTCAGTGTTGTTTACCAGGATGATTCAGTTTGGATTTTTACATAACTTTTCAGTGTTCGCCTCTGAAGAGGTGAAGGTTAGGTATGATAGCAACTAAAGAAAAACTCAGGCCAATACTTTCTAATGTTGCTAGAGAGTTCAGCATGCCTTTCCTTAAAAACAAATAAGGCTGAGCACTCAAAGGTAGGCAAGTATCCAGCTGTATCAGCAGCCAGTTTGTCTAATGGAGAAATCTGAATGGCATCTGAGAGCCAGCAGGCTGCTGCTCAGAGTGTCACCATTCCCACTTTCTCCTTTTCCACTGAGCAAGTCAACGCCAGAAGTGACATTGGAAAGTCTTGGTTTTCCTAGACACCCCTTGAACTGGCAAGTCAGGATGATTTCTAAATAGCAAATGAAAACAGTACTATTCAGGTTGAAAAGGTCTTCTCGATATCACCTTGCCCAACCTGCTCTTCAAATCATGGTTAACCTGCCCAGCTGAAGTTTGAGTATCTCTAAGGACAGCTATCACAATCTCTCTGGGCAACCTGGCCATTGTTCAACTATTCTTACTGGGATTTTTTTTCTCCCATATCTCCAATTGGAATTTCCCATTCTTACATTTGTCTTGCCTGTTATCTTCCTGCTGTGCAGCTTCAGGAAGAGTCAGTCCCATCCTTCTCTTCAACCATTCCCTAGGTAACTGAAAACAACAGCAAGATTTCTCCTGATCCTTTTCATCCCTCAGGCTCAGCAAAGCCATTTCTCTCAACTTCACTTTATTACCTCTTGCTTCAGCCCCTTGAGCATCTTGCTGGCCTCCCTCTGGACTCTACCATGGATCAGTGTTTCTCTGTCCAGGGCTCCCATGCTGGACACATTATTTCGTACAAAGTCCCATGATTGTCAAGGGGAGGAGAAGAGACCCTTCCTTTGATCCCTTGGTTTTACCCTTCCTCTTAGAGCCCAGTGTGCAGAGGGACCTCTGTTCCCAGAGGGCACACTACTGACATGTTTAACCTGTTGTTCTCCAGGACTGCCAGCTCCTTTCCTGGTGAGCCAGCACGAGTCTGGCTGTTCTCCTGTGTTGGGTTAATTCAGCCAGGTGCAGTTTTTGTGCTTTCCTTTGTTGAACTGCAAGAGTTTTGTCATGGCCCATTTCTCCAGCCTGTTGATATCCTCCTGAATGTCAGCTCTGCCCTCCAAAATACTGACCCTTCTCCCCAGTTTGATATTATCTGCAAATCTGCTGAGAGTGCATTATAAATTATTGTCCAAGACACTAAGGAGTACATTAACCAGCATCAGCCCCACTGTTAAATCCACTAAACTACTCAGCTGAACCATTGGTTAATTTTCTTTGAGCCTGAAGATTCAGTCAGTTTATCACAGATCTTCAAGTCCAGCCATCTAGTCCATATCCTCTCAGTTTGGCTACAAGGATGCTACAAGAAATAATTTCTGAAGTATTGCTTAAATCAAGGGAAATGCCAGCCATTTTATTCCCCTCAGGTACAGAGCCAGACATTTTATCTCAGGAGGCAACCAGGCTAGCACAATTTGCCCTTTAACAATATTGTTTGGTTTTTATTCTGAATTTCATATTTAAGTTCTGAAATTGCCACGTTTTCCAACATCCTTCCTCCAAAACTGTATCTCACATCCAGAATATCACTGATATGGTTGGGTTTTATTCTTGAGGCAGGATCAGCAACCCAACACTTTCAAATCTCTGTCTCCAAGACTCAGAAGCTGTCCTGAAAATCATCCATATCTTTGCTCATTAATCTTTTCCAACATTTTAAAAAATAAGGCTAAGGCAAAGCCCCTGCCCTTCCTTTATTCATTCATTTTAGATGGGGCAGAATTAAAAGATACACATAGGAAAGCTAACTTAATTTTCATTTTCCATCTCTATATGTTTCCCCTGTGTACTTACATTTGTTTCACTAGAATCTATAAAGTCTATTTTTCTCTTTTTATGTTGTGCTAGGAAGGATATAAATGGACTAGCACCCTTTACTTTGAGCTTATGCACATTCTCATTTTCTTTTCACTTTTTTTTTTCTTTTTTGATGGATCTTCACATGACTTTGGCTAAACTGAAGTCTTGCAAGTCACTGTAAGGCTGAGCTACCTGCAGGTGATTTTTAGTACCCTCAGAGGAATGCAGTTAACTTCAGCTCATCTCCAGTCTGAGTTGATGCTTTTTGAAGTAGGTCTTCGTGTGGTGAACAGGAAGACTATGAGGGTTTTATTATAGTTGGCTTCCTTTACTGCATTAGCATTTATATTTTCCCAGTAGAAATCCCCAAATTGAAAATATAGAGGTGTCAGCTAGCACCACTTTATTTAAGGTTGTGTCAACATTTCCTATAAACTTTGTTTTTCTAGGGTTTATAACTAAACCGTAAAAATGTGCTCAACACAGAAACTTGGCATAGAAGAGTTCAGCCTGGGAGAGAATTTTCACAATTAAAAATTGAAAAGTCCACTCAGCTGGTTTTAACTAATATCCGTGTAATTAAATGGAAATTAGTTGATTTAAAGATGCATTTTTACAGCATAATTCGAAGTAAGCTTTTATTAAAAAGAATAAATTCACCATTATTCAACATTCAATGTTATCTTGTTGCATTCAGTAATATTGAAAAAGTGAAAATTACTAAGGTATTGCACACTAGGAAATAGTGACTACATCTGCAAGTGCTGGTTTGTATAAGCCTCTTTGCTACACATAAGGAAATATTTTTAATAGGTGGGGCTAATAGTGGATAATATGATGTTTGCACAATATTTCCTATTATAAAATCACATTTTGACACATTGTCAAGTTTTTACCATTTGGGATGATATTTTATATTCCAGGTGTATGCCTGAGGCAGAATTTTTTGAAAGAAAAAATTGTCAAAACAGCTTAGCAGATTCTGGGAACAAGAATTGAGAAAATATTTTGTCTTGTTCATATTACCAAAAAAATGATAACAAACTGTTTTTTCAAAAAGGCCCAGTTTCTCAAAAGTTTGTAGCAGTGACTCAAAAGGTGGGAGTGGAGCAAAGTGGTCTTTTCTGTTGGGAAATGCCTGTTGATGTTTTTATGGAAGTCTCTCATTTAGGTACAGTTAGAAACTTTTGGAATAAAACCTACTTTGCCCATGCTAAGTAGAGACATTTTATATTAAGAATCAACATCTCCATACCTCCCATCTTTAGGCCACACATGCAAGATACTCAGGGCCCCTGGAGTGGATGAAAGAAGGTGCTGTTTGTCCACGGAGAGTGACTGAACATGTTCTGTCCCCTCACAGCTCCTGCCTGGCACAAAGCTGGTGTGTGCATCATCTTCACCCTGGGCTGAATGCACTCCATCCAAAGTCAAAGGAAGTGGATTTCTCTAACTTTGGCTGCTCACAGTAAAAGTCAAGGATGGGATGAAACATCCCTGCCAGGACTGAGGCAGTGTAAACAAGGAATTCTTTGGAGCAGCTGGAAAGAAGGCAAAACCTTGACTAAAGGAAAACAGCAAACAGATGGCAGAATCAAGAAGTATCAATTGGTTAGGAGTGGGAATTCACTGACCAAAGAGGGAGGGCTGTGACAGTGAGGGGGTCTCGACTCCTCCAGTAGGAAGGCTGAGGCTGAGAGCCAGGATCTGGGACTGTGGCAGATGTTGAGAGAGAACTGGGCAAGAAAGAAAATATTCTTCCTTGAGAATATATGAATATAAGTATCTCCAGTGGTCAGGCTAGGCCAAAGTTTTTGACACACATCTGAATTTCAGAGGATGAATTGTGAACTTTGAGTATGGAGCCAAGCACTGCTCCAGACAGTAGCAAGTCCTGAATGGTGACTGGTAAATCCAAGAATTCATCATCTGGATGTTTTTTCTCTTTTTCTAATATTTTAAAGACACTAAAACTACATTATGGTATACTGTCAGTGCCATTTTTTAACATACACAGTTGATGTGGCTGAAGTAAAGATGTTCAGTCATCACTGGGGAAGAAGATCTGCCCCCCACAGCTGGGGAGAGGACAGCATGGACTTCTGAGTGGAAAGAGCAGAGGAGTGCTCCTATAAAGTTCAAGGCAATGCTGTGAATAGTCCTAGGGTCCTTGCTCCAGATGTAACCCAAAGCTTGGTCTCCTAAATGTCTTTTTTTTCTGAGCAAATAGCAGAACAATGGCAGAGTGAAAGATCTAAGAGAAACCTTCTTTGGTGTTGAGCTCCCGAAGTTGGAAATACTATATATACCAATTAAATACAGCCTGGCTGTTTGAACTGCTGTGTTTTAGTAAGCAAGCAGTATATCACAGCAACACCTGAGGGTGCTGCTTTGATCACAGCCTGTCAGCATTTCCGCTGTGAACTTTGTTTATTAGAGGTAGGCTGCAAAAGATCTCTCTCTGCTGAAATTTCAGTGCAAAGCCTGTCCCAGTCATCAGTTAAGAGAATCAGGGGGATAGAAGCTCACATAACAGTGTCATACTCCTATGTGGGATTTTTCTGTTTAAATCTGAGGCTTTTCTCCTTTTCTGGAAACTAAAGTTTCTATATCATCTTCAAAGTGCATTAATCCTTACTGCATACTGAAGAAGAAAATCAAACACCTGAATTATTAAGAGAGGTGCTCGAATGGCTGAAAAACTTCTCATGAAATTTTTATCCATGCGTTTTGTACAGTTTTCAGGACACAAATGAAGCCTTCCTCATTCCTGCTGGACTCTGAGGTGGTTAAACCACATCTAACTGAAATAAAAGACGGGGTGGGGGAGAGAAGAGAAAGGAAGTGTCACATCCTCCGCTGTGAATAGCTAACACGCTCGCAGCTATGCTGAGCCGAATGCTCAAATCCTTCATCTGCCTGCTTTGGAGCAGGCGCCTGGGATCGAGTGTCTGCTGCGCACTCTGATCAGCGGGTCTCACTGCCAGGTCTCTCCCAGGCTCCCCTGCTGAAGCCGCTCTGCTTTGTATGAGCTGATTAAATATTCAGAGGATGGGAATGAAAAGGGCTCTGCGGCTTGGGGTGGGGGTGCTCATCCAGGAGGCCGGCTCCCAGTCCCCATGCCAATGAATATTTAATCGCTTTGTGCAAAGTGGAAGAGTTTCAAAAGGAATCCCTGAAAATCTGTAGCTTGGCAGCTCGGGTATTTAACCGAGAAGAGTCTTGGGTCAGAGCCCCTTTTCAGTATTGTGCGGGAGAAGGGATTTAGAAGTAAAACCCTGAGAAAAGCTTTGGCCGCCGCGGTCTCCAGGGCGCAGCTTCAGGGCGGCTGCGTGCGAGCTGGCTCAGGCAGCCAGCTCAGAGGAAGGAGCGCTGTCCCTCCCACCCCAGTTAGCCGTGCGCGTCCCGCTGGGCTCCGGGCGCTGCGATCCCTCCCGGGCAGCGTGCGAGGGCCGCAAGACACCCGCACTGCCCGGGCTGTGGCGGCGGGCTGAGCTTCCACCGCCCTACAGCTGCCCCGAGTCCCTCGCTGGCTTTTGCGCTGGGGCTGTCGCTCAGCAGTGTCGTGTTTCACCTTCCTGAGAAACGTTCAGCGATTTCCTCGGACGGCGGTGGGGTTGTGTGCTTGCTGCAGGTGAGGCGCTGCCAGCCGGGAGCACAGGCTCTGAGCAGGTCCTGCCGGATGGGGTTGGAGTCGTAGTGTTGGACAGCTTCTACTGCTGTGTTCTTGGTCTGTGGCTGCTCTTGGGAAAGGAAGAGGTTTTAGAGAGCCCAGCATCTTTTACTGCCACAATATTCATGAGAAAAAGAAAAAAAAGGTAGTCTGTTTTATGATCACAGCAACCTTCACTACATATTTTTGTAACTGCACAGGAAAAAGTAACTATGTTACTATAAACTGGAGTCAATTTGTATCTACACCCGTTTGTAACTATAGGTACATGCATACATCAAGTAACATATACATACCAGTGTATACATGCATCTCTGTCGATAAAATCCAGTGCTTGCACGGTCTGGAAGTGATCATGCCTGGCTACCAACAAAGCTGTCCTCCCCAGCGCCCTGCCAAGCATTGCCATGGCTGATGGTATCACTTCAGCAATCAAGCAACAAGTTCATTGTGGATGAAACCTCAGACTGGATCCAGAGAAATATTTACAGATGTGCTTAACTTTCCATGAGTGAAATTCCACCCCTATTTAGTAACACACTTGATTTCAGCAAGACCCAGCTGCTGCTCCAGGGCTGACTTCCCTGGCTATGCTGCTCCTTCTCTGAAGCAGCCTGGGCGCATCGGTGTCACCTGCAGATTATTGGGTTTTTATAGGAGCTTGGTGAAAAGAGTACTAGTTGTTTATCAGTTTTTGTGCTGCAGGACAGAGAAGCAGCAAGGCCTGAATAAAGGACACCAGAGGGGCTCCCTCCATCCGGCTGCTGGAGCCCGTGTCGTCCTGCCCTTCCTGCAGCACCAGCGCTTCGGGCTGAGCTCCCCGGGAAACTGAGGCAAGCGCTGGCCAGAGCTGCGGGTGGGCTCCTGGGGTTCCCAGGCTGCACATGCTGAAGGGCCCGGCCTCTCTGCCCTCCCACAGGGCTGCTGCTCCCCCCCAGAAACGTGACCTGGGCAAGCATCCTCATCTGCCTTCATCCCTCTCTGCCAGGTCGCGCTCTCAGTGCGAGAAACCGCCCCAGCTTTGGAGTGAAACCGGACTCCGCACGCTCGGTGAAGGTGACCAGATGTCGTGGTTTCACCGGCAGCAGTGGCCCCCGGAGGGGAATCGCCCTGTCGCCAAAGCGCCCCACTCTGCCGGTCCGCAGATGGCCAACCTGGAAATCCCACCCCAGCGCTGCCGCGTGGGAGATGCCGATCGGCCAAATCTGCTGCTGTCAGCAAAAGACAAAACCTCTCCCAAGCCGTGCGGCTGGCGATAAAAGGGAGCGGGCACAGGAGCAGCCCCGCGGAGGCCCCTCGGGAACAATGGCAACCTTTTCGGGAGCCGGCGAGGCAAAGCTGGACAAAGGCTCACGCTGCCCCCAAACTCCAGCTGCTGCCTCAACACAAAACAGGGGGCTGCAAATTTGGTTTCTTTCATCTAAATCCTCTTAGGCAGTGCGAACGCGGAGAGCAGGCGAGCACTCTCGCGTGTCACGCTCCCTCCCTCGGCCGTCAGTGCACGCAGCCTCGAGTGCCGGGCGACAATTTGTTGTGGGTTTATTTGACTTTGTAGGAACGGGACGCTTTACGTGATGGGAGCGAGCAGGGAAACAGGCAGAGAAGGGGCATGCAGAGTATTGACCAGAGAATTGGTCCCTGCCTTGCGCTGTTTTGCCTGGAAAAGGCTGAACTTTTCATGTTCTGAAAAGCTAGATGAACAGCACAAGTCATTAGTCACCCAGGTATTTACAGTGTTTTTCCTATTTCCTTTCTCCCATGGCCTCTGTGGTCAGCAGTATAAAATTCCTAGGCACTCCCACCTAAACACAAGTTTCCTGTTTATGCTCTCAGTGGCTTTTATGTTTAGCTGTTAAAACCCGTTGTCTAAAGTACCATAAAACAATATGTACAGAGACTGCAGGTGAGCAAGCAGGGGGGAAAAAAGCACGGCCATGAGCGGGCTGCGCGGAGGCTGCTCTGGCCAGGGAAGCGGGGCTGGGGGAACAAAGGAACAAAGCCCCGCGGTAGCCAGGCTGCTGCTGCTGCCCGAGCGCCGCCGGCTGCGCCCGCGCTGCCGCCGCTCCGCCGCGGCCACCCCAGCCCGAGCTGCGCTGGCTGAGCTTCCTCATCTCAAATCAGCTGAAAACACCAGGCATTAAAGCTTAGGGGGGTCAACGGCTAGTAAAAGCCATTCGAAGTCTGTGTTATTGAACAACGTAGAGTTGTTTAATTTGAGATGTGACACTTCTTTTGAGTATTTTCATTACAGTAGCATTGCGCTCACGCTGCTTCTGTTTGGTCTGGCAGCATTTGTTTCCTGTAAGTTCCTCTTTTAACATAAGTAATGTCTGCTTCATGCTGAAACCTACGAGAAAAGTTGTCGGCAAGAACAACGCTGAGATTCTCTGGATCTCCAGCTGACCATCAAACCTCCCCCTGGAGGCACCGCGAATTCCTGCCCTGCCGCAAGCTTTCCGACACCTTGGTCAGACTGCGCAAACGTTTTAAAGTTGTGCTGACATCAAGAACATCCAATTTAAGACACTTTGTTGTGACCACACGAGGTCATAATTTCTGAAGACACACAATATGGTAGCAGTCACACCATAGATTTAGATAGCTCTTCCCAGAGCCTTTAGGTAACTTTATACCCATAGCTCTATCTATATCACAAGGTAATACTATACATTGATCAACTCATTTTTATCAGCCTCTCAAATATGCCAACTGTTCAAAATAACATTATCACTGGCTTTCATTACCATTGAAATAAAAATGAATAATTATAAAAATACAGAATAGACCTTAACCCACCATAAAATTCGTAATTAAAACGAACATAATTTCTGTGAAAAACTTTTATACACAACAGTGTGATTTAAGGGCCTTTGTCAATATTGTCTTTGATTTTTTTTTTTGGTTGATTTGGTTTACTCAGACTCTTACAGCTATTTAAACATAGTTATGTGTATTTAATTATATCATACATTATGTCATTTTTTACTACAGACACCCTTGACATTTAATGTATTTCATCCAGTAATTAGTAAAGAATAATTAAGCTTTAACTACTGTAACTGCTTTTCGTGATCCTGTGCCTTCTAGAGCAAGATAGAGCAGGAGTAGCAAAGTTTATGTTTCAGATACTAAGATTTATTTGCTTTCAGGTTATACATCAGTAATTTCACGGTTTCTGTATACAAAGCAAGGCCTGGGATGAAACAACAGGTTACAGAATCTGTGTGTTCCCTTACAGAGATTAGCATGAGTGAATAATAGATCCACTGTGTAGATCCACAACATACACAGGGAGATGATTTTACATGCATATATAATATATATAAATACTTGTGATCTACATTTGGGGTTTTGCTTAGTGAGACTAAAAAGGCTTCATATGCACACTAAAAAGTGTACAAAGGCTTCATATGCCATATATGTATCATCATTTCAACAGCTCTGTTTGTACTGGCAACCCTCTCATGAGCAATATGTCACTTCACAAGCTTTTGTAAACAGCCTTTTGAATACAGATGGTCTTATTTCCAAATATCATTAAATTTTCTCCATATGATGCACAGTGGAGCACTGGCCACTGTTCCTTTGACTATGTTGAAGATTTGATTTTTTTTATTATTTTTAGCTTAAATTTTAGCCCTTCAGCAGCCACGCCATGGGAACAGTGTGCTACCTGGGGCATGGCACAGACTGAACATGGTAAGTCCACAGTGGGCTTCTCGAGCGTGTTTTACGTGTCTGTTTCACCTGAAAGACATTGGGTTCGTCTCCTCCAGATCCACTCCAGAAATGAAAAGAAAGCACAGGAAGTAGGGACTGCTGGGAGACTGGCTTTGGAAGTGGGCTCCTGGCCCAAAGTAAGAGGCTGGTGTAGACGCACCAGTGTGCAGGTTTGGATCTTACTGTCGTGGTTCCTTCAGATCTTCCATTTAAGTACACAGACTTCAGAGTAGTGTGTTCTCAAATCTCATCTTCTGACAGCCCCTTTTCAGCCCTGTTCAAACGAGCACCTTCCCTGCCTTCCCTGAAGAAGTTTACGTACCCTTCTCCTGGTGCCCAGCTGACATCACTCTTTCCCACTGCAGAGATGGGGAAAAAATTTGAATATTTGAAACACTCGAAAGCGCCTCCCTGGCCTGGCTGTCGATGGGAAATTAATTTAGTTGCAAACCAAGCTAATTTGTGGATATGATGAAGCATTACAATAGGAGACACATGGGGGGAAAAAAACCAAAAAGAGATGGGAAATCTTTGAAGAAGTCAACACAAAGGAAGTACCTTCATGTAGTCTTGATTCTGCAAATCACTTCTGTTTCATGCTCAACATGCCAGAGAGCCATCAGCACATGGAGTATGTGTAGGCAGAAGGTAGACAGGGAGATGACTCACTGGTGTAGGAACACAAGAGGGGAAGCCAGAGCATCATCTGTGGGAAGTTTTGAAGGGAAAAGAAAGCGTCTCTGCTGACAGAAGGTTACAAATCTTCATACCTGTTGCAATGTGTGCATCCAACCAACAGCATCATTCTAAGAGCAGCCGAGGAGGCATGAAGAGAAAAAACTGCTTTAAGAAAAGCAATCTGAAACCTGTATTTAATTGTACAAGCAATAGAGCTATTACCAGTGCTGAGGCAAAACCAGACCCGGCAGAATGTGATCTTTGCCTTGCTGCTAGTTCTCAGGTGAAAGCAAGCAGAAGTTTCCAGCAGAGTACATTTTGTTTCCACTACAGGTTACAAGGCCTCTATGTAGCAGGCAGAGACCTTCTTGTGGCCCTTTTCCACCCATACCAGTGACAATGTGCAAGTGTGTCATTCACTCCTCAGCCTCTTGGAAGTATGGCCTTCCCTTTCTCCTGTGACAGAAGTCCTAGTGCCAATAAAAATATAAAATAGGCATAACAAATCTGTTGTTCCTTTGTCAGGTCACTAACAGCTGTGTTCCTGAAAGCCAGAGAGCTTTCAGCAGCCCTGAGTGAGCCAGGCAGTCTCCAAGCTGGAAGCGCAGGGGTTGAGGTGGGGCAGAGGAGGAAAGACTGAGTTTCCTTCTCAAGTGCTTGGTCAAGATGGGGATCCTGTTCCTCAGGGTGGTGCAGCTGCCTGTGGTGGCTCTTGCAGGCAGGGCTGTGTCTGCCAAGCTGCAACTCCAGACCTGAATTGTCCCAGGTGACTCGAGGCTGCCCTGCTGATGTCCCACCTGGGTGACAGTGTCCCGCTGTGGCCGTGCTCCCCTCCTGTGCCACCTGCATTTCTAGAAGCACCTCCTACCAGTCACTGCGTTGTGAGGGGTTGTGCTGATCCAAGCAGGCAGGGGAGAGGGAAAGCAGCATCTTCTCTCTAGCCCATATTCCCTGCCAGGACAGAGGAAACCTCGCCCCAAGAGAGGTTTGTGTGGGAGGGAAGAAAGAGGTGAGGGGCAACTCTTAAGGAGCAACCCAGCTCATGCTGCAGCCAGGACAGCCCTTGCAGCCATGGAGAGAAAGCCATTGCCCCCATGCCCAGGCACCTTTATAAAGAGAGCAGTCCCCCACTTCCTCCTGCTGCTGCATGATAATCCACAAAAATTCAAAAGGTTTCCTCTCTCTTCCCTGGCTCATCACAGAGCAGATCCTCACAGCACCACAGCTGGAAATTCAAATTTAAAAGACAAGCATTATTTTCTGTACCATTGACACTCAAAAATGGAATACCAATATGGGTCTGGACACAAATCTGATCTCCTCTGGAAATGCTTGGGCTGGGCCCATTTTAAACCGCAAAAAGTAAAATTACTAAATACATGCTCCCTGACTCTTGTAGACATGCTATTCTTTCCTCCCTGAATTTCATACATCTCTGATTAAAGAGGAAACCAGAAGTTCCACTGTTTGCTGTGATTATGGCTATTATATTTGCATTTTGACTCAACTGATACTATGGGTGGTCCAGCTCATACACAAAGCTTGACTTGTTCTACCCCTGAACTACAGCTGGATGGATCTTCTGTAATGAGACTTGAAACCAGGTGGACACAGATCACAGGCCAAGCTGGATTCAAATTTGCAGAGATTCACAAGGCTTTCAGTAGACATGGACCAGTTTCTGCTCACAGGTGGAAGTCAGACTAAACTCTGGCTTCATCTATTTTTTTTGGAAATCCCAAAACAGAGCACAGCTTAGCAGTCTGGGAGAAGTTTGGTTTCATTCTTACAAATTTAATAGTGAAAAAAATCCATGCAAAGGAAAACTGCACAGTCCCTAGCTTCAGGAACCCCTGAAGCTAGGACTGTTGAGATTAATTTACTGTCCCAGATTACTTCCCTAGTGTAAATACACAGTGATTTCTGCCGGTCGGCTCCCTTGAAGTCAGTAGGAGTTTTGTAACACGTTCCATTGCTGCAGTCACTTTCCATTATCCATGGGTGGCTTCTCTGTTGGCAGATAAGCTGCATCCTGGGCCTGAGCCAGCTGAGCCAGCTCTGTGAGCTCAGCTGAGATGGAGCTCTGAGTTCAGCCCTGGCCCTGCACAACTCTGGGTGACCACAGAGCAAACACTGGAGCTGGCTGGTTTGATCTGCTGTGAAGGCAGAGAAACTTTCAAAGGATTGGGAAAGGGGAAGCATGGTGACAGAAAGCAGTAACAGGCTTCAAACAAATAGTTGAAGTCCTTTGAAAAACAGTTAATGGGGAATGGACCCGTTCAGAATTCACTCTTCACTCTTCACTATTGACTGAGTTTTTCTAAGTGGAAGGAAAAGATCTGTCAGTGCTTCTAGACCCCAAGGAACATTAGAACCCCAAGGGAAGGTATTGCAGAGCTATACCTGCCTGTGGGCACCAGCCAGCCTCATCCTGCCCAGGGGAGAATTCTGCCTGCTCTCATGCCCACAGGCAGGCTCTGCCCCCCTTCTCCCCCCATTGCTGGGTGTTGGCAGCCCAGACTCCACTCCTGCATGGTTGCCTAATTTACACAAACGTAGCGACCTCAGGTCTGAGCTTTCACTTGAAATTCAGGCAGAACCCTCAGAGTGAAGAATTGATCCAACAGGGATGAACCTTGCTTAAACAAGCAGTTTTACCTAGTCTCTTTCTGATGGAGAGAGGAGAAAGAAGATGAAGTGCAAAACCCATCCATTTACCAAATCCTTGTTGATTCTAAACAGCTCTAATATGTACAGTTCTGCCTTTATAGAGGACACCACATACACTGTATATACACATTCATTTACACACAGCCACAGGTTGCATGGCAAGTTATCTGTGGAATGGTGTCTTGGAGCTCTACCAAGTTGAGGAGGAATGTAGCTACACAGATTGAGGGGAATTCAGAGAAGATGTTTTATTAGCTCATCCAAAGGAGAGAGTGCTAACATACACTTGGGATGCTGTGAGCAGGGAAGGTTAAAAAACAGTAAGCACAGAAAAGAGAGGCACTCAACCCATGAGAAACATATTAAGAAGTCTATTTAATTATCAGTCTTTATTTTCAAGCAACAAAACTGGTTTTTGTGGAAGTCTCACTCCTAGCCTCAAGTCCTCTTGTTTTCAGAGATTTTGTGTGGCAAGGGAGCTGTCTGTAGCAGCACAGCAGGGACATATCTTTCATGACTGGCATGAACAGCCTTACCCAACAATAACAGCGTAACATCCTCTTCCCTCTGGAATTTTGTATCACACAAGATTGCCCAAAGGTGGATAACTGCTGTGAAAGATATCAAACCCTTTTAGCCAGTTTGGAAATTATGTGAATGCGCAAAGTTCCCTGTGCTAGGACACCTTCTCTCGTGCTGTATCCACTGAACAAGCAGAAGCTTTCAATTGTTCCCCACTGAATTCAGAGCTGAAATGCCAGATCTGCACAGAGGTCCATTTTAGGGCCTGTTCTGGCTGTTTCTATCTCTCAGCTATGGGCAGCTGCTGACACACTGGCTTCTCCTCCAATGCAACAGTGTGAACAGCGCGGTCAGAGAGGAAGTCCTCTCCAGTTAGTTCAAAAGAGGAGAAAGTGCCCCTGGCAGAGATCTGGAGGTGTCTTTGGGTCCTCCAGGTGCCACTAAAAGGAGCTCTCTCCCAGCACTATGCAGTACCCTCAGAGCTGTCACCCCAGAGCTGTGAGGGGCCGGAGGAAAGGCCGGGACATGCAGGTGGGCATGGGCCATATGGGGCGTCCTCTGGTCAGGACTTCAGGTTTCATTCCACAAGGCGACAAGAAACTCCAGTAGAAATTCTGAAATTGCCTGTGAGGAGCATATTGCTGCCCAAAAATACCCAAGAGAATACAGAGAAAGTGGCTTGAGGCCTTGTGGTGATTTCACCAGCAGGGCCTGGTGAAAAGCGCTGTTGAGTGCTTTGCTCTACTGCTTTCTGAGCAGGGATGTGGGAACACAAAATTCAAAGAAAAAGGGTGAGACAAAAGTGTCCTCAAATCAACAGCAAACATCATCCTCACAACAGTTCTCCAGATTCAGTGGTCGCACAACAGAATGCTATAAATCCTGAGTAACCTCACTTGGCTGAGAGTGCATGACTGATGTCAGATTTTTTGAACAGAAAGACTTAAATCACCTCAAGATGAAAACTGCAGTAAGGATCAGAGAACAGAAAGAATCCCTGTCCTCTCCTCCTGAGCAGATTTCTCCTTGATATATGGCTCCCAAAGTATAAAAAGCAAGAAGTTGTTGAAGTAAAAATCAGCTCAAGGTGTGTGGGATGAGAGGTAAAAGTCTCAGACACTGATACTGCTGGAGATTTGGCAAGGTCTCATATCAAGCAGAGTGAAAATTTCAGACATCAGCAGTTTGGTCTAAACCTACTGCTTTGCATGTGGGTTTTACAAACCCAAGCTTGTACCACAGATGTCACAAAATGTCCCCAGACATATCTAAGAGACAATTCACAGGCAGCTCCTGCCTTCCTAAACGTTTTAGGGACTTAATCCATAATCCACGAGTTTGATCTCAGGCATGTAAATGTTTGAATTAAATGCTTGGTTTGGACCTGGCTCCTCATCCTGTCTTATTTCTGCTTGGGTTTATTGGGAATACAAACCTTCATGGTGTGGATGTGTCATCTATTTTGTTTCTGCTGACTTTGGCATGTGAACATATCCTGCTGGTAAAGATGACGAGGCTGATCCCTGCTGTGGCCAGCTGGATGTATCTCATCAGGGACTACCTCCTGTTGAAGTAAATTGTTTTTATTCCTCAAACAGAAGCCAGGAGATTTCCACAATTAATGGCCCACAATATTGGAATGCCTGAAATCTCAAAGAAAACAGGTTGTCAGAGCACTACACGTAGGGGAGTGGTGGCCTGCTGAATTAGCCTTCTCTAGTTATGCAAGACCCAGAAATTTGTACTGCAGGTAGGTTCATACTAACTGACAGTGACAAAATTTGCCAGAACCCACACAAGAAAAATAAAATAAAATAAAATAAACCAAAACAAAACATCTGCTATTTTGTATGCATGGACCTGCTGCAAGGTGCTGGATCTTCATAGATGCCTCACAGAATGATGCGCACACTGGTAACTGGAGAAATGTTCTTTTGGGTATGGTAAATGACACCTATGTCCAAGCAGTATTGCACAAACCCTGTGTACCCAGAGAGAGAAAATGGCATACTGAATACATTTATTCATTTTATTTCTGCCTGTACTGTTACTGTTTTATCCCAACCATGTAGTTACTTCGTATTCTAACAGAGATCAGGCCACCTCAACCAAGGATATGTGCAGAAGTGGGAAAAGACTGAAGCTCCAGTCTGGTTAGGTACTGCTGATTCTCAAAATACTCACATTCACAGAGAGAACCTGCATGATCATCTCAGGGGGTGCCCATGTGCTGTAACCCAGGTGGTGAATACCCCCCAAAACCCATGGAGATGTGTGGAGCAGGAGCAGCTACACATAAAACCTACACATGAAAGGCACTGCAGGTGGAGAAAACTGTTCTGCTGTACTGTGACTTTTGGGAATCTGAAAAAGGACCTAGAGTAGCTACTGTAGCACAGACCTACACCACAGCTCGCTGTGCATTAAAAGCAATATAACCACCCATCAAATCCACAGAGCAGTCAATATATTCACGTTCTCCTTTTTAGTTTTTTTTGCTGGATACAAAATGTTCTTGGCCCCCGAAGGCAATGGCCTGGGGAAGAGGCAGAGGCTTAAGCCCGTGTACACATCAACCTGCTCATCACTGCTACGTGGTGGGCTCATTAGAGGAGCTCAAAGAAAGTCTGAGTGAGTACAAAGGATCCAGATGAAATTTTACTTACCACATATTTAAATAATTATTTCTATAGCAACATGATTCACTTTTCATTCTTTGTAACATCCCCCATGATGTACTCCTATTCACTATCTGTTCCAAAAGCTGTTGCATCCTCTTTTTAATGAGTATCAGATGCATACTTGTAATTCAGACCAGCTTATCAAGTTCAGGCTTTTACAACCCAACTCTTAGAAATGAGTTCACTTGAAATACATTCATATGAAAGTTACACTGAAATCAGAAACACTAAAGGAACTGGTCCAGTGCTATGTTTGGAACACGTGCTATTCAACCAAAAGCAGTCACATAAACCCTAACAGGGTTTTTTTGATGTTTAGTGGGAAGGTATCTGCCAGGCTCACCTGTTTCAACGTGTGCCCATACATTAAATAGCCCCATCATCTTCTAATCTGCCAGATCTCACCTCCTCTTTGTCCTCTTCTTTAATTTCTTTGGAGTGAAGGTGTCAGTCCTATGGACTGGGGTCCTGGAAGCACAGAAACATCTGAAAACAAATAGACCTTTCCTATCTGCCATTTTGCATCTAAATTCCTCCTCTGCATTGAAGACCCACTGTGAATACAGACATATGTTTTTAAAGAGACACAGTTTTGTCTTGCTGATCACAATGTAATTAGAAAGCTATTTGGCACACACAGGAACTTCTGTACTAATTTGGCACTATCCCATCCTACTACTGGCAGCATTGGTTTTGCTCCCTGTTGGCGACTCTCCTAGATGTCTTACAGCTCCTGGAAACATCAGCCATGCCTATTCAGGGAATAAGCTGGCAGGATGCTGACACCTTGTGCAGTACATCCAGCAGCAGTGTGGCTGTGTGATGTTGGCTCATTATCAGGCTCCACCACTGGATCTTCTAAAGGGGTATGGCATTATAGAGACAGGTGCATGGTTTGTATTGTGAAAGCCAGCATGACATTTCCCATTAACTCAGCTTCAATTACAAGGTTTTATTTGAGTTATGCTTCCAAGTGGGGTCCTATGTCAATTCCTCATTAGCTTTTTTTCCTGAAGAACTTAAAGGAGAAAGCAAGTGTTTCCCCCTTTGTTCTTACTTGCTTTAATAGGAAAGGACACATCCAGCTCCTGAGTTGTGATGCTTCAGGTTTCAGAGGTTTCAGATATCCTTGTTGATGACCCATGGGAATATGGGTCTCCCTAACCTAGTGCACTGTCTCCACCATTCTCTTGTCACTTTCATCCGTAATGAGAAAACATGTATTTCTAGTTCTGTGTGGCAATTCTGGAAGAGAGGAGCTCATAACCTTTACAAAAGAATGTTTTATCATGATTACTTGGCCAATGACTACTTTCTTCTTGCTGTTTGGATATTTTAGCTGTCCCACTAAATCAGGACTCCATGCCCTCCAAGTGAACACGCAGGCAAAACATGAAATAATCCAGTGTGGTGAAGCCTTTGCCTGACCTACTACAGGATTGAGCCATCCTCCCTGGTGCTATTGATCTTCATTCTCAGCAGTCCTTTGAAATCTAGCCTCCCTTGTGGTTTCCAGGGTTATTTGAGCTTCTTTCAGAGGCTTTTCACTGCCTTTTTCAGAGTACCTTAGAAGAGGGAAATGTAAAGCTGCTTTCTCTTTCCTAGCCCTTCTCTCTGTTTCCTCTCTTCTTGGTGTCAGTGGCTACTCATGCCTCCTCATGCCTATTGGAACATTGTGCAGGTCTCATCAGCTCCAGAAGCCATTCTCAATATTGCTGACACCAGCCACTCACATATCATGACCTATCAAAAAAAAAAAAAAAAGTGAAAATTTTGTTGGGTTGTTTTTTTTGCTTTTTGCTATTTTGAAACTGGGAGTCAGAGTTGCAATTTTGTTTATACGGTATGAAAAAAAATCACTTCCTTCTTTCAATGAAAACTTTGATTTTCACACAGTATTACTGCCAATGAGAAAGGACACATCAAACAACTCTGGGATGAGGTTCATGATAAATGAGGAGGGTCATAGAACACAGAATACCTGCTGCTGTCCCTCTGGCTTCTATCTGCTGTGCCAGGCCAGGGAAAACATTTTGGCTCTTAACATCATTTGCAGCCACTGTACCTAGTGCAGTACAAATATTACTTTTATAAAAGGCTGGTTCTTTTCTAGTCCTGCAGAATACATTCAAAACTTCCTTCAGGGAATTCTACATGTTTATTCTACCCTACTTATTCATGGTTCTCTTTGTCAGTTTTAAAAGTGTCATCTTGTAAATGCAAGCTTCCCCTTTTCCTTGTTTTCTGGGAGAGGCAGAACAAGAGCAACTGACTGGCAAAGATGTTGATCCCCTGTGCTCATGAAAATGTGGGAGGAATTAGGTCCTTCCTGCAGATTTGACTGCATTCTCCAGAAACTAAGCTTTCATTTAAAAACCTAATGAAGTGTTTAGCCCTTCTGGTAGCAAAGATAACCATGCTTCAGTTTGCATTTTGCAGGGGTTATCTTGTGACAAAGCCACAGAAACTGCAACTGAACCAGAGCTATGAGCTTCCTCTCTTTATCTTAAGTGGGAGCTGGGTGTCAAGCAATGTGTCAGGGATGTTGGTGTGCCACAGACCTGGAGACAGGGAAAAACTTTGCTGAAGAGAGAGGTCTGAGGGGTTTGTCCAGTCTGGATGGGGGGTCCCAAGGGATTCTGCCATCTTCTGCCTTCTCTCCGCTCCATATTGCTCACTGTCACTGCTCTCCTGCAGTTTCTTCCCCCAGCCCTTCCTTTTGTGGTTCCTTCATGAGTCCTGATTAGCACTCTTTCAGTTTTCCATATGGGTTTGTGCCCCCAGGCCACAAGTATGACAGTAATTTACCATATGAGAGGCAAGATGGGCCATGATCCTTGTTTGAAAATGACAGAGGGGCAAATTTTGGCAGAAGTACTTGTAAATACCCTGAGAAGAAGCAGCAGGGCCAATGCTGATGAGGAGTCTGTGCTCAGACACCCCTTATGCCAATCCAAACCTTCCCATTCTCCCAGCTTTTGGCACATTGCCAGAAGGACTAGCTGGCTCCTAGACACAAGTGACCAACTTCATCATCCTCAGCCCTTGTTCTCACTTGGGAACCATGAATTATTCACAGGTTCTTTTAGCAGGTTCACACTGTACATGTGCATCTGAAGTTGCACACAGTGATGAGGCTGATGGGCCATCCCTCTGAGTGCAGATGTGGCTACACCTGCAGCCACGTCTGCACACCAGGGTGGGCACAGTCTCATTCTCTTCTTCACGCATCCCCTCGCTGCAGCATCTCAGCCACATCTTTTTTGCTTCTGCTGCTTCGTATCTTCACTGAGCTGCTCACAATAATGCTCAGGTCTTCTCTCCAGAGATTACAGTTAATCCAGAAGCCATCAGTGTGTCAGAGTAGTTTAAATTATTTCTTTCAAATGCATTACCTTTTAGTTCAAGTTCATCTGCCATCATGTTAGGACAACCACTGACGGTATAAGAGTTGTCTGGTGTTTCAAACAATCCTTTGCAGCTTTTCCTTTCTGATCAAGCTTTTATCAGGTGCATATTTTGACATTTCATTGTTCATCAAATTCTTAGTGTTACTAGGAAATGCAGTACTTGGCAAATCCACTGAAACTATGATCATAGTCTTAAGACATCTGTCTTAAGATATAAAAAAATCTATAAAAAACCAAATGGGTACATTCCTTATCTCGAAGTCCATATTTGTCTGCTGTCTGTTGTAAACAGATTCTCATAGAAATTGGAGGAAATCAGTGTCATGTATGTACAATATAGTCACCTGCACATGGATAGATAAAAAATAGCCCTTATAGACATCCTTAGAGCACTTTGCTCTTAATGTTTTTCAGCTTCAGGCTTCAGACACTTATTTCCACTGCCAGCTTTTCTCTTGAGCAATTGTTAATCCAGGACAAGATTTTAGCTCACCTTCTTGTTACCAGACTTCTTTCATATTCACACAGCAGAATCCTATCGGAAGCTTTTCAGCACTCTAAATAAATTATATCCATCATCTTGCTTTAATGTACTATTTTTTTTAACTCAGAGAATTCTACATGTTTAGGAGAAGCATAATTTACTTCTATGTATGTCATGCTAGTATATTCTTACCATATTATAAAGATTCTTGTGCTTTATTAGTCCAATTATTTTTTCAATTTTCTACACACTGAAGTATTTGATTCAAAAATTATCCTTAGCTCCATTTTTAAATTGGGCTCCATATTGAACACTTCTGTCTGTGTTGGTTCCTCAGTTTCTGCTTTATGTGAGGGAAAATTGTCTAAGCTTTTAATCACAAACTACATTCAGATATTACAGTAACCTCAGCAACTCTTGGAATTGACTGCAGCAGAGAAACCAGCATACCTTGAAATGAGAACTTTCAACTTTTCCTTTTTTTAAGATTGTTTTCAGATAACTATCTTACTACAAATCTCCTCCACAGTTTTAACAAATCTTGTTATAATAATTCACTGGGTGTTATGCATAAGCTGCTGTGACACAGTCATTTCCATGAATGACTTTATTGGGAATATTACTACAAAGTGAGGAAAACAAAAGCTCTGTGGGAACTTAAACTCTACCATCTAGACTACTGTTCTTAGCTATGAGGACTATTATTAACCCAGTTACAGAAACATTTACTTGAATAATGAATGAGATATTATTGCATGCTGTAGGCTGTGAGATTTAAAAAGAAAAGCTAAGAGTGTTCATACAGAACAGTGGAGGACAAACAAGGAAAAAGGAAGAATTTTGTCAAATATTTAATTTTTCTTTTAGGTTAGTTTTGGAAAGGTATTGATTGACATCTGAGGATAGCGATCTTCCAAAGACTGAGATGAAAATGAGTCCATATGTGAAACTGCACCTTTGAGAGGGCGGATGGTAAATTAGCCCTCAGACACAAAACTCCTCCTTTCTTCTTCCCTGCAGAAATGGACCCTCTTCCCTCTCCCTCACTTAATCCCACACAGCTCCAGGCAATTTTTTATCAAGCTGCCAGGAACACTGCAGTCAGGCAGTGCCAAGGCACTTGCTGGCCAGTCTTGACCCCCACCAGGCTTGAGCTCCTGCTGCCCAGAAAGGTCCCAGCTGCACCACAGGGTCCCAGCTGGCTCAAGAAAATGGCACAGAGGACACAGAGTTATTACAGAGCCAGCGTGAGGAGGGACCACTGTCCCTCTGGTCACACACCTCTCTGAGACCCCAGCCCACTGGTGCTTCCAGGACGAAGCTGAGTCCCCCTGTGTGCTCTCTGGCCACCTCTCTGGACATTCCTGCAAGGTCTGGTCCTTTCAGAAGGGAAAAGGATTTACAGCTGGGTCTTCCATGGCCCAGACAAAGGACAAGGCAAGGAGAAGATGAAGGAGGATGGAACGGCACCTCCACTTCTGGCTCCTTCCTTGCTTCCTTCTCCCTACCTTCTTGCCAAAAAAAGAAAAAAAAAAAAGAAATGAAGTGAAACTATTTGAGTGCCTCAAGCTGAGCTCACAAATAGTTCCAGGACTTTCAAAACCACATTTCCGTGTAAATTTACTCTTCCTCCAAGAATTTCACCAGCTTCTCCCCCACTTCTGGTTTTATTTTCTGACTGGTTATGGTGTGTTGAGAGGCCAGCAATAAGTCCATTGTTAACCCTGTTCAGCCTTCTGTTTGTTGGAAACTACTTTCTTCCTCTGTAGGGCTGCCCATGAACTGTCTCAAGATCTTTCAAGCTCTTTGCAATCCCGTCAGCACTCTGCCTGCCTTTACTTTTTTTGACATCTCTCCAACTGTATTATTCATACACTTTTTAATTACCTATTTTTCTAGAGTAGTATTTTGATTTAACACAACTGTTAAATTATTCCCAGGTGAAAATTAACCATTTACTGTCACTTGTTATTTTTCACTAGTCTGAATACACACACCCTAGTTTTGTGCTGATCAGCTAGGAAAAAACTTTTCCAAACTTTTGGGGCATATGTAATTTATCTTTTCCCTATTCACATGGTAATAAAAAATCCTGTGTTTTCCTCATAAATTCACTGAATCCCTTGAAGGCAGACTGTTTGCAAAACACTAGAAAAAACTTCTCTTTTTTCAATTTTTAAAAATTATTATTATTTCTACAGCTACTTTTGCTGCAAACATTTCATATTTAAAATCATTGAATACTTCCTGTATTTTTTAACATGAGGCTGTTTATATTTCTTTTTGTGGATGCACGGAGGAGGGATTTTAATTTTCTGGAAGATACCTGGATGGCTCCAACCACCTGTTCAGTCTTTCTGCTTGGCCATCTGGCAGAGGGGCCTGCAGGGACCCAGGCTCAGCCTGTGTGCTCATACTCTGACAAACAGGGTGCCTGCTCTTCTCACAGTGGGAACCACCCTGCCATGTCCCAGGGCCAACTTCAGCTTCATATTTACACTCTCAGAGCTCACTCCTGTGATGAAGCTGAGATTCATCTCCCCACCACGAGACCAGATGAGATGTGCACGGAGAGCTGAGGAGCTGCAGTGCTCACTCATTCCTCATCACTGGGAATCACCTCATTGCTTTGAAACCTCTGGCTTTGATAGACATTTTTATTGGCTTTGCCTCCCAAGGTTTTTTCCCTCCTGTCTCCATTCATCTTGCCACCCATAACAGTCCAGAGTTTGTACAGAGACACAAAAGTAATTTGAGTAAGACTAGATTAATTTCTATATTGCAATCATTCCATGAAAAAACACAGCTAATACCATGTCTGAGAATAAAGCATATTTGGACTGCTTTCACACTTTAATGAAAGGTATATTCCACTGAGTATGAACACCAAACAACATTACCTAGAGATATGTTAATAATAGTTTTGTCACTTACTGGGAGATTAAGATTTCACAATTCTCACAGAAGACAGCACTCTATGTAAATTCCTCTTAAACCTCAACAACAGTGCTACAGAACTAATAATTTATTTATTTTAAAAATGTCAGCAGGGTATGACCACTGAGATGAAACATCTCATTTTCAAGAACATCTTCAGGGATGATGGCAAATTACAGGCACTCACAGTGATGCACACGGCATTAAAAATACAGTATATGATCAAATATGACACATAGAGGAATGTTGGGGTTTTTTTCTAAGCAGAACAATAAATTTGCCTAAAAGATAGATAAATTGTGATAGAATGTAATATTCTATACTACGGTGTTCTAGTTCAATGGCTCTGAATAACTGAATAAGGAATTTTGTTTAATTTTTATTTCAGAAATTTAAACCCTCTCATCCTCACAGCTCTCAGGCTGTGTTAGTTATCAAACATGGTCTGGTATTGCTCTAGACAGAGAAATAATAACCTAATAAACAGCAAAACAGTTTTATACAACTAGATTTTTTTCATTTTTCCATCCCAGGGAAAATACAATAGAATTTCTTGCTGCTATTTTAGACAAGATACTGCTGTGGGGTTTATAGTTTCTTTCTTATGTAAAGTCCTTTCTTTTTTCAAGAATTTTATCATTCATTCATCTTTGTAATTTTTTTGAAGTTTCAGACTTTTCACTGTGTTACAAAAATTATCCAGTGATCAGAACACTAATGATACACATGAAGTTTCATTTGCTGAAATAGAACCACAGATGGCTTTATAAAAAAAAATCCACTTTCCATCAGAGCAGCAATGGTCTGGAAATTCCCCTATAAGTAAATATGCATCCAAAATCACAGAAGATACAGAAATATTCCATGGGCTCAGTGTGAGATTTTCCTGCTTAGGTATATCATGCTGTATATTACTTTTAAATTGCCTTTTGCAATACTATTTATGTAGAAAAATGCCCTAAAAAAAACTTAAGAAAGAAGTTCTCAGTGCTACACAACTCCCAGACACAGACACTCTCACAGGTTTTAAAGGCTTTAGGGTCAGGCACTCACCTGGTATAGGTCAGGATGGCCCTGCTGACCACAGTGACAGCTCAAATCAGGTGGGAGTTCAGCTTTCATGATTCCCATGAAGTCTCTCTAGTGTACAGTGGGTTACAGATTTAAATTCTTGTAGTTCTGTTGATTATACAAGGGTTTCCAAAGAACCTGATGTTGAAACAAAGTGTGTTTCTCTACAGAACAGATGTTTTCTACGTGTTTAGACACTGCAGTAACCACTGCATGTGAAAGAAAACTTTATCTTTCTAAAGTCTCACTTGCCTGAGAGTCTCTAAGCCTCATGCTCGGGGCCTGGGCATAGCCTGCCCTGCTTCCAGCACATGCATTTTCCCTGAGCTCACACAGGGGTAGCCCTTCTGAGGGTGTGCAGGACCAGGGCACACGAGCTGGGGGCAGCAGCACAGGGTGGGGGCTCAGGGATCAGCCCTCCCTGTACACCACGGCACCTGGGAACACACACAAAGCTGTGCTCACCCCCACTGACACAGCCAGCCGCTCTTCAGAAGCTCCGGAGTGCTCAGTTCTCGCTCCTTCAGTGGGAAACTGTTTTTATTTCTGAGGAGACCAGGCTGCCCTGAGGGAATGGCAGGTGCTGGCTGCAGAGTGCCCGGTGCCAGCAGGTCCCAGCCCGCTCCCATTGCAGCGGCTCAGCTGCCTCCTGCCTCCTTTGTTTGCCACCCAGGAAGGCCAAAACTCCTGAACCATACTCATCCCAGCACTCAGCTGTGGCATAAATGACTTAAATGCTGGAACAGAAATGCAGGAAAGGGTGGGATTCACCACTCTACTAGGATACTTCATGCTGTTTTACTGGGGAAAATGTTTCTTCAGTGTTCCCCAGGACTCCCTTCAGTAGGGGAGTTATTTAGTACTAAAACCTGCTCCTTTACCACCCCCACTCCCTGTACCAAAACAGGAGTAATGATTACTTGGGAATGCATTTATAATCCCTCCAGTGTTCTGCCCCTGCTACGGGTCTTGGGACTTTTAGAGTAGCAATAAGAAAGTCTCAGATTATTTTTACATAATTACAAATGGAACCAGTCCATTATTTTCCTCTTCATCCTATGCTACACTGGTTGCACCTTGGCCACTTACGAGCTTTGGCCTGCAGCCTCTGGAGTGATGGTTCAGCATGAACTCCTGCTGTTTTCCCTGTTGGGAAGCTTGACATTATCATCTATAATAGTCTCCACAGACAGTGTAGGTTAAAAACCTGTTTCATTAGTATTTTGTGTCTCATGCCCATCCTATAGCAAGGTGAACCTTATTCCCAGTTTTCCTTTCTGTTGTGTAGAAACACAGAGCACCAGTGGCTGAGAAAGGCTTTGGCTAGAACCTTAATTTCAAAGCAGAGGACTGGCTGGGATAGTGTGTTTGCACCTGGGAACATGACAGGATCACAGTATGGGCTGTTTCTTCCAGCAGCCACCTGCAGCAGTTGCCTCCTTCTCCAGCCATAGCCCACAGTCCTCCAGCTGCAGCTCGAAATCTCAGCAGAGAAATTTGGGTACTCAGCAGAGATGAAACACACACCACCATCTGCTACAGCTACCTCTCACGTCCTCCAAAAGTCCAGTGAGCCGGGGTTTAAGGCTGAGTCCTGAACACACAGATGAAGAAAATACATTCAGGACAAACGTGTCAAAAGTTGGATCAGAAATCTATATCCCAAACAGGATAAAATGCAAGAAGACAGATTTCTACTCTGGACTGGGCTAGACAGAGAGACGTAAGAAAGAGAATAAATCTGTACAAAAATTGGAAAGAGAACCGATATGAAAAAAAGAGTGGAGCAGAGGCATTCTTAGTACTGCCAAAGGAAAACTGAAAATTGATCTTGCAAAGCTTGAGGCAAAAGAGCGAGAACTCTTCAGCAGTGTAAAACATAAGGAAATAGAAGTGAGACACCATGGATCCAGACTTTGCCTCAGTTTCCCACAGGGGTGACGGGTTTAACCATGAGAGGAAAACACAGATGATGGTAAAAAGAGCTGGAAATCACGGTGGAAACAAAACTCAAGGAGTTGAATGCACTTGGTTCAGAGAAACGGTATGATCTCATCCTTGTGCTCTGAAAAATACTGGCACAAAAAATGGCAAGACGGGTGCTTCAGAAGGAAAACAAAGCACTCAGATTAATTCTAGACTCATTAGTCTGTCTCAGCAGTATTTGCGGTTTAAAACAGATTCTGAAGAAAATCTTAATTAAATAAAAGTGATAAAATGCAACAGGAGTGATTTTAAGGTAGTTTCTGCCAGACTGCCTTAGATAAAACATTAAATTTATCTAATAAAGAAAATATTCCATACAATGTCTCTGGGCTTTAGTAGGATATTTTAATATAGGTCATATGGAAATCCTTTCTTTAAACTGGAAAAGCTAGGGTCAGTTGGGAAAGTGAAAGGTGAGTAAGAAGCTGGCTTAGAGATAGGAGTGTGGAGGAAAAGGAGACGATGAATAATCCTGCAAGAAATATGGGGCTGGAGAGAGGTTACTAGGAGAGACTCTAAAGTCTTAATATTTTGATAATGACCTTGTCAAAGCCATTAGAACTGTGCAGATGAATTAGCTGGTGACCTAATGTTAAGGAACATCATGAATACAGAGGAATAGCAGAATACCATACAAAAGAAGAATTATATGGTCCTTGAGACTAGAGTAAAGGGAAAAGATGATATCCTACAGTACCAAAAATGAGGTTATGCTCTTGGGAACAAAAGATCTTCATCAGAACCAGTCCTAGCTTCCAACTATGGAATTTGCTCAGTCATGCCAGCGTAACAAAAGTGTTATCTCTCGTTGAGTGGAGTGATAAGGAGTCTCCAAAACATCTTTAAATTATGGAACAAAATTGTATGGGCAAAGCAAGAGGAGGTGACATTTTACACTCTGCTGCAGGATGAATGGATGCCCCATCAGCATCATCTTCATCAAATCCTCCTGTGAATGACAGCCTCACACAGCCTCACAGGTACGTGTGGGACAGCCACTGGAGCTCCCTGTGCTGGCCACTGGCTCCTGACCCCTGAGGTAGGGCACTGTCACATTCTCTGGCTGGGCACCAGGCAGCCTTGGGCACAGGAGGCTCAAAGGTGTCCAGCCTGCAAGGTCTGTCTTAACACAAGTTTCTCAACAGTCCTGATCAGGAACAGGGGGTTTGGAGCAGGTTCAGAAACAGCAGATGGTCAACCTCAAGGGACTGGTTTTGGAGGAGAGTGCTCCCAAACCCCTCAGCAAGAAATAGCAGGAGCTATTTTTTTCCCCCAATGTGGACATGGCAACCTCCACTGCCTGGCACCTTTTTTTGGTCAGTTCTCATATGCCATGGAGGGCATGGGCACAGATGACTTTTTGCAGAGCAGCTTCTCTTGAGGCCCTGTGAAGCCTCAAGGAGAAACAGTAGCCAAAGAAATAAAGCAGAAGCCAACTCTAAATTTGTTCCCTTGCCACACTGCTCTGCCACCACAGACGCGAGTGCCTGAATTCAGACCTAAGCATACATGCCTGCAAATTCACAAATGCATTTCCCTGAGCTAGAGGTACTTTGCATAAACTGAATGGAAGCAGTTTGGATTAACTTGGCTATAGATCCAGCACAGACACAGAATTTGGGTGTTCTCACACAATAGAGGAAAAGGAGCCTTCTTTTAGCTTGCTGAATAGCTACTGAATAATATTTTCAATAATCTTTACAGAGTGACTGTAATTATTAAATCTGACTCTATAAGCAGTGGATAAAGATCTCTAAAGGTTTGAAATGGTAAATATTCTAAATATCAAGCTCTAGCAAGGTGTGCAGATGGCCAGTTATGCATGTGAATAAGCTATTAAGGTATTTACAAAAAGCCAGAAAATAACCTACCCAAAAATACCTCAGACCAGAGAAATAAATTTAGTGGCTATTTTTCAGCTTTGAAGGGAAGACCGTGATAGGTCTATCCAATTTCCACATGTTAAGACCTCAAAATTATAGTCAAATATGACTTTGGAGTAATTTCTGCTGCAATATAAGGACTTGTCTACAAAAAATGCGCAGAAAGAGTTTGACTGAAAAACAGGAATTCTGATGACACGGTATCAGCAAGGAGCTTGGTAAAGATCCCAAACACATCTATAATACATGGGCTGAAATCATGGTTTAAATTTATTGTTCAATTACAGCTTCAGGCTCTTGGAGTTCACTGCTGCCAAGAAATATATATGACATTAAATTATGGAATATTTTCTTAAATATTTTAATACATTTGAGTACTTGTAACATTTTATTTAAGCATATTATTCAGAGAACAGAAAACATTGCTCTTTCCTAATTAAAGGTGTGAGTCAGCAAGACCAATAAAATGCTTACTTCAGTGCTGGAGGAAACTCTGAAGAGGGAGAAAAATCCTATTAGAAAGTCCCCTATTATCCTGGCAATGCCTGCCTGAGTGACATCTCAATGTATTTTTGCTGAGTTAAGCCTTACAAGGCCCATCCACTTATGGCACAAGATTTCATTTCACCATTAATTTATTTGATTTGTCAAGAGATTAATAGGCATGTGAGATGTTAGTTAAAATTTCAGAGCACCTTGTGAGGCTCTGTAAGATAGAGGAAGGCTATTATCAGCAGGAGTGTAGATGCTATCTGAAGGGTGGAGGGTCACAAAATGTGAGGTGGGACTGGTCACCTTAGGTGGGAAGGGCTGTGCAGACCTGTGCAGCACCTTTCCACTGCTCTGGCCAACGATCCCGGCAGCAAAACTATCAAAAATGAACCAGATAAGAGATGGTATCTTAATTTCCAAAGAGTGCTCTGTCAGGGTTTGAGGTGTTTTACTTCTTGTGACACCTGCACAACACACTCGACCTTGTAGCTCTGTAGAAGTACAAGGGTTAGCAGGCTAAAGGTTTGGTCTCTCACTTCTAGGGTTGGACCCACACCTGGAGAGCTCAGCAGCTGGAAGCTTGGCCAGCTATCTCTGGACAAGGCAGGTCTGCTCCTTGGTGCACTCACAGTCTGTCATCCAGAGCACTGGGACCCGGTTTTCTTTTACTTTCTGGATCTTTGGAAACCACAGCAGACAAAGAATGCATCCAGGCCTCCCCCCTGCATGCTTTCAACAGGCCCTGTAGCTAAATGTGAGAGGCAGGAAGAGCCCTCGGTCCTGTAACTCAGGTGGAGCTCTGTGGAGTAGCAAAGGCAGTGCAGAGGATTACAAAAAGATTTTCACCTTTACTCTAGCTTTTCTGATTGCTGAATGGATCTATCATTAAAGCATAGCTTTTCAAATGGTTTCAAGTGATTTGTGAGCATCCAACTTTCTCCATTGCATTCAAGAACTGTTCAAGAGGCTGCCTCTGATCTGAGATCTCTTAAATAGGAATGCAGTATTTAAACTGGGATTACCCTCTCAGCTGCAAATTTTTAATAAAATTTCTAAATGGCAACATTACTGTCGTTAGTAATGAAGTAGATACAATTATTGCTAAGTGAACATTTGATATATATTAATAGCATCTCATTCAAACAAGCAAGAAAATTGCATTAGTTCCAGAATATATCCTGCAGGGAACAATCCCTCACTGCCGTGAGGCCAGATTCCCATGTTGTTCAAACCCATACAGTCGAAAGAATAATTCTGATAACTTCTGATACGCTTGAGAGAAAAATATTTTCAACAGCCTTCCACAAATCAAGGGTCTGATCCTCTGTGAGTGAGGCATAAATCCACAAAGGAGTTTGGCCACTCTAAGGCTCTTCTACTCCACAGCCTCCCTGATACTCCCTGTCTCATTAAGTTTGTCAGCTGGGAACACTTCCAAACAGAAGAGGAGGGTCAGAACCCCTTCAGGCAATGATGGCATCTGAAATCAGATTTCTCATTCCTGGAAGGTCCTCCCACCACTAAAAACCTGGTAAATCCAGGTGTCAAGGGGCAACATGGCCACCTGGTTCTCAAGCACTGCACAGTGGGTGCTGAGCCTCTGGAGAAGGCTCCCACCTCTGGGCCATGCCTAGGCAGAGAATGGTGACATGAAGCTCTGAGCCAGCTCTAATGGCACCTCTGCTCTTTCCTTTTGCCTTGGTTTAGGTATCTCCCTCAGAAGCCAAGGCCTAACCCTTCCATGCTCTCTCTAGGCTGAAAGCAGGCTGGATTTGACTCCTGCATCCTGTTCCTAGTCCCACTCATCTTATTTTAAAGCATTGCCTAATTTGAATCAACTAAAATGGCTTTTTTTGGATGGCACCATAGTGCATC
This sequence comes from Irena cyanogastra, assembly GCA_013397155.1. Taxonomy (NCBI): domain Eukaryota; kingdom Metazoa; phylum Chordata; class Aves; order Passeriformes; family Irenidae; genus Irena; species Irena cyanogastra. Next base: position 542,650 of record VWZV01004339.1, read on the forward strand.
ACTGCTCCATAGCCTTTCATATCCACCAGTGTCCCATCTGTGTTGTAAGAACTGAACTCAGCTCCTCTACCTACTCTCACAGATTATTTAAATCAGAGCTGTGCTCTTTAGTTGCAGTTACCTGTCCCTGTTGTTGCAGTGAGTGCCTGGTTGGTGTTCAAGAGCACCAGCCCCTGTGCACAAGCATGTATCTCATCTCGGCTTCAGGTGATGGTCTCTCCTCTGTGAGGGTCACATACAGGCCTGGTGATGCTCTCCTCCACTGCCATCCTGGCAGGAGACTTTCTGAAGTGAAGCACTGCTACTGGGCAGATCTCCTGGAAACAGCTGTCTGCTGAAGTTTGCTGTGTCTTCAAATATTTAATGAAATCCTTATAGAAGCTGTGGCTGAAATTAAAGTTGAGAGAAGAGTCTGGTAGGATTTGAAAAGCCCAATTCAGTGAGAGTCATGAGAGTCTCTTGAAGCAAAGCTCTCTGAAGTGGTACAGTCATTGCTCTGGATGAACATATGTTTTCCTTGTCCCTGTAGGAGTGGAGCACATTCCCCACCAACACACAGTCTCATTGTTCTAAAGAGGGATTTTCTGAACATCAGCAGCTTGTCCAAATGCTAATCCTGAAACTATTGAAGCAATTCTCTAAAGACTATTATTTTTCCTATACATATTAGAGTGTTATTTTGAACACTGTTTGTCTTTTCATCTATCCACAAAACCTGCAAGAGATTTTCTTATTTAGGGTGTGAGTCTGCACCTTTGAATTTAGCAGGAATGTTAGTAGTGAAATAATATAAATTCAAATTTTTTTTAACGTGGTACATAAAATAGGACTTTTCCAACAGCCAGAACTTATAAACATCATGTATTTTTCCCCTTTTTAAGGGGAGTGGCATGACAGTATTGCCAGAAAAGAAATATTCCCTGTTTTCTTTCCATTTCTCTCTTGTACACACAAATTTATAGTGAATGTCAAGAAAATTACAGCATAAATTACCATAACTGAGAGTTTAGAAGTTGCCCAGAACTATAAAAATGTTGGACTAAAAACAGTCAGAAAGAGCTTCTGATTTGCTGAGTACTGATCATGAGCACTACAGTGAAAGGAGACAGACATGGAGCTCGCAGCAAGAGACTGGCAGTCTGTCTAGGGAACTCTCACTCTGTGACTGAAAACATCCCAAATAACACATATCCCCAAAGACATTTGGGCTGAAATGTAGATCTCCTCCTAGTACCAGATTTGTGGATTTCTGTACACTGAGAGCAGCAGTGTTAGTGCTACCAGCCATCACACTTAGCCCTTCCCCTTCTAGACAATTCCATTGGTATAATGCCATATTTTCTACCTGAAGATCAGTTTTATCTCACAGTTAAAACCTCCAGTGTAATGTTGCAGAGGTCTGACCATCCAGGATTTACCTGGAATGTGTGACTGCAGGCAGAAGAGTCAATGGTAAATGCTGTGGGTAAGCAGGAGGATCCAGACTTCAAGGCCCTCACTGTGAGCATGACAGCATTGCAGCCTTTATGCATTGGTTCTCACCACATCCTGTGTCTCCTCTTTGCACTATGTCTTGCTTCCATTACATCTCTGTTTCCATCTCCGAACATCAACATCGCATGGGCGTGGTGTGGTTTTAAACTGTCCTTGTATGTCCTTCATTTCTTGCAGGGAATACTAACACATTTCTCCATAATGTATTTTCTCAAAAGTTTTATCTAAGACCAACATATTTATGTTGCAGATAACAGATCTGAGTTTTTCAGTATCAGCATCAGCAGAATGTGTGAGAATAAGGCAGTGAATACCTTGGCATACCTGTATTCCTTTCCCCATACCTGCAGGAAAGGATGGATTCAAGACACGGTGACTCTAATTTACAAGTAGCTTTCAGTGCTTCACATGTAAAGCAATGACTTCCTTAATCCTGAATATTTTCCTGTAGTCTTACAAATGCTGATAATTATTTGGAAATTAGAGTAGCGGCATCAAATTTTTGTGGGAAAATTTTGTTCAGGATTTACTTACTTCTTGAAGAATATATGTGTTAATGTGGTTGCTTTCCCATAGAATTCATAAGGAGGATGCTGCTTAACACCCCAGATGTTAAAAAACTAATAGTCTCTTCTAGAAGTGAATCTGCAGAGAGTAAAGTGACCCACGATGATTCACAGTTTTCTGGGAATAAGCAAACCAAGACTGTGTCATCAGAATGGGAAAATACCATAAGCACAGCAGTTTTGCTAGCAGCCACCTGAGGTTAAATAATTTGCTTGAACGTCATCCAGACATCCTGTCATGGATGTGAGGTCACCATGGCAAAGGATAGATGATAATGTATAGGTTCAAGGACACGGCTGAATTTTATACACTTTGTTCCTGGGTCAAAAGTATTTCTGTCCTTTATTGATCTTGTTATTATCCCAAAAGGAAATAGGGAAACAGCCAATACAATGTATTTCTCAGAAGAAATGAGAAAAAAGTGGGGAGCTTTCATGCTCTTTCTTAACTGAGCAGTTCAAACACCTCTGCAGATTTTCCTTTGAATTTACTGATTTTTTCCTTTGAGCTTTTTGCAGGTGGAAATCTTCCTGGGAAAAAACAGGCTCCTGAAGAGAAGCAACCGCATTGTTGCAACAGCTGAAACCTTGGAACCCTCCACAAACATTTTCACAGGCTGAAGGAGTAGCCAGGCAATAGGCATTTTCAAATTGTTGCTATCTACCTTAAATCATCCAGAAGAGCCCTGTGTATTCCCAGTTTTTGGCCCGAGGCGTAGGTTTCTTGGGCCTCCTGGAATAACTCCAAATCCCGGCCGAGATGACGGTGCCAAGGCCTTAAGTGCTGCAGCCCTGCTTCTATCGCCGTGCAGAGCCAGGGAAGAAAAGCGATCTGGGTCCTGCCAAGCAGACCATAAATGACTCGCTGAGCCATTGTTGCTTTGTTTGCCTTAAAACAGGGGTTCTCTTCTTTTCCTGGCCATGTTTTTTACTGGTATGCAGTGCTGACTTGTTCCCAAATGTGAAAGGAGACTCGGATGGGCTGTGGAACTACTGGGGCCAGAGGCTTGTCTGGTGAAAGGGAAATGTCATGCTTCCTTTCCCAGCCCTGATGGAGCTGGTGGCTGTCACCAGTAGCAGGTAGATCACCATCCTCCTGGGAGTACACCCCCCATCCACAGTGTCCCAGGATTCCACTTGTTAGTAATCCCAGTGCCACCAGCAGAAAAGGGCTTGGGCTGCACATCCCTCTTGACTCATGCCTCATCCTGCTTTGCACCACTCCTCGGAGTGCAACAAAGGCACGGACTCTGCTGGGCTGGAGGCAGCCAAAGAGAAAAAAGCATCAGGGGCAGTAAATAAGGGCATGTTTAAAGTTAATGCCATCAGTCAAAAGCCTCAGAGATGGAACATTATCAATCTTTGAAAGTTATTATGCAGAAGCAAGCTGCTGAGGGCATAAATATTTTATAGATCTTAAACTATTGAACAGTTATTGGAGCTGGGATTTAATGTCTTTCAGCCTCACTTGACAAAATAACAAAAAAGGGGCTCAGAGTGAGAAAACAGGCATGAACTGGTATGATGAAACCTTGGAGTCTATTCAGAGAGTCCATTCTTCTTCCATACTGGTAATTGTTGTAATTCACTGACTTTAATGAAGTTACTTTTTATTCACACCCAAAATAAGCTGGAAAAAATATAGTGCAAAGCTCTTGATTAATCTTTGGAAGGTTTGCAGTATTTGAACCTCATCATCTGTGTTGCAAGGTCATCTTCTTTGTGGTAAATATTCCTAGTGCCCCTCAACTGCAGATGTAGATTATCTTTTGTCATAAAACTAAAGGAACAGACTTGAGGGCTTGAATGTGTCCTAAAGTCCTTTAGATGTGTCCTAAAGTTCTTTCCACATATACATAGGAAAATTTCCAAAGTTTTCCTGAAGGAGTGCTTTGTACTGTGGTTATGACTCTTTACATCTCCATAATGGCTTTATTTGCTGTGTAAATCTTCAGAAACATTGGGAAATGCCCCAGGATGGCTTTCCAAGTGATTAGACAGAGCTTCTCTTGGCTGCACATAAAACCTCATGCATTTTCTCACTTGCACAAACAAGGATGAACCCACTAAACTGCAAACTAGTCTTTGTAGACCCTTTCTTTTTGTTTGTTTCCTGCAAACCCTTTACTTTTGTCTGTTCTCTGCCTAGCATGGAAAGGACTTTGCTGATGGACTCTGGACAATTAAAACTTGCTGCCTGCCTCAGGAGCAGCACTTCCACCTCCCTCAAGTGGCTCACACCAGTTGCCTGCAGGGGAGGGTTCCTGCTCGAGGGCTCTGAGGGTACGTGGAAGGTGGAAAGTAGAGCTGCCTCAAATGGAAACACAGCATCCACTGCTTTCCATCAAGTGGGCATGGTTTGCCTTCCCTGGAGAATGCCCCTGGAAAAGTCTCTCCTCCTTTCTGGGAAGGGAAGAACAAACTCTGCCAGGCTCTGCCATCAGGACCTCTGACTCCTCTCTGCCATGACTGAGCCCATGCTCACAGCACAGAAAATGGCCTGTCCTTAAGCACAGCCTGACAAAAGTCTTCTCTTTCTTTTCCATTTTTGAGGTTTTTTTGTTTGGTTTTGGTAGGGTCTTTTTCCCCAAATCTCTGTGTGTGTAAGACAGGAAGAACTGCTTTCCTGGAGTCACTCAATAAATTAGTTGACCCTGGATTAGCTTTGACCCTGGGGCAGAAAGGCAAACTTCTCTATTAATCTATTAGAAAAGAGTCTCATTCAGGTTAAAGGGAGGCTGGTTTCTAGCTCCTCTTTCTACTGAATATTGCCACAGGTTTTCTAATGCAAAACACTGGAACAGATTTTTGCAGTAAAGGTTAAAAATATATTTTTTAGGGAAAGTGTCCCTTTCTGTTACTTTTAAGGCTTATCAGCCTTGGTCACACTGATGAGAGGCGCCCGTGGAGCACTTTACCAGCACTGAGTGGAGAAACATTGGGCATGATTAGACTGTGTCTGTATGATAGCAGTGTAGCTTAGACCCCATTAAACTAAATTAGACTTCCCATTAAATTAAATTAGTCTTCTCTTTACTCCTTGGGCTCACCTGACACAAAGAAAATGAATTGCTGTAATTTACATGCTGCTTTGGCTTGTAGCATCTTTCAGCCGCTCGACGTGTAAGACGCACACAATTTAAATCCATGTGAAATGAAGTAAATTAAGGTGGATTGAAGGAAACACAGAAGAATTCAAGATTTGGTGACTTGTGTGGGAATTTGTCCTACCAGTCTCAGTCTTGGCAGGGAGGGAAGCCTTAGTGGCTACAGCAGGATTCTCTACCCCTGTCCTCTGTTGCAGACCTAACCCTATTGCCACTTCTGGGTTTCTTTGGTTTCTCTGAGGGATGTGGAATGTGTTTTATGGATTCTACCTCCCTTCATCATCCTCCTTTACTCCTACCCCTAAGGCAAGCATGGAACAACACTCCTTCTCTCCAAACAAAAACTCATAACGTTTCATTCACTGATTAGCAATTTTTGGTGCTTGTTTCCCTCCTGTGTAACAGTGAAGCTGGTTAAAAAAGGAGATTACTTCCTTTTGACTTTCTGCCTACTCAATATAACTCTCCTTTTATGCAACAGCACAGCATATTATTAAGAAATATTTACTGCATTTAAGCAACAGTTTCCAGGAGCAGCTGATATAGAAACATTCTGTTAAACTTTAGGCTGCGTTTTATTTTTAAAGTTACTCCTTCACAATGTAAATTCTGACTCTGGAAATTTCCTTCCGATGTTTAATCAGCCCCTGGAAACACACTTGCAGCAGCTGTTCTTTTGAAACTGGCACACCAGACCAAGCTCCATGAGATAAAGAGTGTTTCTCATATCTCCATTCAGAATAGTCAACATTTAAAAGCTCAGCTAGGTGTCTTCCAGCTTCAGCAGTGCTGGTGAGAGTACAGTCAGCCTGTGCCTTCAGCTTGTGTACCTTCAGACTTCCAGGATTTTACAGAGCTTTAGGGGTTCAATACTTTATCATACACCATTTGTGAATTTGCCTTCACCCAGGCAAGATAAGCGCCTGGATTTTGCATTTTCTTGGATTTTTCCTCACATCCCTTCTTTCCTCACTTTATTCTTTGCTCACAGACACCTGCTTACTAATGTGTTAGAAGGGAGCATCTTATTTCCTTCATTCTGCCTCGAATGTGTTCAGAAACTGTTCTACATGATGCTGAAGCTCTCAAAAGCCTCAGACTTAGGCTACAAGAAATACTACATTGCTGAAATTTAACTGTGTCTGGGAATCCTACTGAATTAAGCTCGATATCAATGGTGTTGGAGGGAGCTCAATCCTCTTCAGAACAAGTCCCTGTCTGTGTAGGGCACTCCTGGAAAGGTGCTAAGGTTCTGCTCCAGGGAGCTGAAGGTATTGGTTACATCACAGGATCCTTTCTATTCTAAATCCTCTAAATCACTGATTTTTCATAAGAAAATATTAATAAGATACAAAAGATACACCAATATGCTAGCACAAACTAGAAGTACTTTGTTTCCTTGTATTGTGCTACACTCTTTCATTGTAAAATAATAGTTTGATTTTATGCAACACAAGGTTGATTTACCTTTTCTGCACATAATGCAGAATTTTTTTCACATAAAGGTGAAATTCAGTAATGTTGATTCCTTACTGTTAAACACACTGTCATGTCAGTGTGTCATTATCAGCTCAGTGTGTCTTTATCACTGTGGGCCAACATTGTTGGTCCTAAATGCAGCAATATGAGTAAAAACAGTTTGTGTTTTAGAGATGCAGAGTATAAAATGCCTCTTCTGGTATTCACCTGGAGTGGAGGTGTGCAGCAGAACAAGAAGTGAGGAAGTTTGAAGGCTCTCCAGACTCGCAGCTGGGGGAGTTTGAAGACAGGAGGATGAAATAGATTGCAGATGCCATGAGATGTTAACTGCTGTCCTGGGCTGTCTGGCTGGGCAGCTGCGAGGTCTGCACTGCCTTGCTCACGCATGGTCCTGCAGATAACCAACAGCCCAGGCCTCTGCATGCACAGAGCAGGACCAGAGCCTCTCTGTGCCTCCTCTACAGAGGAAGATAACAGCCGTGGGTGGTGAGAGATGTCAGAGGCAGCAGAGGATGGCGCAGGGATGATAAAACTGGGGGTCATGACAGGCAGACACCAAAGCCTTTGAGTGCGTGGCAGGAGCTGTGAGGACACTCCTGACTGTCCTGCGTGGTGGGGTGTGATCCCTCTGCCCTCCCTGTCCTCAGCCCTGGACTCAGCTCAGCAGGAGTTACGCCACATAACATCTGCTCTTTTTGTGACATCAAAGAGATAGTGAAAAAAGTGAAACAGGTACACAGCCCGAAATACATTACAGCCAGGTTAAAATGGCCAGTGAAAGGTTTTGTATTTGACCACACGTGTTTGTAGAAGTGTGAGTAATAATGTACCAACCTCAGACCAAGAGATTGATAGGAGGGGAGAGGATTGCAGAGCATAAAATGAGCAATCAGGTGGAAAATGCAAATGATAAGATCTCAGAGACTGAAAGTAATGAGAGAAAACCAGATTATCTCAGAATTAAAACATAAATTGGAGCACTGACATCTGAGAAATAAAGACTCACATTAATATTAGGTGGCAAATATGGAACAGTTTGCCCCATATCTTAAGAAACAATATACAGGTCTGATGTGTGAAGTCCTTTTGTGTACTGCTGCACATACTTTGGGCTCAGCAACTTAGAAAGTACCTGAGAAGTCTTCCCTCCCATTTTTTTTTTCTCTAACAAGACTTCAAAATATAGTCCAGTATATTTCTTACTCAGAGCTTTGGTATCATGATGTCATACACCGTTTAAGGAATTGAATCAAAGAAAAGAAAGAAATTTAGTAATACACACTAATCCTGTACTGTAGGACCTTGGCAAAAATACCATGGAATACGTGCTTTTCAAAGCTCCTGGCTTGGGCAAAGTGAGTCCATGCATGCACTTTGTGAAGGCTCTCTAAAAAAGCCTCACTGTCTCTGCAGCATGTGTTTTAAATGGTCTCTAGTCCCCAGTAATCTATTTTCTGGTTTCCTTCCAGGCCTCTTCATTGCTATCTCCACTTGCTGCAGAAATCGAGTACTTGTGTACGTGGGAGGTGTGGTGTAGCACGGATTTATCACGCCAAACAGAGCACTCCTTATTGGAGGCACACTGCTAATACCTCTGAAAGGCTACAGGGCCCGTTGGAAGGGACTTAAATCATCTGCTGGTATTTATTTCAGCTCAAAGTTATGCATGCAAAATAGTCATAAAAAGGTTGGCTCGATGAATCTTTCCTGCCCTGAACTTGCACTGCACCTTCTAGCTGGCCTGCTCTGGCTCAGACACACAGCACAGAGCTCTCCCATCCCGTCCTCCTCCTTCCTCTTCTCAGGGGGGGAAAGAACGACAACGGGACGCTCTCAGCTGCAAACCTGCTGTCAGCATCCTTTGAGATGTGTGATCCCCTGGCAGGGCCCCAGTGGTCCAGCAGTGCCTGGCTGGCCCCTCCTTGCCCCTTGGCTCAGACTTGCCGTGCAGGGACACCAACCCTGGTGCTGGGATCCCTCTGGCAGTCCCCAGCTGCCCCCAGCCAGGGCTCTGAGCAGCAGCATTGCTGCTGCCTTGGGATCCTTAGCTGAGCTTGAGGGGTTTACTGTTCTCACCTCACACCACTGCCCGAAGCAGTTGTTCCATCTCAGCCCAGATGCTTCGTTTCAGAGGCAAATGCCGTGGTTCCTGTATACATTTGCTTTCTCGGCTTGTCAAGCACTTAAGTGCCTTTCATCTTGAAGTATCCTAAATGATAATACGCACTTATATAGCTTAAGCTCCTCTAATGAATGAAGTTCTCTATAAACACTTGGTAATTAGGTCTCATAACAGCCTGATGAGCTGGGAACAACCTTTGTGGTGGTGCAGAAGGATGAGCTGAGGCTGTGAGGAGACAGGCAGGGTTCAGGCTGTCAGCTCAACTCAAAGCTCAGTGGCCACGAGGCGCTGGGAGCTGTGTCTGCACTGAGAACAGTTGCTCCTATGTCCACGAGGAAAGAGGAGAGAAACCAGACTTTTCCCCAGAAATGACTTTCCATATGAATGAGGATAGTGAAAGCTGAATGGTTTCTGCTTCCTCAGTGCCTGCCCACTACCTTTGTTCAGAGCTTGTGTGACCCAGCCCAGCCCCTCGCCCCAGTGTTGATGCTGTTGGTGGTGGGACAGGGACCCTGGCACTGTGGGGCAAGGATGCTGGACTTGGTCATCACAGGCTCCTGGGAAATTCATGTCCATTTTGGCTAGTGAGTGACAAGAGGTTTCGAGGCAAGAATCAATTGGCTTCAGACATGTTCTTGAAGGAAACAACAGAGAGAAATGTTCATATAGTCAAATGAGCATTTCCCATCAGAAAACATTCCAGCCAAAGGGAGAAAGAAAAGTGCTAAACAGGTCTGCCCACAGACTTCTCTTGCTCTGGCTCTTTTTTCAACCTTTCTCAGCATTGCTGTCATCTGTCACTGGCAGCTCTACTGTGGGAATTTCCTTTCTCTCTGACTATTTTGTAGCACTTACAGCACAGAGACAATCAGGAATTGTATGTATCACAATTCTAGCTTTCAGCTAGAGGAAAGGACCTCTTCTGCAAGGTCTTTCATTGTGTCTTCCACAGTGGCTCTTCCAAAGATGTAATGAAGTCTGCTTGCTTCAGTCAAAGAAATTGGCACTGCTCAGACACATGCAGCTGCTACTTTTCCTCTAGTGGGTTCTTATACAATTTCCAGATACTGAACTACCCTTTGTGTGTGATCCTCCTATCTCTTTGCTGCTGCCACTTGTTTTGTACTAACCATAGGATTCAGGTATCCTGCTGGTGCCTCATACATCAATGTTGTTGCCTTCCTCCTGTGATGCCCATGAAGACATAAACCTACCCATTTCCCACTTTTCTGGGCCCTGAAGTTACCCACTCCACCAGTACAGCAGTGTGTGTTTTGCCTTGCCAGTGCAGTAAAACCACAACAGCAATGAAGTATTATAGGAAAAGATCTGTCCCTGTGCTTTTTCCAACTCTGTTGTGGGTTTGCTGATGCTGCCAAGGTGTGTCTTTGGTGACCTGCCTTCCCTTCCCTCCTGCCCTGTGGGGGTGGTCTCTCCTTGCTATTTGATTGTTCCTTGCTGCATCTTTCAATTCAGCTTGTGCTTCTGTTTTTTTCATGCCAGCTCCCCCCTCCATCCACTTCCCTCTGCGCTGAGGATTTTCCTGCCCTCTCAGCCCTGCTCCCCGTTTCTGTTCAGCTCAGCAAGCCCTGGGCCTGCCTCAGTCCCCAGCAGGAAGGGACACCAGCCCTGTCCTCTCAGCACACACTCAACAGCAAAGTCGCACTAACGTTTTCCTTTGCCTCCTTTCTCTTCCCTCCCTCTCTCTTGAGGCAAGATCTGTCTTTCCTTACACCAGAGAGTGTGAGCAGAGAGAAACCAGACTCAAGGCAAAATTCCCATTAACTTTGGTGGGGGCAGGATTTCACCTCAAGCGTTTCATGTTCTGGGCACCGGACAACAACATGAAAGGACTGCACACTTGTAAAACCTGAGACGCTGCAGCCATTCAAGCCAAGCAAATGCAGATGCAGTTCCTGGTGCCCCCTCCAAGCCCCTCTTCACAGCCACACTTGCTCCTCCAAGACCTTTGAAGGTCGTTAATCTCTCCTCTTAGCTGTTTGTTGTTGCCATGTTGGCAGCTATTACCGAGTGAGGAGTTGCCCCTGCACAGCCTGAGCTGGGCTCTGGCTGTTGCTGCTGCTGTCCAACAGTACCTAGAGCCTTGCTGCCTTTCAAGTGTGCCCCCTTTCAGTCCAGCCTTCCCCGTCTGGTTTGTTCAAGCCCCTTTGGCTGCTTCAGTCATGCAGGCTCCTCTGGCTTCCTGGGACATCCATTTCCCCAGCACTCCTGTGTCAAACCAGTGAATTACTGAAATCTTGCTACATCTGCCTTGCTCTCCACTCGCCTGCTCGTGATCTGTCTTCAGTTTTACCTCCACTGCTGCCCTGAGTACCAGCTGGCACCCACGAGCACCCATGTGTCCCCCTGCAGATTGCCTTGTGCCTCATGGCTGCTCTGCCACTCGGGCACTGTCCCCTTCCTGTAGTGGCTTTACCCCCAGCTCCCTTCAGTGCTGCAGGCCACTGCTCTATCCCAGCACTGTGATGCCTGTGGCTGCTGACAGCCTGTCTGACAGCTTACCCTGGGGTCTAGATTTTGCTACTCATTGGTCTCTTGCTGAGCTGGTGTTCTGTCCCTGGGAGGATTGCTGCAAGAGCATGGTATTTCCAAGTAGACATCTCTTCTTGTCTGTGCAGGTTTTGCTCCTGGCTCTTTACTGTCATTCCTGCCTTTCACTTGTTTTGTAGGTACCCAGGGGAAGAGGTCTTGTGCTCAGATTCCCCTGGTACTGAATTATTTGAATTTTGCTGCAGTGCATTACAACCTACTGTCTGAGAAATGTACCTTGCATTTCATGATCTCTGTTCCTGCTTGAATGCCTTCCACACAGCCCATTTTTTAGAAAGAGAACTAACAATTTAACATTGCCACGTAGTTAGTGCCTTTAAAATGGAACAAATCAGTTCCAAAACTGTTTTGGGCCTGGTATTTTCCTGACCTGATGACTCAATGGTCACACTATTTGATGTACATCAGCTGAGCATCCTATTCTGGCTGCCTGAGATACTCACTGGCTTGCCTGGGTGTTCATCTCCTGGTGCCAGTCTGCTGGGACTACTGCTCTGCCTATTGCCATGGTCACAGATGGTCTCTTACCAAGCAGCCGCAGGGAGTTTCCTTGGCACTATTCCTTCTACAAGTGACCATGAGCTTCTCTACTCTCTACAGCACCTGGAGCTCTTCAGTACTTTGTCAGATGCCTGGACATTTCCAACACGGTTTCATCATGTGTTAAATACTATTTATTTTCCTCAGAGATATGTAGCTTGGGAGCTGTTCTAAGAAAAGTACTTTATTTTCCACTGTAGTACTAACGAAAAACAAGCAAAAAAAGTCATGTGGTTGCTTAGTGTAACTATATATGTCATCAGGACCTCTCTGGGATAATAGCACTGATCAAAACCTCGAAGTTGAATTAATGGACCTAAAGAAAATAGAGAAGAGAAACTCTTCCCTTGGTCTTGCTCTACCCAATGGTTTGCTGGGACTCTGTCACCAAATGCCTAGGGCTGATGATATTTGCTCTGCTTTGTTCACAGTCGTCCTTCTGTGGCAGCAGGCTGGAGCTCTGGTGGTCCCACACAGATTGAGGCCCCCAGGGTCTCCCCATTCCTGTCCCTGGGCTTTCCAGAGGGAAAATAGCTGCCTGTCTGTACAAATAGTTAGATTTCTTCTTTTGTTTGGGGCTTGTAGATCAGTGTCCTTCAGAAACCAACAGACATCAGATGCAGAGGATTAGCATCAGGCTAATTTTGCCCTAATGTTCTCCTCCAGACTGTTGTGCTGAGGTTGCAGAATGCAGACACACATTCCTACAGACTTCCTCTGTCACACAGCTCTGTCTGCAATACCCCCAAGATGCTGGTGCTGCAGCACCTCCCTGGCTGGCCAGATGCCCAGGGGCATTTCTGCCAGGCTTTACTTGCTAGGAGCTGTGTTGGCACTGACAGGCAGCTGAATGGCTCATCCATCTCAGTGAGCCCATTACTGCACCACAAGAGGTGCACACTAGTCCTACACTACAGGCATAATCGTATTATTTAGTCATCCTTTTCAATATTCAGTTCACCTGCCTTCAGTGGCAGATGCTGTGGTTACCTGAGGGTTTTCTCCTGCCACAGGCTGACCCAGACTCTGTGTTGGCACTGGAGGATGGACAATGCCTGTTTCTGCAGATCTGCCTGTCCTTTACCACTGTCTTGCAAAAACAGACCATCTGCAGCTTGGCACTCATGGGTGCACTCTGTGGAGCAGGGCAGGGAGACCATCTCTGGCTTCAGCCACATCTTGGGCTCTCAGAGGCTGTGATCCCAGGCGAATTGTTTAAATACTGCCCAGAGTTCCAGCCATCCTCTCTTCTCCAGCAGAAGCTGTGTCTGATCTGAGTGACAGCAGCTCTGTCTTTAGCTGTCTCAACAGCCACCTTGATCGCCTTACTGGTCACAGAATGGGTTTGTGACCCAGCTCTTGGTGGCTTTTCTCCACCTGATCCAGCTGTTCTGCAGTGCTCCATTCACCTGGTCACACCCACAACTAGAACAGGTTTTTTTCCCAGACAGTTCAGAAGAGGACTTTGTCTGGTGTCCCATATCTGTTCTGCCCTTGTGTCCATTTTTTCCTTGGGGCAGTTTTGTGGCCCTTGCTATTTTGAGACATTTAACTATGGTTTAGAACTGTTTCTTTCACTGATCATTCCAGCAACCTGGAAGGACATATCTCACAAATGACCCTGTCATTAACCAGGGAATATTTAGTTGCCAAATTCAAAGGTGATTCCAGATTTCTCATCTGCGTAGTATTAATCTCAATTTTCCTCTTGGGCAGTCTCATCTGGAACAGGCCATTTGTCTGACACTGTTCTGTACTTTGGATATGATTCTTTGCTGAAGTCTCATTCACTCCTTGTTATTTCCTGTGTCTGTTGAGAGCAAGAGCAAGAAAGTAAATAAAAAATCTTTGCCTTCATTTTTGTCTTTTCGTTGCTATGGCCATGGCTCTGTACAAGCATTCAGGTTTTACCTCCGCTTTCCCCTGCTCAGAGTATCTCTCCTGACCCCCTACTTCTTTATCTATTCTTGGAGTCTATTTGTTAATCCTACAACCTACTAAGAGCATGTCTCAAGTGCTGAGGCCAAAGCTGGAAAAATAAAGGCAGTGATACACAAAGTTGTTGCACCTGTGGCAAACACTGAGCCATGTGCACAGAGATTGACCTTTTACTGCCTTCTCCAAAATATTCTGCCTTGCAGGCTGTTTTCCTCCCCCAGCTTCCAAGCAGGTTCATATATCCAATGTCTAGCTCAAGACCTCCTACCAGCATGACCTCCTACCTTGAAATCACTCATTTTATTAAAACATTCCTCCTAGGTAGTCTGAGTCTGTTTCACAAACAGGGAACCACAAATTCCAGAATTTCAACTCTTTACTCAGGAGGGGAAATAAAAAAAATTAATTTAAAAAATCTTTATTTGGATGAAAGCAAGTGATAAGAAGGAGGGGAAGAATTCTTTATTCCTATATGATAGAAGAAGAGAAAGCTTTGGATGTTCAGATAAAATGGCAGATTAGAAAGCCAGACATTTCTGATTTCTGATATAAAACAACTTTTCCTGGGGCAGAGGGTGGGGGATGTTAGAGGGTGGAGGGGATGGTAGCAAGGGAATGCTGGGATACCAAGAAATTTGGACTTTATAAATATTTCACAGAGTAAAAGCTACTTCCATTAAGTTCTTCTGTTTACTTCATCTAGGCAACACAAGTGCTTTCAGATCCCACTCCAGATGTATTGCATGTCTTGCATTAGGGCAGAACCTGGCTGTTATCTTGAACTAACAGAGTTCTGTCTGTCTTCTGTAGTGAGGAGAAACCACAACTTCTTAGAAGCATTTTTTGGAGAAGTAAATAAACAAGAAAGAAAGAAATTGTGACCTCTAAGGGAGTTCTAAAGTCCCAGTGGATAAGAAGGCTGAATACCAAGTTTCTTTAATTTTTATTATGCATTTTTCTAAGTAGCAAAAAAAAAAAATTACAAATCTAAAATAAAAATTATCAGTAACAAAAAGAAAGAAATGTGCTTGTGCTTGAGACTGAGGGATTTGTGTCAACATCTGGACTTGGGGCTTGAAAACTAGGTGGCTGAGGTCATTCCACTTTATAAACCCAGCTTATGAACAGTATACACGGCCTATGAACAAGTGCAAAACCTGGAGTCACATAAACAGTGTATTTCATTCCTGAACATTGAAATAACAAGAAGGGCAGAGCCAAAGGGTTCCTCTCAGCATATGCACTTTAAATATATGTGGAGGGTCTATGTGACACAGAAATAGCAACACTGGGAATACAGAAAATGAGACTGAGCAATATTTACATTACCCTTTTATTTTATAGGGGTGAAGTGTTAAATTTGTTTAACGATAGGCTATTGTGGTCAAGGATATGGGCTCCACCATCTTTCCAAAGCTCTCTGAACAATTAAAACTAATAAAATGTTTTCATACAAATGAATTCTTATTGTAACCTGAAGCCAGTTCTCCCAGAAAACATATTTACTTGTTAAAGCAAGTAAGAACACCCTTGCTTTATGGTCAAAACTGAAATAAAAAATTAAATGGACTGTTCCTTCAGATCTTTGGCACTCTTCTCTCCCATGCACCTTGCTGTCCTGGCCAGGAGGTCAGAGTTACCCAGCAGTGCACTGAGATTAATTGTGACAGCTGTGCTCCACCTATGACTCCATTAGCAAACCTGCTCTGATCTCTACATGAAAATGGAGAGCTGTTTCTGCAGCCATGTGTTGGCCTCACGCTTTTTGGTTGAAACTAGCAATCACAGGAAGCCTAAGGGCATCTTTGCAAGCACAAAGTTCTTCACTGTCTCAAAACCCAAAGCCCATGTCTGAAATCCAGTGGTTTCTGAGACAGCTGGGTCTGAGCACACCAGTGCAACGCTCTGCAACAGCCACAGGGACAAGCAGCCTACAGGAGCTCTTAGGAGAGAAACAGCAGAGAAAGAGAGAAACAGAGGGGAGAAACCAGCTGCCACTGCCTCAGCCCTCAGAGCTGCTGCTTCTTCAGTGCTACACGGGGCCAGACATCTCATTTCAGAGAGTACGCGGCACAACCGCAGAGAATAAAGGATGTGTGATGCAGATCAGAGGTCTGGAAAAGCATTTGTAGAGGGAACCTGCTGTGGCTAGGATTTTCAGTTTCAGAAGTGAAATTATTCCTCTTTTATATGGCTGTAATGCAAATCTGTGAAATTATGAATGGTTTGTGGGGGGGGGGAAAGGAGAAAATTAAACGTTATTTGTCACAACAGAATTAGAGACTGCCAAAGGGCTTATCCAACAGTAAGTTTAAAACAATCGAACATCAGTTCTTAATTACTCTCTGAAATCTGTTGTCATAGGATATGGCTGAAATAATAGATGAGTAAAAAAATAAATTTGTCATTTGAAATTGAACACTACTATGACTGATATGTATATCCATGCGTGATGAGGCCAATGCCTCACACTGAACTACTTATTGCAAAATTCCTTAAAACACTGCTATAAAATGGGAGGGTACTAGGACTCTTATTCTGTAGTTGCCCCTTTCTCCATGGAGCTCTAACATGGCATAAAACACACTTGGGACAGGACTGGGCCTGAAGGGGCTGGGTCTGATCCAATTTCCAAGTTTCTGTGTTCTTAAAAGAGTTATGGGCAAGGCGGCCAGGCAATGTGCAGCTGTGTGAACATCTTCATGGTGGAAATGTGAATATACTGACTGCAGTCTTTGATAGCCTGGAGCTGCAAGGAAGGAGTGTAGAGGAAGTTGACACCAGCAGACCTCAGCAGATCTGATTCCTGGGGACTTGGACACCATCCTTTGTGGGGGAATTGCTTTCAAACTCAGCTTAATTCACTAGTCTGAAGATGAAGGAACAGTGATGATGGTATCCTTTTGGGAGATACTTATGACTTTCACCTAGCTGATGACACAAACTTTTTCAAAGAACATGCCAATGATTTGCATGAATCACAGCACAAAATGTTTAGGCTTGTTCCACCAAAAATTCCCACAAGGCAATATTGATCTGAGATTGCCTTTAAAATAAAAACCTGACCACTTAGACTTAAAAGGTCTTTGTCAACCTTGGGAATAATAATCAGAAAGTCTTTTCCCTTCTCTGACCCATGTTCGTTTAGTTGCATAAAATAACTTTGAAACAGTGCTTTCTGTCAGGTTGGACCACAGCTCAGACAGCAGCAGTTCTGTGACAAGTAAACCTCTCAGGAATCATGGACCAGACAGCAAATGAGAGATCATAAATAGGCAATGGATGAAACTGTGTTACCAAATCATGATAACTTTCAATTCTGGTAGTGGCACCCAATGGACAGCCAATGTGATTTCATGCTGGTCTGGGCTGCAGATTTTACAGAGAGGGCCAACCTCTGCAAGGTAAATTAATCTAATTTACATACACCACTGCTAGCGAGGGCCAAAGACAAAGCAGAAGAATGGAATGACTCAGAGTAAAGTAAAGTTCCTAAGTAAAAAAAAAAAGAGAAAACCTTTCACATGTTGAGGACTAGCAGCAATCAAAATCAGATTTTAGCTGATGGCTGTGCTAATTTCATGTCATACACAAATTGGACCAACACAGATGGGTTTGCTTTGGGTGTCTGGACAAAACCAAGGACTTATGATGTCACAAAAGCCACAAGGCTTTATCCTGATTACACTAGTTCTTTGGGCCAGGGCTGATGTCCTGACTGTGGGACAGGAGGGAAAAGCTGGACCCCCACTGCAGTTTCTTGGTGGATGGGCAGACAAATCTATTCTTGAGCGTGCTCATCTCAGCTCAGTTGTACATGGCTCCTAAGTCCAGCAGGGGAAAAGCCTTGGGCAGAAAAATAAGCACTGTTCGGTTCATTTTCTTCAAAATGTCAATCTGTTTTCTGTTCTCATACATTCATAGAAAAATTTCTGCTGTTTTTTTCATATAATTTGTCACTTGAGACCTGTATTTTCATTCTTGAATCTTGCCAGTCATTTCAAGAGTGTCAGCACTGAGAAAAACATCTTCTCTGCATAACATCACAACAAAGGAGTTACCTCTTCCAATTTCAGACTCAGTCTAACAGTTTATTAGAGCACATATTTCATAAGATTTCTGAATGATTTATTTTTGCTGTCATGAAAATATTTTCTTATTTAGAGGTTCAACATTTCTGCTAATGTTGCATTTCAGACTATCTGTATGGTGGATGCTTCTGCTATCTTTTTCCTTCATGTGTGGAAATTGGTGACAATAGGAACTTTAGCTATTTTTGCTTTTTCAGAAAAGGTATTTGCACAGAAAAAAATGCCCTGTTTTTCCAGTGTAACCATGAACATACTTGCTTGATGTGTGTTTCTACTGTGCTCATAAAATGTATATGCCTTCCCTGGCCAGAAAAAACCCTAATGGAAGAAACTATTCAGGAGGAAGGAGGTATATTACTGTAATTCTGTTGAGTTCTGTAAATGTGCAATGTACAATTTTGGCTCAATTTTTAAAATTTGAATAATGTTTTAGTTTTGCCTATTTTTCTCCCATTATCCTTCTTATGACAGCTTGCATGTTTTAATATTAAGATTTATTTCCTTCCCATTTCTGAATATTCCCTGGAGACAGCAAAACAGCTTGACTACCATTAAACATGTATTTTACATTGGAGCCCAAATATTTGATTGAATTGGTTGTTTCAATGACTTAATCACCTAACTGCTGAGGTTTTATTTCTGCGATAGAAATTGTCAGTGAGTTTGGAAGATCAGTTTCATTGCTGGAGACTGGAAATAATCTCCTTCCAAATGACATAAATGGTTGAACAATTCACACAAAATATGCCCTGAATGTACATCCAATGCAAACTTTGGCTTAAGCAAGTTGGAACATCTTGTCTGTTTTTCTTTAAATTCATTTTTGCAGAATATTAGGTTCTGCTTGAGTTATATTTAAAGATTAGGACATTATTAAAATTATACTTTTGTGTGTATATGCTCAAAGCCACATTTATGATTTTTTTCCCTGAGCATAGTCTTATATTGCTTAGATTAAAGATAACATTGCAAACTGCTCATTTTTAAACAGATGCAATCAATATCACAAT
Organism: Irena cyanogastra; assembly: GCA_013397155.1. Lineage (NCBI taxonomy): Eukaryota > Metazoa > Chordata > Aves > Passeriformes > Irenidae > Irena > Irena cyanogastra. Next base: position 561,568 of record VWZV01004339.1, read on the forward strand.
CTTCCAACATCTGCAGTGCAGAAACATAAAGAACCTGGAGGGTTGAGACTTTCCAAAAGGAAATATCATGAGATGAAAGTGAATTCATATTTGGAAATCACATCTCATACATTTGTCTTAAAGATGGATTCTAGATAAAATCTCATCAGTCTTGCTATTTCTATTTAAATAAAGCATGTTCTTTAATGGTTAGTAACAGCATCACTCCAAATCTATGTATCAGTATACACTGTATGTTTCAAATGGTTTTTATAATTGCTGGTTGGTGAGCCTATATCAAACCTGGCAAACTGGACTAGTGCTCACTCAGCTCCTTGGTTTGGATGGAAAGAGAGCCAAAACACGTTCTTGAAACTGAAGGAGAAAGCCTGAGGTGTGGCACGGAGCAAGAGCAGAGAGTAGATGTGCTCCATAAAAAGGTCCTTTGCCTGCTCTTCTAGCAGTATTCACTTTTTAACGCACTAATGTCTTTGGAAGTGGTAATTTTACGGCAAATCCAAGGATGTAAACACCCAAGTTATGTTCCAGCACTAACAGCAGAAAAAAACCTTGTCATAATGCCAGGAATTCTCTTGGAAACTTTGGGAGCGGACTTTGGGGAGGTAACTGCTGCTGAGGAGAAGGAAGAGGTTCGTGGCTGTGTGGTGAAGGCGCTGCTTCCCCACTGCCCACCAAGCTGGTCTTGGGGACTGTAACATCAGATATTCCCAGCAAAGCCACAGGGAGGACATGGCAAACTCAGCATCTGAACATGAGATCCTGACTTTAACAGCTCCACTGTTTATGGGGCTGTTTCCTGTGTGATTGCTAGGAGATCAAAGGCTGGCCCAGTGGAAGGCAGCCTGGCTCCCTGTGCAGCCAGGACTGCAGTGGGTGGTGTGGGATGAGGTGCCTGGGCTCCTGCTCTGTGCAAGAAGTGAAGGGGAGAGAAGAGTCAGGCGCTGAGAATGAAGGTACAGGTAGAAGTGAAGTAGACATTGCCACTCCCCATCACAGCAGGTCTAGGGCTTGGTTTTGTACCCTGAAGAGCTGTTTGGGAGCTCAGCTGGGCTCTGCTGGCAGTGGGAGCAGTGGCAGTGCTACCTAGAGACGTGCAATGCACAGCACTTCTGAAACTCCACCTTTGGAATTAAAGTCACTGCAGCACTAAAATTTCATTAAACATTTCAGGCTTTGATATAGTTTGACATAGGATTTTATGGTGACCTTAAATGGGTGAGGCTGGAGTGATGTGGCAGGCAGGTGGATACTTCTTCTCAAGATCCGCTGTGCAGCCTACTCTGTTGCTAAAAATCTGAGCAATTATAACTTAGATACAGCCAAACAGATATTGGATTGTTCTCACTTTTTGTAAAATATATTCACTGCCAGACTGAGACATTGTATGCCAAGTTTCAGACTGGAGTGCATTTTATGGCTGAGTTGTAAACTCCTGGAAGAAGAGGTTTGCAGTGTAAATGCTGACACAGCCAGAGCTGTAACAGAGTGAACAGTATTGCAATGATATCTCATTTACCTCTAGCAAGGAGCCTATAAGAAAAACCAAGTAATGTATTCCTGCTGCTACAGATCATTTAATCAGTAAAACTTTTCTCTGATTTTATTTGGTAGGTTAAAACTACAAAGGTTGTGCATAGTTTAAGCAGGAGTAACGATAGTCTGTGTATTCCTCTGCATCACAAGATTTACATATGTGCATGTGATAAAACACATTTATTTTAAATTTGCTAAAAACTATTTTACATAAAAGGAAAATTTAGAAATAACAGAAAAGCATAACAAAAAAGTAAGCAAAACTGCAGCAACTTTTTGCAAATGACTGCAATCATCACAAAAGGCACTTACAGGTGACTGCTGCACGTGACTGAGGTACCCAAATTGTACCTGGTGGTGCCTTTTTCCCAGATATGAATAACTTACAGCAGAAATGCTCTGCTGTAGCATGACATCTGCTTAACTGAGCAGGAAAGACTTGCATTGAGCTAGCAAGTTAAAAATGGGAGGACAGTCGTTCATGGGCAATCTGATGAGAACGGTCTGGAAATTTTGGCCATTGGCTGCCAGTCTGCCACGACCCACAAATGCAGCACATCTGTTGGGGATGTACATGGGGCACAGTTTGCTTGATCAAGTTAAGAACCAGTGCCTGTGCCTTGGCATTCTGTACTGTGACCTCTCTGATGTCCATTATGGGTGTGGTTTGGCAAGCTGCGCTGCAGAATAAACCTTCTAATTCTGAAAAGTGGTTTTCCAGGCACCTCTGTCATTTCTGGATGAAATACATTCAGCCTTCTGGAGCAGACAAATAAGTCTAACCATGCAATGCACAATGTTTTCGCCTGTATTTTGTAAAACTGAAATAACTGAAATAATATTTCAGGAAAGATTTTGCTCTCCTTGCTCCAGTGTGCTTTGGCAGTCCCCACACAGTGAATAGTTTCTCCAGCTTCAGAGGAATGCCTCTTGGATGAAGATAGGGCCACAGTGAATTTAGCTGGCCTGCTGCTGCTGCAGGAATTCAGGAACATGCTCTTATACATTATACAGGAAAAATTACACAAATGTCCAACGACAAGTATATATTGTTGACATTGTATCCAAGAAAAACTACTGTGTACATGAAAGAATGTGTCTGTTTGGCACTAGCTGAAATAAGAACAGTAAAGAATTTGTGGTCTGGGCTCTTTTTAAGTCTTTACATGATGAGACCGAGCACAAGTTTCTGAGCATTTTTGCACCACTTGCCTGTGTTGGTGCTCTTCCCTGTCCCCTTCCCAACAGCTCTGCACAGTTTGCTGAGCGTCCCCTTGAGCTCTGAGATTAGTGATACATTTTACATTTTTCTGCTCAGGCACAGGGATCAAATTGAAAAGCTCAGACTGATTTTCTTTTTTTGTGATTTGTTTATTTCTCCACCTACAAAGCAAAGGCAGTCTTTGCTCTGTAATTTAATGTCCACCTCTTTTTCCACCAGCTTGGTTTGGTATTTCCTTTGCAAACCTCAATTGTTGGCATTAAAAACTTGGCCATTTCAACTCTACTGAACTAAAACTTGGCAAGCAGATTGTCAGCTAGCATTTAATTTATTCTTCTAAAATGTCTTGCTTTTTATGAGTAATCTATGACCAGTCTTTATCCATGCAATCCTCACAACATGTCTAGGTCTCCTGAAAGTGAATCACTGGAAGCAACTGGCACAAAAATGCTGCTGACTCCCCTCACAAACACATAAACCAGAGACTGCAGAGCCCAAATTCTGTACCAAAGTCGAGTTATCATTCTGTCTGTCTGCCTGCAGGCAGCCTTTCTTAGTGCTTCTCCATATCAGGCCAAAGTCTCTCAGCAGGAAAGGTGGACAGTCCTTACCAAAGTGAGAAGGGCAGAGAAGCAAGAAGGCACTGAGTAAATCTCTCCTGGTACAAGATCTGGGCTGTGTCACCTCAGTGCTCCGGCAAAGTGTTCCCTGTTGGAAAAGGAGCCACAGCATAAAGGAGTTTCTGCTTCCAGTTATGAGCAGGAGACTGTACCAACCAATCATGTTCAAAAATGGTGGGGTCAGGGTGTAGAGAGGCCCAGATGAAGCACCAGAGAAGCAAAGCTCAGCCTAACCCAGAGCAGTAGCTTGCAGCCAGAGGAAGGAATAAGACAAAGAGGCCATGTTGTAGGGCCAGGTGAGTTAGGAAGGGAGAAAAGCCCTCTTACCACTGCCTGTAAAGGTAAAAATGTGAAGTGTACCCAAGTGCACTTCAGTGCTGACAGCCAAGAGTGGAGAAAGGCAGCTCTGAAAGCTCCCTCTGAACACAGAGAGAAGGTTTCATAGAACCACTGAATATTCTGAGTCAGAATGTACCCACAAAGACCATTAAGTCCAAATCTTACATGAATGACCTGTTCAGGGATCAAACCCATGACCTTGGCATTGTCAGCATCCTGCTCTTACCAGCTAAGGTAACCTTAGTGATGAGAGGCAGTCCTGACCTTTCCTGACCACCAGCTGACATCCCTCAATGTGTGGTGTCTCCAAGTGTGGGGTGACAGTCACTCAGCTCTCTTCCTGAATGGGTAAATCACAGTGGTATCCCAGCAGCGTGGGGAGCTCACCTAACGTGGGCAAACCCTCTGGTAGCCAGCCCTGCTGCCATGGTCAAGTGCAGCACATTTGTTCAGAGCCAGCTGGTAATTAAAACCTGATCCCAGGGGGAAAAAAAATCTATAAACCCAGGAAAAAGAAAATAAGTGCTTATTTGTCAAAAATCATGGGTAGAATAAGGTGGACCTGCTCAAAGGGGTATAGCTTAGCACGATAATATTTTGATTTCTGCCTCAGAAAGCCATGGAAAGGCAAGTGCAGGTCCCATGTGCCCCATCTCTGACCCCATCGCCTCACCACGGCTATGGAGTGGGTGGGAGCTGGATTCACTTTGGAAAAGCAGGGAGAACAGGGGAAAGGCTTCCTGACCATGATCTTGACACAAGATTCCTGGGAAATGTAGCAGACACAACCTGATTCCTGGCAAATGGCACAAACAGGTCACAGCAGCTTTTCAAGGAAGGCCTCTTCTATAATTGACCATTTTGAAGGGAAGGAGGTAGTCAGAACACTGTGGTTTAACTGCTGGGTAGCAGCTGCATTTTTGGTCTGCTAGCCATGAAAGGCTGCCTGGGTTCATGGTGCACCTTAAGCACTCCCTGATTGACATGGGAAAAACTGTTCAAAGCCTAGTATGCCAGGGTGGATGGCATTATTTTTCTGAACTCAGTTGCAGGGTATTCTCCTGGGATAGGTGGCATACCATCTGACTCATCTGCTAGTAGGGTGTGCTGCTAAGTGACCACAAGTTAAATAAACTTGAATTCCTCAGTCATGACTGAGGGATAATGAGGAAAGTTCCCTTCAGCTCTGCAAGTAGCTTCTGCAGGTGTTGGACATCTGGAACTCCTTCAGCTCCCAAAACCTATTAACCATGGAGAAGAGAACAGACTGAGTAGATTATTGTGGTTTTGGATGAAACAAGAAATTAGAGACATTTCTGATGAACAAACACTGCTTATGAGTCCTTGCTACAATCACTTTTCCCATGCTAAATGGCTTCTCTCTAGGAGTTACCACAAAGTCTTTGCATTTCATGAAAATCATATAAGCAGAACAAGTTACCTGGTCAGGACAGTCCATATAAAGCACTCAAATAAATTCTCAGGTATGTGAGACATTTATTTCTTCATATGTCAGGAAAACAGAATACATGTATAAAGCCACATAAATCTGTAAAGATAATTTGTGCAGAAATTCAACAAAGTATGTTATTTTTAGTAGTTGCGGATCATAAGTGGACATTTTACAGAGAAACCTACAAAAGCTAGTTGTGCTTTCTGGTAGTAATTACCTCCCACAAATATGACTCACTTCTGCAGTTTAAATGCAATGGTTTAGTATCCCAAAATCAACAGTTTTATAAATAAATCTCTGAATCACAGACTGAATGCCTGAAGTGTTTAAATATTTCTTACTGGCCTGGGAAGTAGTTTGCATTTAAGGTTTTTCTTCATAACAAATTCCCAGTGAGAAGGTCTGACACTGAAAAGGACTCAAAACAGACAAAATAGAAAGGCTGCAGTGATATAGGCTGCTCCAGAGGTCTGAAGCAGGATAGCATAAACTAGGTTTTCTCAGTCTTTAGTATTTCTGCTAACAAGAAGCAGGATTACCAAGGTAGATGTGAATAGGACCCGGGATGAAATAACAATTTCCTGTTTCACAGCATCCTTTTCTATGGAAAGCGTACCAGGAGCTGGGGTCCCTGGGGGGATTGTTTCAGGTCTCCTTGGGGTGCAGATCATCTCCATAAGAAATGAAGAATGATCATAAAAGAAGAGGCCTTTCCTCAAAAAGCCAGCAAGGTTAGAAAAGAAAATAATTTCACTTTCCAAGATAATTGGATTTTATGTTGTGAAAACTACAGCTAATATAATAGCTAATAACTCTAGTTGACTTGCAGTTAGTTTTTTTGAAATGACATGAGGCTTTTCGCCTGAACGCGCTCAGGTTTGCCTCCTGCCTGGCGCTCAGCGCAGAAGCGCTCCTGCGGGAGCGCGATCGCTGCCCTGGCGCCGCACCCACGGTCCCGCCGGGAATGCGCTACACGGTCGAGGGAGCAGAGCTGCATCAGGCATCCTCTGTCCCGCCTGCTGCTGCTGCTGCTGCTNGCTCGGGGCTCGGGGCTCGGAGCTCGGAGCTCGGAGCTGAGCCCTGGCCGCGCTGGCAGCGCCTCCGCCGGGAGCAGCGCGCGGACCGCTGCGAAAGGGCGGAAAAAGGGAGAAAAAGACCGGTCTCACCCGTGGGGCTTTACCAAAAGGAAACTGAGCTCTCTCAGGGAAAAGGGGAAAAAAAAAAAAAAAAAAAAAANNNAAAAAAAAAAAGAAATAAAAAACCCAAGAATTTTTTGTTGTGTCTTTTCGAGGGTTCTTCTAGTTTCACTGCATATTAAACTCAGATTTTCCCCAGTTAGACAGGGAAAAAACCCCAACCAACCAACCANTCAGCTTGCAGCCCTTTCTGGGTTCGCTTCCTGCTCTGCAGCTGTTCCCGCGGCCGCTCCGTCTGCCTGGAATTGGCAGGACGCGGGGAAACACATCGGCTCTGCGGCAGCCAAGGGCCGGCCGNCCCGTCCTTTCCCTAGCTGACATTGCCATATGAGCATGGCTTGCTTGACTAGAGGTGACCTAAATATACTAATCTGATCAGATAGAAAAGCAGAAATATTTATACATGCACACGTGTTGAAAAGTCAGCTAACTTGGAAAACAAAACTACACAGAAGACAAGAAATGCAGATACACAGTTGAAACCTATAAACCTTCTATCTTTATTTAATTGCAATCTGTCAGTTAAAATCACTACTGAATTGTGGGAAATGTGGGATTTCTGTTGAGAAGTTATGTATCATTAGTGACAGCACAGAACATGCAGTCCTTTTTATTTATATTTAATTAGAGAAAAAATTACAGAGAAAAAGGAAAAGGCAAGAGAACAGAAGGCTAAAGAAATAGGAGCTAAATAAAAGAGATAAAGAAACAGGAACATTTTAGATGGATCATCCACTAGCAATTAATCAAAGATTTCTAAAAAGTTCAAGCCCAGAGTCTGCAGCCTTATCTTGGCTAAAGAGTCTCAATGTGATCTAGAAAACAGCCCACTTATGAGTAAATGCATTCACCTCTTGGCTGACTCATCCTCAGACATTTGCCTTTCTCCTTTATTTATATTTCAGCTGCTATAAAATCTCTAATGCTTCTTCGAACCCACCTTTGTGGAACACACTGATCACTGCTGTTTCTACTGCATGGCCACTCAGAGACCTGCTGTACCAGCCCCAAAAGCAGCAAATTCTCCACCTGTGAGTTTTAAAAATTTTATTGGTAACAGGGCAGTGAATTTATTTTCTCTTTGTCAGGCTCAGTTATGCCCATTTACATTTATTTTATCTAGAAATTGATGTTCCTCTGATATTATGCAAGCAAAGATTAGAACAAAGTACATAATTACAATTATTGTGAGGATCCATTTTTGATGACTATGCACGATATAATCTAATCAATTGCATAAACTCCCTACAGTGATTCCCTGTGAGCTTCAGACTGTATGTGTTGCCAGCCACTACAACACTTGCTTTCCACAAGCTGCGTGCCCTGGTGCAGTCATCAGGCACACACTGCCTAAGACTTTCTGTATTATTGCAATTTTTGAAAGTGCAAGGCCTCCTGATTCTTCTATTTAGAGTTTCACATTATTATTTTGCATAAAATACAAGTGCCTCGAAGAAAAGCAATAGATAAGGTGGCACCATTAGCATAGCTTTTTTGTTTTGTTTTGTTTTGTTTTTTTTCCTCTAGAAAATATCAGGAAGGGGACTGAGGTACTAGACATGAGCAGAAACTTAGAAGAAGAGAGTGTGAGATCAAGAATTTCAACTAACAACAAGAAAAAAAAGGAAACAACAGAGGAGCAAGATAAGCATGAACTTGCTGGCTGATCACAGGATTAGTGCAGCAGAGACATAATTGTCCTGATAAATTACAAACATGGTTATAGGATGCAAAACATAACCATAAGATACAGAAAAGCATTGGCAGCACATAGGAAGAATTCAGGCCCTTGTCCAAGGCATTGGACACCTCTGCTGACATCTTTTGAATAACTGGGATGCTCACACAGAAAAGTCAAAGTCAAATTGGGGTAGGTGCATAGGTGCAGAGTGAGGCTATGAGGTTAAGCAGTTTATTTTATGAGTAAACTACCTTATGAGACTACAAAAACCCATGGCCAAATAAAGCCAGAGAGGAGATATAACTGCTATCTTTAAATCTCTCCTATTCATGTTATTGATGCGAAGCAAAAACAAACAAACAAACACACACAAAACCAAAAACAAACCAGGCACAGATCTAGAAATACTGTAGCAATGAAACACATCTGCAGAACTAAATAGGTTTGAAAACCCACACTGACTTTTCTGAACAGCACTGGAGAGCTATGCAGGCACACCAGCCTTCCCAAGGCCAAGTCAGAGATCTGACTGGCCCAGTTAGCACAGAGATGGAGTGTAAGTAAGAAGAGCTGGCAGATTAGTGGTATCTGCTGTGCCCAAACTGCCTACCTATCCCTGCCTATTCCTGCCCCTTGGTCAGCTTTACAAAGAGTCTGAAGCCATGGGGACACTTCAACAGCCTGCAAATGCTGCCCATTTACTGCTGAGTCCCTCTCCCAGAGAGAAGCAGGTTTCTCTTCAATGGGTTGGGAAAAGACTGTTTATCCTCTCTTCCATCCTGAGTCTACAAGGTGGAAGTAAATGGCCTAAAATACAAACACCCCAAGGCTTAGCCCCTCTGGGAACAGGGCTCAGATACAGTCTCCCCTGCTGCTCTTGCCGAGGATAGCTGCTCTGTCATCCCCTCTGAGAGCAAGTGAGCCGCTAAAGGTCACATTTCTCTCGAGGGACAGCGAGTTCCTGTGCAGGTTGTGCCCCAGGCACAACCACGGCACAGCCCCCTCTGTCCTTGCCCGCTCTCTCTTCCCTGCAGAGAGGCCAGGCCTAATTGGGTTCCTATTTTTGCCCTTGCTACAGAACGCCTGAAAAGGAAGAAAATTTTCATCACAGTGAAAAGATGTTTCAAAGAGAAGAAATGCTGCCTGAGCTCAGTGCCTCTTGTGGTGTGCTCCCTATACATGTTCAGACTCTTGCTATAGATGCTCCAAGGCTTTCCCCTGGTGAAGTTTCCCCTCAAATGCTCTGTGCAGTCACTCATCTTCTGCTTGAGATCACAACTGTGAAATGCTTCGAGTGGCGAGTGTGCTGTCCCATCTCTGGCTGCAGTGACAGAGGGGACAGCTACGTAAGCCAAGGAGGCAGGACGCTGGCACATCATCCTGAGAGTGCAGCTTGCAGCAGCGAAGAAAATGGAGTCTGGTTAATGCATCTGCAGAGCAAATCATGGGCAGGGATTGTCCTTTGTCTCTCTATTTGTGACTTTGCAATGTGAATTGATCACAGTGCTCTGAACTCAGCAGATTTTCTCCCTGCAAGCAGTGGAAAACATTGATGCTTTATTTACAAAGAGTTGCTGGAAGGCCCATTGCACACACATATCAACAACTGCTTGCTTGGATGGTTTTGATTTAATAAGGTTTTGAACAGCACATGGAGAAAATTCCTGTTGTAGTGCCTTTGCCTTAGAAGTGAGCTCCGCTGAAGGAGGGAGTTCTTAGGAGTTACGATGTGTCCAGGTGAAGTGGCTGCAGGGATGTGTATTTGTGTCTTTTTGCCAGCTCTGGGGCCAGTGGCTGGATTGTACCTTGCTGAAGAATTCAGCCTATATGTAGGCAAGACTCTGAGTAGAACCTATTTTGCTAAAATGTTTTGCTCAAGGCCTTGAGTTTTATAACATTTTTTATGACGTTTGTTCTTTGGAGCAATACCTACAATATGTTCATTTTCCTTTTACTCCAAGCTCCAGCAATCACCCTAAAATGGCATTACATAACATAGCACATCTGGGCTGGAAAAGGGCAGTTCAAACATGCTATGTTTGGGTTGTGATCATTATTTTAGTGTAGGTCTAATGAGGGGATTTGAAGACAGACAATGTCTCTGAAATCTGAAAAATTTTACCTTGTCCTTTTAGGTATTTGTTTTAACTGATCTTTCTTTATTTTCAGATTTTGGGAAAAGCCCTTCAGACTTGACACACAGGAGAAATATGGAAAACAAGCAAGGTGTATCTAGAGTCTGCAGGGACCCAATATATCCTGCACTAACTATTAAACAAGTGGGAATTTGCATCCCTCGAACACTACAGCATTTTGGCTACATTTGAATTTCTGATTATTCACTTCCTTACAAATAGTTTCTAATTTTATGGTGTGCAGTAGCAAGTCTGAACACACAAAAATCAGGTCACTGTTATTCAGACATCCTTTATTTCAAAATAACCCAGTACCTAACACAATTCACTTTAAATAGTACATCCTCAAATCATTGTTTTAGAAGCTTCCTTAAAATTTGTTAAGGGGCTTTTCTGCTTCCCTATTGAAATTTGCAGTGGTCTGTTCAGCAAGGAAGAAACTAATCATGGTCCCAATTCTAAAAAATCTCTACACACACAGTTAACCAAAATAAAGTAATATACACATGTTAAGTCTCCGTAGGAACTGGATTCAGACAACCATAAAGAGAAGTTATAAAATCTGACTGTGCCATCCAAAGCACAGAGCAAACAGAAAAAGTTAGACCATTTAGTAACTTATCTCAAATTAATCAAGTTGCAAGCACATGAAGTACTCATTTCTCAGCCAGCACTGTGGTTTTCAGAGGAGAGGCAAACCTTCAGGATTATTCCAAACAGTTCTCACAAGTTATTTAAAAGTACATATTCATTATTTATAGTTAAAGTATTTCTCTTGTTTCACTTACAATGAAACTCACATTTGGACTTTTTATTGGCTTAAAAAGCATTATTCAAGATTAAAGACCTTACTTTCACAACGCAGACTGAAAAATACAGCACACTCATGACAGAGCAAGTAAATACGAAGGACAAATGCGTAGATGCTAACGTGAAAGGCAACAGATCTCACTCACATTGGGAAACAAGGAGGAACTGAAAGAGAAAAGACTGGGAAGTAAGCAGAAGAGGAAAGGAGACAAGAATAAGCACTAACAACCTGAGTCAACATTAACAAGAAAAGACTCCCTGAAGGGAAGAGGTCCCTTTCTCATGACTTTTCTGTTTATTGATTCAAATAGAAGTAGATAGATACCACACTGTGGACCTGTTTTCTAATTAGCAAACAAACTGAAAGCTATAATTAAAACATCTGATTTAAAGAATGCATGAAAAGCAACCCTACTGTTTTGACTATGACCTGTTTAGTCTGCTTTGAGCTTTTTAGGAGTTCAATATCAGAGTGGAACATATGGGAAAAAAGTAACACCAGCATATTTTTTTTCCCATAAGTTAAATAATAGGGCATGGAGTAGGTAGATATAACATAAGTGGTAGACAAAACCTTGATTTAGATTCTAGAACTTGTGAACACCCTACACATTGCAATTTTTAGTTACTAAAAATCAGTATTATATCTTTAGTTTGAAAAAAAAAACCCAAACAAAAAACTTCCCAGATAATTTTAGGGTGCAGCAACGTGTCAAACTTACTCATCAAAAAAGTCACAGTTCACATTGCTTTTTCTTCCATATCTTACATAGGAAAGATGCTTTCATCACACTGTAAATGAGTTGCATATCCAATGTCATTAACCTTGACACAGTCTTCCCAGGGTTTTGAAGCTCTGCAGCGTCCCTGGTCACGCTCACAGCTTGCAGCAATCACGACTAGGTTGCAGACGTACTCCCACCAGATTTTCTGGATCCAATGAAGCCACAAGAACATATGTGTTTGCACTGATCCCACGCTTAAGCTCACCACAGGAAAAGCTGCTCAGACTTGCTCTAAGCCTGCAGTTAAATGGAAGAAGACAGACAACTTCCAGGGCCTGACCCAATATCCACCAGTTTCTCATGGAGACTTGGCAAAGACAGCATTAGCCTGTCTGTCAGGCCCCTTGGTGTTCAGTGGCCAGCACATCCAGCTCCAAGGGCTGTTTCAAAACCAGGAGCAATGTGTCTTATTTAAAACTTGCTGGTTTGTGAACTTATCTCCAAATACTCCCACAGGAAAACAGTGAAGTATCAGAAGTCAATATCTAAAATTATTGACATACTGAGTGACCTGTAAAGGAAAATAAATACATATCTCTCATCACAGAAACAGAAGATTGATACTGCTTCTGTGAACATTAATAAGGCCATTTATTTACCAGTAGTAACGCAAGTTTTACAACTTTTTATTTCTTAGGTCTTATTGGTGATGGCAAAAAAATAGTAGGGGGAGGATATAAGGACCATGAAGAACAGAAGAGATTTTCACTTTGGTAGAGCACCAAGGAAGTACCAGAGCCTCTGTGTATGCTACATCAATAATCTCCCTATTTGTTAGCAGTGAGCTGGATGCCAAAAGGAGACTTAACAGAGAATGGAGCTAAGACACAGTGCTGTATGCCAAATAATCTTCACTGAGCAAGATCCCAAAATTATGTCATCTTTACACACCTTCAACATTTTTATTATTATGGTTAAAAATGTCAATATCCAACAAGCATTTGATAATGCCTTCCAGATAAACACATAGGAAGAAGTCAGTGAGTCAGGTGGTCATGTTTTTGGTTTTACAGTGATGCTACAGACAAAATTCATTTATAAAAGGGAGAATAAAATCTACACTTTGAAGTTTTGTAAATATCAAGGAATTTTACAAGTAAAACAGGGAAGGAAAATAACTATACATCTCACCAGCTAAGCTCCACTAAACTTAAAATTGCTGGGAGGTTACATATGTACATATTTCTGCTGCCTTTCAGCATTTTTACTGGAGGATCAATCAAGAGTTTCTCAATGATCTAATTCTGTCCCAGCTTTGGAGCATGCTTGAGTAGATGGATTTTTTTTTTCTTTTTTTGGACATTCAGGTGCTAAATTTGCACAAATAGCTACAACTTCTAAAACTTTGCACAGAAAGCAGAAAAGACATCCCAACAAGATGATGAGTACTTTGACAAATTTTAAACAAACTTAAAATACAGATCTTCTCTATATGGTCAAAATAATAAATTTTTGCTTAATTGCTTGATAGATACTGATGAAAAATTTTGCTGAATTTCTGACTTTAAAAAGTCAGACTGCAGGATTTAGCCAGCAAAGGAAACTCCTGTCTAATCAGGTAAAATTTCAATCAACCAACATCTGAAATTATAGCCAACTAAAACCTGTCTCTTTTAATGGAAATCCCAGACATCAGTAATTGCAGGTCACCACCAGTTCTGCCTACAACAGAGTAATTTTATTTTCATCCATAGAAATGAATGGAGTTAAGGGGAAAAAACTTTCACATATTAAATTCAAAATACAGGCTTCACTATTGCTCTGGTTTGGTCCAGCCAAGCAGCAACAGAATTCCCACCCCACTTGTTTGCTGTGGTTACACAGCCCTGTGTTATTTCCACTATCTCACACACAGAGCCAGAAGAACTTGGAAGATGAAAGCACTTTTGCTTTCAAATATTTTCCTTTTAAAAGCAGAAAGCTAAGTGTAATTCTATGAATGCATTATTATATTGGAAGCACTGCTGAAGTCAGGAAATTCCAAGTCAATGCTATGTTATATTCATTGTGCAGATGTACCACTTTCTACTCCTCTTTTCCTTGTTAAATATAACCTGTTTTGGCGTATTTTTTATTACGGAATGTGCAGTGGGACAGTTTCTGCAGTACTGCTGGAATCTCCACCCAGGGGAGATTAGTTACATATGAAAGTGGATGGGCAAAAACAAAGAGCAAAAAATGGCTGTTCCAGAAAATGGAGCTCATAATCCATAGGACTTTCACTTTGAGAGATTCAAGACACTGCTCATTTTCACATAATTATCTGGGGTGTCTATCTGATGTCCCACTAACCAGTAGCTTCATTTTTTTTTGTAACACTATATCAAAAATTTGTACTCAAAATTCTGGGAATGATTACTAATTCAAATATTTGGTAATTCTCTTGTTCTTTATGCTCCACTTCTTTGGAGCAGTTCATTCTAAACCACTTAGGAATATAAAGTAAGAGATGTAATTATATAATATACACATAATTAAAATAAGAAAACAAACAAAAAGCCACCAAAAAAGAAAAAAAATCCCCCGCAAAAACAACAACAAAAAAATCCAAACAAACCCCAGGAGTTCTCAAGGGACTTACACCAATTTACAGCCCCACTTGCTCTTCTCAGACATAGGTTATCCTCTTGCCTCAAGGCTCTGCCTAATTGAGGATCCTTAATTACCAGCTCGTGCTGCAGGACGTCTTCCAACCCGGTCTGGCTGCCGTTCTGCTGACAGGGCGCCAGTGGTGCATTCCCCGGGGGGATGCGGAGGCTGTCCCGGGGCTCGGGGAGCAGCGCCGGCCGGGGGCACCCACCCGGGTGCCTGAGCCGCTCCTGAGGCTGCTGGCTGCCGAGGGCACACCAGGAGTTTCCAGAAACCTCTGGCTTATGGCTCTGCTAACCAGGCAGGAAGTAAATACTATAGAAGGCAGTTGTGCTGCTTGCCATTTCATGCCTCGTTTCAAGTGGCGCTACGACGATGAAGTTCTTTCGCTGGACTTTGTCTCCAAAGCAAAGTTTTACTTCTCCTCCTGTCACTTCTCCCTGCCTTTGCAAAAGCAGCTTTTCCAGGTAAATGCCAGTGACACCACTTCCATCCATCCTTCTGCACAGCTGGCTCTTGACAAATTTGCCTACCATTTATTTTTGGGCAATGGGTTTATTTCAGCTGTGTCACTCCAAAAAGGGACCACAACTGCTTTTTCATTTTTACTTCCTTGAAGGGCAACTACAGGCTAATTACTCTGAATAAATTGCATTGAATCAAGCTTATAATGATATAAATTGTTACCAAATAATAAATACACTGAAAACAAAAATTTGGATGCCATGTACATCAATTCGAGTGAGAAGAAATGGAGACCAAGCACCAGCAGCAGTGTGTAGAAGAGACAGAGCACTGATGCTGGCAAATCTTATAGTAAGGCCCACCACAGACAGTTCTGTAGCTACTTAGTACTGACTAATTGATCACCCCAAAAATCCTGTAGATTAAATCAGTGGGATTGATGCTGGGTAGATTCTGCAACTGCAGTTCTTGACTTCCATGAGTAATGGGGCCCTCCTTGTTTTTTCCCTGGATAGTCAAAAGAAGAGGCTATGAAAGCACTCCAGCCCTTCTCTTTCTTTCCTTCTCTAACTTCCTAAGAGCCTCAGCTGAAATTAGGACTCCCAAGAGAGTCTATTGACTTAATGCTGACTTGACTCAGCAGAATGTGGTGAAGCATCATCTCAAATCTCCCTCTGTTCATCTCAAAGAGCCCTGATTTCCAGGGAAGAGCTTCCCCAGTCTCTCTACGTGCCTTCTGCAGATTCCCACTCTGGGAACAGTTGGATAAGCAGTGCCCTCAGGTGAGGGGGGAGCCCGCTGACAGTGATGGACACCAGCAAGCAGAGCACTCACCACTGGTCAAGTAGACTCTGTTTAGAAAACACGTGGTTAAACCCTGACAGAGCAGCACTGAAAAATTCATAATGGAAAATGAATACAAGGTGATTACCTTTAGCCTTGTGGAATGTGATCTAATTCCTAATGGGAGAGGCAAAGAGAAAAACCGGATGCTCTGCTCAATGTATACCTTAACCCCTAAAATATCCTAACATAGTCAACACATACTAATCTTTGAGTTTTATTATTATATTTAACTGTGTCATTATTAAATCACTACTCTCTCTTATTTTCTGCATAACCCTAAGCCAGTAATTTCTTAAACTCCTTGACTCTCTTTAGACAGGAAGGTTATACTCACTTAGCATCTAACAGAGAAATTTAGCTTTTATCTGATACTGTTTTGCATCTTGCTTCAATATGTTTTGATTAAATATGGCAAGCTAAAATATTCCTTCTAATACTGGAATGATGTTTTTCTTTTAAAAGGATCCCAGATGGTCAGATAAGAGAAGACAGGTCTGTTCACTGAAATTAATAGTAACTTAAAAATTGGAGACTACTAGTCCCTAATATCAAATAGCCTCTTCTAAAGGGTAAGATAGAAAAACTACTGCTACATACTCATCCTGAATCTTATATTCTCAGGCTAGGGATCAATGTTCTGATATTAATTGATGCCTACATTTTCTTTTTGAGATCATATCTTTAACTAGAACGTAGAAGGGCTCCACAAAGCCTGCTGATGGACTGTGGTCCAAGGAGCACTGCATCTTCTTGAGGAAGCAGGAGTCTTCCCATGACTTCAGGAAGTAAGGGATCTCTATAATGAAACAGCACACTCACCTTTCATACACGATCTAGGAGAATACAGGGAGAGCCATATGGCATGTCCTAAAATTAGATATAACTTAACATAGTACCTAATTTCAAGGCCACAGAGCCTACATCTGTTGGAACTGGGTGTAGCATGAAATGTCAAATGCAGATTTAGATCCAAATAGGACTGCAAAAGGGAAGTATTTTCAACATTCTTTTAATTGAGGAAGAAAAGAGCTTTCTGATGAATTTATTAAGATTCTGAGGAGGAAAAGCAAAAGGTTTGGAGAAACCTGTATTTTTTCTCACCAGGAAAGTGGAATAAAAAGTATCTGGAACTTTTCTGCTACCTACTCCCCCATGCTACTCCCCAACAGAGATGTGTCCCCTTAGCTGGTAGTTAAGAGTATAGTAGAAGCTGTTGAACAAGAAAAGACCAAATGAATCCTCAAACACTTTTCTTGGTTAAGGAATTTCCTATTTTGGATAGTTCCTCAAAGTATTTGGGAAGACTACTCTGATGAATGAAATGCGCCTGACATGATGTATGACCTTCCACATGTTGTGTAAGTCAAAATCACACATAAGCATCTGCCCAGGACTGCCTTCCATGGAAATTCCAAGATCGTCTTCAGAGTGGGGCTTGCATAACCTGGATGATTAGCATTTGGAAACTATTTTGAACATGGAGGAAAGATACATTAGCACATGGCCAAGCGACACACCTTCTCAAGCTGCAGGAAGAGATGGGCTAATGTAGCTAACATATTACGGGATAAAATTAAAACTCTGTGACTGAAAAGAGAAGAATTAATATTTCCATTCTGTAATGTTGCCATCCATGCTGGATATAGCTGGAGCAGCTGAAAAGAACATTGATCCTACAACTGGAAACAGTAGCCTCTTCAGCCACTTCAAATAAATGGGAAAAAGGCTGGGTCTGCAGCTGCTGTTCCAGTGGAGCATTTTTAATTTGGACTACTGCTGTTTTCAGTTTGCTAATACATGGGGATTTGAACAGCAGCTTTGGCTGCAGTGGGAGTAATCTCCTGGGAAGGATGGGGCAGTCAGATGCGGGTATAACCAAGGGATCATGAATCTAGGCCAAGCCCATGACTTTGTGACCTTACTAATCTTTAAAAATAGCTTTATGCATGTGTGTATACATGCAAACAGATAAATTGTAGTAACAGATATACACCATAAATGTTACCTAAAATTATTTTGCATATTTTTTAACATTCCGAAAGGTAAGAAAAGCTAATGAAGAAAGGTACCCTGAGCACTGGTGTAGTAGGATATGAGAGAGAGCATTGTGTAGCTAGCAAGTAAAAGAACACATAGATGAATTTACATGAAATGTTTCCATTTCATTTTAGCCATGGACTTTGCTCTGGTACATTTGGTGATTCCTGGCTGGCTGGGTACTGTGTCTATATTTTCTTTTACATATGAAGAGTGGCCTGTTTGCTAAGTTTGGCATTTCAGACTAGGTAGTCACAGCAATGGACAGGTCTGCCTGTTTGCTTTTTTTTCTCTGATCTTGCCCAAGTCAACAGAAAGGGTTATCCATCACTATTCCAGAGCAAAAACAGGCTGGGAAAAAGGCATCAAAACAGTTTGCTTAGGATTCATACCAGCATGCATCAGTTTAGGGAGAATGGAGACCCAAGCAATGCATATGTCCTTAAAACACAGTTACAGAGGCTGTAAAACAAATGTAGTGCGTTACTGTTCAACAGAAAATGTGACTGTGATTTGACTTAGATTAAGACTAGGCTGTAGTCAGAATGTCTTGAAACAGAGCCTGAAAAATAGTTGCCCATAAACTACCTGGCAAAGGGGAAATTAACAGGAATTGCAAAGATAATTTTTCAGACCTTCTGGAATAAATATTTAAGCAAGAAACTGTCAACATAAAAACATTACAGAACATATAAACAGTATTTAGGAGCAGACAACTATTCAAGAAGCAATCAGCAACTAAAGACAAAGAAGTCTAAGGTGAAGAATCCAAGGTAGGTACAGTCCTGGATTCACGGTGAAGGACAATATTGAAGTGAGGAGTTTATCCATTTTGCAAATTAATGTAACACCAAAAATTAGCAATGAATCCCATGAAGTTTTTGACATTATTTAGAATAAATGGCATGGCACAAAAGTACTATTATTAATACAATTAAGTTAATTTCTTCTGTCCTTCTCTGAAAGATGCTGCAATGATGAATACAAATACATCTGGCTGGAGGAACAAACTCTGAACTTTAGAATTGCACATCTCTGCAGAATAAGGGCTCCACAGTTATCCTCTCTGTGTTAAGACTGCCCAGATGTTTTATAAACATTTGTCTGGATTTCAAATATTTATGAGAAAAAAAGCAATTTTTTTCATGCACAACAAATGCTTTTGTTTCCTTTGGTATTGCATGAGATATGGTACAACATATGAAAATCCACAGAGGATGGCCTTGTCATGAAATTGTATCTAAATGTATTTGGCAAAACAGACATCTGTTGCAGGTGAGACAACAAATTCTAGGACTTTTCACCCCATAAAACTGAGAGTGAAAATTAGAGTAGAGGAATGAAGTAATTTCCAAAACCCCAAACACCTCATGACAGGAAAATATACCTCATTGATTGGACTGATGTCAGGAGTAAGAGATAGGTTGGAATTCATCTCACTTTATTTATGTGCCTGTGACATGTGCCAGGCTCTACTGACTAGGTCTCCACTAACTACAAAGCAGTTGGAAGGAATAGCCCACAAGTAAAAACTATATGAGGCAGGTGAGTCCCACACATGGTCACCTATCATGGTTACTAAACAGGAATTACTCACCACCTGAGAGAACTCAACTGCTCAACTGAAGGCGACCAACAGCTACTGAAATAGATAATGAATCTTTTACATAAAACAAAATTACCTAAAACAAATAACATTTTAATTTTTTTACATCAGATAGTGATGCTCTTGTGAGGGCTGACCTAGAACAGAGACTAGACGGAGTTAAAGAATAAAGCATTTATTAGAAAGCCTCAATGGATACACTGTGGGTAGTACAAGAGCCCAGCCAGGGCTACACCAAAGGTGAACCCAAAATGGTCACAAAAAATGGATAACCAGTCACAGGGTCTCACACTTTTATAAGTTCTGGTCCATTTGCATATTGGAGTTAATTGTCCAGTCACAGCTTTAGGTTATGAAGTCCCATCCTTCTTGTTTTTCTCCCTTCATTCTGCCATTGTTTATGCTCTTGGGCCTGAAATTTGGATCATCTGTCCTTGGTCCCCAGCTAGAGAAGGAATTGTTTTGTCTACCTACTCTGTGCAGAGAGCTTACTATCCTCTAATATGAAGCTCAGAATTACACACTAAAGCAGTACAGAATCTGAAAAATATAAAAGCTAAAACCTGAGGCATCAATACCTTTTTGTATTTGCAAAACCATTGTCAGTCAAGATCCTGGAGACACCTACAAAACTCTGAATTACTATTTTCAGCTTCTACCTAGCTCTAGTTACTCAGGATTTTTCAGGTAAATTCTCTGAGCATGTGAAGATCTGCTTCTAGCATTCCCTAATCTGCCTAATTCTTCACTCTATCTAACCACCTGCAGATCTTCAAACTTGGTTTTTCTCTACCTAACTGCTCTTCAGCAACCAATTTGGGCTTTTCAGAACAAGCCCAGCATGCATGAAACATTGGGTATGATCAATCTTTAATGTGAAATCCCAGTAGTCACCGAGTTCCTGCAGGATATTAAAAACCAAGGTTCAATTATATCCTCTTCTAATAAAAATCTGAACTATTGTTACTCAGCAATGATGGAAATTCACCTTCCTAAAGAAAATTCAGATGGTCTTCACATGTACTGATAAATGTTTTTGGTTGTAAAATACTTAAAATAATAATGGAACAAGAGAAATATTATAGTTTAATGGCCATAACATTTATCTAAATGGTGTGGTGAGTGTTTTAAAGTTCTTCTCTTAGGATGACACAGGAGCTCTTGTCCTTTTTACAGTATAGTCATCAATAAAAGAAAATGAAAGCTCTTCATAATATCTAAAGCCCAGGGATGTAAGATACTGCCCACCATAGTCATCTCTGTTCAAATCTCCCCAGTAAGAACAGAGAACTTAATAAAGTGAATTTTCAAATCATTTAGTTCATAGAAACCTGTGGACCACCTGCTCTCCTTTAAAAATTGCTCTAATGTAGGCTTTTAATACTTGAGTAAAAAAAGACATTTTCTAGATGATCCTGCATGAAATCTTTTTAGACTGGTGTTTTTCCACAAGGGAAAACAGAAAACCTCATTATTTGTATGGATCCAAACTAGGTTTTCCTTTTTGATAGTGCAACCCAAAATTCTTGATAAGCATAGCCTCACATAAGAATCACAATCCCTTTCCAATTCTGTATCAACACATGATTATTCTTGCACTGAACTGCTGTTCCCTGCTCCAATAAACTCAACTCAGAGATAATTACATTAGAATTTTACACAGCTCTGTAGTTCCAATAAGTCTGGTCTATGCATCTGAGTTTCAAACATATTGCATTTTAACACCATATGTTTGTAACTATCAGACAGACCTTGCCAACCCTGAGAGTCAGACCAGCTATGCTGAGTGTACCAAAGCTTCACTTCACATTCCAGAAATTAACCATTGCAATATCTGTTTTTCCTTATGGTGTTGGCTGATGATTTGTTGAGGTCTCTTAAGCAACATGAGACTTTCAACTGTATTTATTTGTTTTGGTAGACTCTCATACTTTTTTTTCCCGTTTTTCTTTATGCTAATTCTGTAGATTCAGAAGGAACACTGCAAGCTCCAGAACAACAGTTGTTCTTTTATGTATTAACAAACATTCCCTGGAGAAACATTATGCACTCAAAGTGAGGAAAAACAAGAAACGAGAGATAACAAATGAGTAACACCTAACATTAGAATGTGTTTCAAGTACTAAAACTCCCAAATATAAATGAGAAGACTATGCAATGAAATAATTAAGAAATCAGTATTAAGTTGGGATTTAAAGAACTATACAGACACGAGAACCAAATAAGCAATTGCACAAAACTGTGAGACAGCAAAGAGCAAGAGGGCAGGGGAGCAGAGCTAAATCAGAAATAGAGTGGAAGTTACAGAAGCAAACAAACATGATCCATATATGAAAATATTCACAACGCATTAGTGTTTAATTAGTATAAAGGATAAGAACACTTAGCAGAGTCATCATAAACAAAGATGAACGGAAAACGTGCTGCTATTAAAAGCAGGCAATCTAACTTCACTACAAGTGTAAGTTGATCAGTCACAACTTCAAATGTAATTTAAAAAAGTAGTATTTTGAAGCAGCACTTTGCTACTGCATCTAGTGGTAGAAAATAAAGTGTTGAAGTAGACATTCTCATCTGAGGTTCCAGGTATTTTGAAAACAAGCAAAAACCCCCCACAGCTGTTCACTATCCACTGCTTATACCCAAATTGTCATTCCCATTCCATTTTGAATAAATGAGATTGGCCTTTTGGATGAACAATGTGAAATGATCTTTCCAAGTTTTTCATCAAATAATTTTTTGCTTGTGTGAAGGCTCTGAAACAGAGATCACAATGAAAGTTAAAATTAGTATAAGAATGGAAGAGTAGGTCCTTGTTATGTTCTAGTACATTCATTTTTTACAGCATACTAACCTGACATAGGTATCAGCACAGGTTAATTGCTTTCAAGAGAAAAACAATATGCAACAAGTAGGGCAAAGGGAGAGCAAGAGAAACAAAATGGGTTTGAAGGCCTTTGTGACCTTCACAAACACTTTTTCTGAATAAGGAAGACGTTAGAAAAGTCAGTTGCATATGTGTAAGTCATTATAGCTATCTATAGCTATGTTCTTATTGATGATTATGGCAGAGTTACACCCTCACATCTTTCAAGCAGGTACAATCTCCTCAAGCTGTGCAAAGACATGACAATTTATTAGATCTCATAAGCTTCAAGCTTTAAATGAACAAGTAAATTCATGGTAAAGTATGAAAACAGAAAACAAAATTATGAGATGAGGAAAGTGAAAAAAAGAGTAATTTCCCATGATAAATATTTACAGTCTGCTCTAAATGAAAGTGAAAATTTCAAGCAGCTTTGCCATTTTTTGAGACTATACAGCATCCCAGGGTATACCTTCGAAACGTATTAAATTCATTTGGAAGCATAAACAGAAATTGGAAGGCCATCTGAAAGGGCACTACACTTCTATGTTGTTACCTCAACAATTAACATTTTATTCAAGATTAGTTCCTCAGCTGCAGCAAACCATGTATTTCTGTGCCACTGTTCTCCTAACAAACATTTCAACTATAATTCCTGTAGAGGAGTAAAAGTGCATTTAACAAAAATCTAAAAGAAAAAATCATAACCTGAAAAATAAATTTTAGGAACTGAAATTCCAAGAAATATGTGGAATTGAAAACAAAGTTTCACTAATGGAAATCAGGAAAAAAAAAAAAAGAACCTCCACGAATCAGAAATGAAACAAGAAACAATACACAAGAGACAACACTGAGTTGTTTTAACTGTAATTCTCAATTCATTAAACTAAATGAACACCCTTAAATCTAGAATACTCAAGATATGATGTGAACTTCACTTCATAAGCGTCAATAAGGAGTAGGAATACAAACAAAGGACTGATTGCTTTTATTTAATGATACATACTTAAAAGATCATAAATCATAACACAACATACAGGAACATTTTTAAAATGGGAAAACCTGTCTGTAAGAATCATTATCTGGTTTTTGAACATCCATAAAACAGTGTGACTATGGAAGAATTTTAATTCTTGTCTTCAGATAATGGAAACAAATTTCAAAAAAGGTGAAGCACAGCATCTGTGCAATCTCATGTTTCAACTACAATATGCCTATTTAAGTTGCCTAAATTCCCATACAAATTATGCTACTAGAAATTGTTATGGATGACCATTGCCTTAGAATTCTTCCTTAAAGAGATATCTTCTCAAGACTGCCACATTTAGGAGGATGCAGAAATACACCTCTTCACTAAGATTTTGCAAATGAATACATTAATTAATTCCTGTGTCCTTGACTGACAAGTCAGACTGAAATCCATGCACCATAATGGAAAACCAGAATTCTTGAAGCACTAACCAGTTCAAATCACATATACAACATGCTTATGTACTGCAGAACATGACAAAGGTGATAGGAATTTTAACTAGTTGCTTTGCATACAGGATTAGAAGAATGTATTAGGTAAAAATTCTTTTACAGTGGCTGTACCCTTAATTTAGCTCAGTAAATAATGGGAATTTTGTATACAAAGATGTGAAGTGCCTAGTTACTGGGATTAAATACAATGAGGTTTAAAAATCAAACCCCAAAACCCCAACCTGTCTACATATCTATTTACAAGTTGTGAATGAGACACTTTTCACAATGAATAGTGACTGGAGTCATCAATAACTTGATGCAAAACATTAATCTCTTGGTTTTTTTTTTATTTTCTAGGCCTCCTTGGTCTCAAAGATAATGCATACAAAGGTTGCTCTGGTTTTCTCTTCTCATTTATCCAAACTATAGCAGTGTACAGCTACCAATGTTCCTGCCAGTTTCAGTTCTGCTCTTCAGAAACTAATGGGCAGCAGGAGTTGTCACCAGTTTCTCCCAGCTGCTTGGAAACCTCAGGAGATTCAAGTTCAAACAGACACTAGGGCTCTTGGAAAATGAGCACAACAAACACTAGGAGACTGTTTCTCTTCTCATTCTGTTAGGAAACATAAATTGCTCAAAAGGAAGAGACAAGGATTTTTATCCAGAGGTGAAAAGTGACAAGACTCCATGAAAATAAGCTCTTCAAAGTTGCTTAAAGAGGGCCTGGAACTTTGTGTGGGCACGCAGGAGAATATTCTTACAAATCTACAAATATGTTCACAGATACTCCTTATTATTTGCAACTACCTTCTAAGAACATGACTAAATCTAAGGAAGTCAAAACTTCGCATGAAAACCTGTATATCATATTTTGGTTCATTCTCAAATTCATCCACAAAATGATAAAAATCTAACAATTCCAAAACACCTTAAGCACTCATTTGCAAACAGTTTCACAGCCACAGGTTACCTTTGGCACAGAAACTTTACAAGCAAGGATGTTGAACTAAAAACAAAACTCTGCCTTAAAATTTGTAAGTAGCTCATTCGAAATTTGAGCTGACAAGTTTCACTTTTATCTTATAGTTGGTTTCATGTGGCAGTTCTTAGCCATCCTCATATTTGGGGTTCAGTACTCCGAGCTGATGATTAACCTAATGCTGTTGAACGACTCCTGTTAGTCCATCAAGCACTTGGTAGTGTTTGATTTGCTTCTTTCATCACTCTTAGGTAGATCCTTAATATGCTGAGGTTAGCAGCCAACCATCACTGAGTAGAGACACGTGTAGAAACAATACACCTAAACTTAAGGATTTTTTGAGAACTATCAGACAAATGATTGGTACCTGCAACCACTGTTTTCATGTAAGTATCCAAAGCCAAGGCTTGGGGGTTTTTGAGGGTATAATTGATTAGGAAAATATCCCTTGGGCTCTTTACCTAAACCTGCATCCATTTTAGCCCAATACTTATTTTCTAAGCACTTCTGATTGTCTAGACTTTCATGGGAGTTTCAGATGCAAGGTATGCCCATAAACTGGCAGTGTTCAATAGTTCATTTCCTAGAGACATGTTATGCTGCTTCTATGAAATGAGGTCGCTTGTTACAGAATGTGAATATATAGCATACAGGATATGACAATGCAGAACAGCTGAAGGCCTCAAGTTCTGTAGTGTATCAATTTCTTATTGAAAGTATCCCATTAAGAGAAATGCTTTCACTGAAATTAAATATAATTACATTTATTTTCTTTAGATAAGAGTTCCCCAGAAGCACAGAACTATAAATTCTACAGAATCATGCCAAGATAAAGAAAAAAAAGAGAAATAAGGAAGCCTAGAAGCAAACTTACTATATTGTTTTATTGCCTGAAGTGAAAAGCAAGAGTAAATAAATGGTATAAGTGTTTGATGGTTTTTATTTTTCATACATTAAATAAGTTTATTAAGCACAACAGAGATTGCTTATTAATTATCTGTGAAAAATCGCTCTCTTCTTTTCATTTGTCACGGCACAGAATTTTATACCTCTCCTCCTCTTTGTAAAATCGGCAACTATGACTAAGGGAAGCCCGAGTGCGGCAGATTTCACGTACGGTGGGAACGGCGTCACCGTGGTCCAGCTGTTCGCTTGTCGCTCAGCCCCGTAAGAGCAGCCGCCGGTCCCGGTGAGCCGCGGCTGCGCCCGCAGCGCCGCGCGCCCCGCCAGGTGCGAGCGCTGCGGCCCGGGAGCGCGGC